>JAOTON010000941.1:0-440000 GCA_034440635.1 Lepas anatifera | reverse complement strand
ACGCTGGTGACGAATGGTCCGTCAGCTGCGTCGATAGAAATGTCTAAGAAATTAATATTTTCTTCAACACTTTCTTCTACCGTGAAGGTAAGCCCCGACACTGCTTCTAGTCTCGACTTGAGGTGTTGCAAGTCATCTTGATCTCCAACTTCCAGAAGTATGTCATCAACATACCTGCAATAGAGGGCTGGTTTTTCAGGCGTGTGTTCTAACACTTCGTCTTCGACTGCCGCCATAAAGGCTTGGGCGAAGAGCACACCCAGTGGCGAGCCCATGGCAACACCGTCAGTTTGGTAATACATATTCCCTTGCGGGCATCGAAATGGAGACTTGGTGGTGCACAGCCTGAGCATGGCACACATAATGTGCTCGGGGATGTCAAGTCCTGGTAGTGTGTCATGGCGATACACATAATCAGCAAGGATCTTGATTGTCCGTTCCACAGGTACGTTGGTAAACAGGCTAGTCACGTCCAAAGAAGCTAGGCTTCCAGTCCTTGTCCTGCCTTTTACGAGATCGATGAACTCAGCCGATGATTTCAGCGAGTATGTTGATGGCACGTAAGGGCTGATGAGCTTGTTCAATGTTTTTGCTAGCTGATACGTAGGCAGCGGGATTTGTGATATAATGGGTCGCAGTGGGTTTCCTTCCTTGTGCGTTTTTACATTACCGTAAAAATCGCCCAAGCCTTTATAGCGGCAGTCGAAGACGAAGTGTTAGAACACACGCCTGAAAAACCAGCCCTCTATTGCAGGTATGTTGATGACATACTTCTGGAAGTTGGAGATCAAGATGACTTGCAACACCTCAAGTCGAGACTAGAAGCAGTGTCGGGGCTTACCTTCACGGTAGAAGAAAGTGTTGAAGAAAATATTAATTTCTTAGACATTTCTATCGACGCAGCTGACGGACCATTCGTCACCAGCGTTCATCGCAAGACGACAGACGCCGGAAGGTGCCTACATTACAAGAGCCAGTGCCCTCAACGCTACAAAAGCAGTGTGGTGAGGCATACGTTCACCGGGCGCTCACCCACTGTTCTTCATGGCCTCTCGTGCACAAAGAATTAAGACGAATAAAACAAACGCTAGCGGACAACAGCTACGACATCGCATTTATAGACCAACAAATCAACAACACTCTGAACAAATACTTAACAGCAACAGCAGCAAAAGACCAAACAAACACCATCAACATCTTCTATAGAAGCCAAATGACAGCAGGCTACGAGACCGAAGAAAAGGTGCTAAAAGGATAATCACAAAGAACTGCAAGCCAACCGATCCCGAGGCAAACATCAAGCTGCAAGTTTATTACCAGAGCCCGTCAACTTCATCCCTGGTAATGAAGAACAACATGGCGGAGGACAAATCGGCACTGAAACAAACAAACGTCGTGTACCAATATAATTGTCAGATAGGAGACTGTGCACTCCTCCCAAACAGTAATTATATTGGGTACACGACAACAACGCTATCAAGAAGACTCACAATGCACCTGCAGAGTGGAGCACCATCCTCCCACACCCTGGAAGAACATCACAGGCGACTGACCAGGCAGCAATTGGTAGAGAACACCACCATCATTGGACGAGCTCGGGACGTCCGACGCCTGGCGGCACTAGAGGCCGTGTGCATCAGGGAGCGCGACCCACTGATTAATAAACAGCAGAACGCCAGGGGAACTCTCCTACTTTTTGAGGGGCCTCGGCTATCATAGAGTAGCCCCTCCCCTCACGTGTACTTTCATTGTAACGCTTAGAGTGTATTATGAATTTTGTCCTTGTCTCGTAATGTAAAGCTTTCCTTTTAGACAATTTATTCATCTTGACAATCTAATCAATCTCTGTGGTGTTAATCGTGTGGCATGTTTATTTGCCGCAATGGAAGTGATTAGTGCTCATATGCATGGGATCTTGTGCGAGACATCAAAAATTCAAACCTTAAATTTTGCAACTACTATTCAACGTACCTCAGTCTTGAAAATGTTTATGTGAGATAAATGAAACCGGTCGACTTTAGGTGCGTTTTTACTTCAATTTTCTTTAATATGACATGAATATCGGAACAATTTTACACGAACATAGCATAGAAAACCGAAAACTTATCAGGAACATTGAAACCCTAGAAAGAAAACTACACAAAGCCAAAGCTGCGGTGACGTTCAACCAGCACTGTATATATATATATATATATATATATATATATATATATATATAATATCACGACATGCTTGACAAAAGGCCGTTTCCCGTAGTTTTTTTGTGCTGTTCCCGGAATTCCAAGGCAGGCTTCTGAGACAAACAGTTCACAATCTAATGGATAACTATTTAGAATGAAGTCATTTGGGATCTGCTAGTCTTGTCGGTTTTGAAACAAAATCAAAAGAAAGAACAAAATTATACAAGAGGAAATGCTGGTTAAGAATAACAATATTTTGACGGCGGGGATTTGTTTTCTGACCACAGCATCGCCCTTTCGTTAAGTGACACACAGCATCACCCTTTACCCCTTATGGTGAGATCAATAGCAGAGGCACAGTGGAGCTCACCTTGCAAGTTTTAACGGCCACCAGCTCGCTGGTGCGCTGTAGACGGGCTTTGTACACGTCACCAAAGTTACCCTGTAAACAGAAAACAGCAAACACATTAAACACGTGTCCCCTGCTGCTGGTACGGCCCGCTCGCTTCCTTCATCTATATGCACTGCTGCAAACGAAGCGGCCCCTGGCTGGCTCTTTTGTCATACCAGACGGTTTAACTGATCCAGTAAAGACGATAGGACCAAAGCGGTTTCTTCTGGCTGTCATTAAAAGCTATCAGTTCAAGGAAGCTGCATGACCTATCCCAGGGTCCACCGGAGTACAAACACCACCGAACGAAAACCCATCACTACTCAGATTATTAATAACGCTATACAATAGGAAATAAGTTTACTTTCTGAGTCCGCTAGCTCAGGAATTAGCATAGGAATAACATTGGACGGCCAGGTTATACAACTGCCTAGCGTGTCCATAGGAGGCCGTTTGGCACCCCTGGACTGCATGTTGTCCTGATCGCAGGACCAGATACTTCTAGCGCGTAAATTCCCCCGTTTGAAGAAGGGCTTTGGGTGACGACCAATCGTCTTTACAGTAAAGGGGAAGGTGTGTGAGACCCTGCCGGTCCTATACAGCGGCTAGTACGCCCTTGGACGGTGTCGCCCGGCATCGACCCACGGCCGGCGGGCCGCGCACGCGCAGGGTCATCGCTGCCCTGGGCTGGGGTCGCGCCCAGGTCAGCTGGGAGAGGATTGTCACCGGGACCAAACAGGCCGGTTATGTTATTGGCGCGTTGCGAGACATGCAGACACTGACCCAGGAATCATCTGGTCTCTAGTTGCACACGAGTGTCGGACTCGTGCCTGCGGATCAACAGTGCACTAGTTGCACACGAGTGTCGGACTCGTGCATGCAGATCAACAGGGGCTGTTTCCTGAAGAAGGAATGTTAGAAAAGTTTATTTTGAGATCAGGAGCCGCTGCTTGCTGTGTTGTTTGGGGATGTTTGGAGTGCCGGGAGAACCGCGTATTGTTCCGGACGGGATCTGGCGGGCGTCTCCGGAGGGGATAGTTGTCTGGGGTTTAGTTGCCTAGGATGGGAGGTGATGAGCGGTGTTGCAATTTTTATCACTTGTGACGCCGGTCTGAGGCGTAGGGCACAGGACACGGTCCCCTGTGAGGTGATCAGACTTTCCCCCGTTCGCGTTTGTCGGACTGAGTCTTTACGATGTGATCGGCGGGCTCTAACAGAGCGTTCGATGTCTTTAACGTGCTGCTTTGTCCCTCGGGGTTCGAAGGCGAACGCCTCCGCCTCCCGATCTGACCCACTCCCGAACATTCCAGTTCGTCTGCTTAGTTCGTCTGGTCTTCCTCCAGAGCAGAGTTCGTCTGATCTTCCTCCAGAGCAGAGGTGCGATCTAAAGTGCCGCTTGTCTGGCTAGGGCCTGTCTCAGCAGCAGGGGCATCCTCCGCGCCGCGGGAGGCAGTGGCTTCCCTTGCGGGGTGGTTGGCGATAGGACGCTAGCAGGGACGGCGGAGACTGTACAGACTGTGCTAAAGGCCGCGTGAGGGTCGGAGGGGAAGCCTGAGCCCATCGCAGCGGCGGAGGCCGGCTGGCACGGGTGCCTGATCCAGCCGCAGCGGCAGAGGGTGCCTGACCCAGCCGCAGCGGCGGGGGCCGGCTGGCAGGGGTGCCTGACCCAGCCGCAGTGGCGGAGGGTGCCTGACCAAGTCCGCAGCGGCGGGGGCCGGTTGGAAAGGAAGCCTGACCCAGCCGCAGCGGCGGAGGCCGGTTGGAAAGGGTGCCTGACCCAGCCGCAGCGGCGGGCGGCAGGGGTGCCTGACCCAGCCGCAGCGGCGGAGGGTGCCTGACCCAGCCGCAGCGGCGGAGGCCGGTTGGAAAGGAAGCCTGACCCAGCCGCAGCGGCGGAGGCCGGTTGGAAAGGGTGCCTGACCCAGCCGCAGCGGCGGAGGGTGCCTGACCCAGCCGCAGCGGCGGAGGGTGCCTGACCCAGCCGCAGTGGCGGAGGCCGGCTGGCAGGGGTGCCTGAGCCCATCCGCAGCGGCGGAGGCCGGCTGGCAGGGGTGCCTGACCCAGCCGCAGTGGCGGAGGCCGGCTGGCAGGGGTGCCTGAGCCCAGCCGCAGCGGCGGAGGCCGGCTGGCAGGGGTGCCTGAGCCCATCGCAGCGGCGGAGGCCGGCTGGCAGGGGTGCCTGATCCAGCCGCAGCGGCGGAGGCCGGCTGGCAGGGGGTGCCTGACCCAGCCGCAGCGGCGGAGGCCGGCTGGCAGGGGTGCCTGAGCCCATCGCAGCGGCGGAGGCCGGCTGGCAGGGGTGCCTGAGCCCATCGCAGCGGCGGAGGCCGGCTGGCAGGGGTGCCTGACCCAGCCGCAGTGGCGGAGGCCGGCTGGCAGGGGTGCCTGATCCAGCCGCAGCGGCGGAGGCCGGCTGGCAGGGGTGCCTGAGCCCATCGCAGCGGCGGAGGCCGGCTGGCAGGGGTGCCTGATCCAGCCGCAGCGGCGGAGGAAGAAACACTGCAGGAGTTGGCTGGTTTTCCGCTTGTGGGACTGCCTGCTCAGTGGACGGCGGCAGCCTCAGCAACAGCCGCAAACAGTCTCACTCGGCTCCATGAGGTCCTGGACCTGATCGGGACTCAGTTTGGTCAGTCCCACTTTCTTCACTAACATCACTTAACTAACATAATAACACTTTTAACACTACCATCATAACTTCACACTGTAGTGAGGCTTTTGCTAGGGTAGCTGGCTTTGTGGGTTCTGTCAGCCGCACTGAAATGCGCCCTCGCCAGCTGTTATAGTCCCCAGCAATATTCGCACCACGGGGTCCTACCAGGTCACGGAGATAGTACGGTCTCTGAAAAATACATATTTTTTACATCGAATACCATCCCAGCCAGATATTATCAGAAACAAACTGCACGTTTAGGCTGGTTCTTCAAGACAGGTCAAGCCGTAGGTAGTTCCAGATAATTGAAAGGCCAATAGCTGGTTCTTAGAGACGGTAGCTTGTAAAATACAAATATCTCAACTTTTTGGAAACAACACAGCCTTTATTGGCGGCACCGCTCCTCAAAGGGGCCGAAATTAGTTGAACTCCAATCTTATCATGGTGTAATCATATTCAAGCTCGCTGTGAACGCGACGTCGCCACGCCGACTCACGCGTCCGATTTTCTCGATGAGCTCGACGTCGTCGTTGTTGAGTTCCCAGCGTTCCCTGAGGATGGCCTGACGGAGCACGGCGCCGGACTTGTTGGTGACCGGCAGCCCGCACTCGTGCTGGTAAGCGATCAGCTCCTGGATGGTCGGGAACGACGGCCCCTCGAACCGAAACTGGCCCTGCCGGCAACACCGCACACCGGTCAACGGACCGACTCTACCGACAACACCCAACACCCGTCAACGGACCGACTCTACCGACAACACCGAACACCCGTCAACGGACCGACTCTACCGATAACACCGAACACCCGTCAACGGATCGACTCTACCGACAACACAGCATACCGGTCAACGGATCAACACTACCGACACCACGGTACACCCGTCAACGGACCCACTCTACCGACACCACGGTACACCTGTCAACGGACCGACTCTACCAACAACACGGTACACCCGTCAACGGACCGACTCTACCGACAACACGGTACACCCGTCAACGGATCAACACTACCGACACCACGGTACACCCGTCAACGGACCCACTCTACCGACACCACGGTACACCTGTCAACGGACCGACTCTACCAACAACACGGTACACCCGTCAACGGACCGACTCTACCGACACCACGGTACACCCGTCAACAGACCGACTCTACCGACAACACGGCATATCCGTTAAGGGACCGGACAGCGCAGTAAGACAGAATGTGATATCTTTGTGTAGGGCGATTTAAGGTTGAAACAAAATGTGGTATCCTGATTTTGAGACGTATTTTGTCCAAAAATAATGTTTTTTTTTATAAATTCGACAAAACAGTCTATTCCCTCTGTGCTACACTGAACAGTTTCATTCTTCCGCTGGGTTTGTTGAGACGGAGAATGGCCGGCGGGCGGTAACGATCGCCGCCGCTTCACCGCACTGCGGCGTGTTTCTCCTGACGACTCCCACCACTTCTCCAAACACTGCTTATCTGGCTTTTAATCTACCGCTCGGTCCGTACAACATTGAGGCATACCTCAGTGACAGCACCATGCATAATGCATATTTGCCGTAATACGGATGTGCAGGCATGCCTGCAAACGTGATACAGGGACGCTTCCTTACCAGGAATGTGGCACCTTCGTGGAATCTAGGAATTTTAAGTAATTAGGGGTATTTTTAGCAGAAAATCATGAAAACGTTCATGATTTCTCTAAATGTAAAATGTACAATGAGCTCAATATTTGGATTTGTAATGCTCCTTTAGGGTGAAAAATAAACCTCTGCCTGTGGAGGACGTCATGATCTGGCAACTGCTACCATACCCAGTAGGCATCAAAGGCTTCAATTGGCTGATTACTCACCGACTGAAAACTGTGGCCGCCTGGCTGGGGTAGATTTTGGGTACATTTCAGGTAGGTTTTAGCTTCTCTCCACTGAAATTTTGAAGTTCAAGACAAATGATATATTGAGTACCGGGATTTCCGGCATGCTTTACAAATTATCTATCTCAGTTAAAATCACGTTTTCAATGTGCCACATAATGATATATTGAGTACCGGGATTTCCGGCATGCTTTACAAATTATCTATCTCAGTTAAAATCACGTTCTCAATGTGCCACATTCTCTTTAATGATTTCCAGCAAAGCTCACCTGAATCACAGAACATCAGAGGGCTTCCACATAAGGAGATGAATCGTGGCCAACGTTTTCGACATGATTGCATTTTTTCATGAATTATATTTGTATGCTTCAGGGTTCTAAACAGCATATCGGGGAAACAAGTATGAAGGTGAATGTAACGTTCAGAAGCATAAGCGTAAAACATATCTCCATGACAGACTTAATACAGTAGCATTTTACGTTTGACCTGTTATCCTTTAAGTCAGTGGAATGGCGTTCAAATCGGTACAGACCTCACCCCCTCCTAATAACCAGAATCACATCATTACAGTCAAGGAACCCCAACCTCGAAATTCCCGTCAGAGACCCCGAATCACGTCATCAGTCAAAGACCCCCGTCTCAACATTCCCGTCAGAGACCCCACCCACTTCACCCATCAGAGACCCCACTCACGTCACCCGTCAGAGACCCCCACTCTCGGCATTCCCGTCAAAGACCCATACTCTCGACATTGCCGTCAGAGACCCCCACTCTCGACATTGCCGTCAGAGACCCCCACTCTCGGCATTCCCGTCAGAGACCCCACTCACTTCACCCATCAGAGACCCCTCACTCACGTCACCGTTAGAGACCCCCCACTCTCAACATTCCCGTCAGAGACCCCCAATCTCAACATTCCCGTCAGAGACCCCCACTCTCGGCAATCCCGTCAGAGACCCCCACTCTCGGCATTCCCGTCAGAGACCCCCACTCTCGGCAATCCCGTCAGAGACCCCCACTCTCGACATTTCCGTCAGAGACCCCCACTCTCGACAATCCCGTCAGAGACCCCCACTCTCGACATTGCCGTCAGAGCCACCCACTCTCGACATTCCCGTCAGAGCCCAGGAATCACTCACGTCGGCAGTGGTCTGCACGATGAAGTGTTTATGGCCGGACCAGGCGGCCGACAGCACCACCTGGGTCTCCTCGTTGCGAGTGGTCTGTCGCACCAGGTAATCGCCATCGTTGACCAGCAGTCGCACCACCTCCTCACGCGGCAACACGCCGTGGAACCAGTCCTCATCCACTAGCGCGCGCTCCGGCGGCGGCGACATCTGCCGACGCGCCAAAACTGCGCTTACTTCACCGCGCAAAAGCGCGCGAACCAGACCGACTGAGCCCGTGCGGCGATCAGGGAGGCACCAGTTGAAACCGGCGCAGACGTGAAGCAAGCAGCCATAGCACACGATTTTAGTAGGCCTACTCACAAGCACTGCTTTGAACTAAAAAAATGTGATGCTGATAAAGGGAAGAAACAAACGCACAAACTTACCGCCGAGTGCCATCAACACGACCCGACCCGATCTACACTACCAGGCACGAGTCACGAGAACGGTCCGTACCTCTCTACGGGGATCACTTACTTCCAGCCCAGCTGGCTTCGGACCTTCCTGGATATTCCCCTGAATCCGCCGGACAAAATCATCGATCGTTGATCCATCTACCACCAAAATCATACACTACTCGCAACAGGCCTGACTTCATCGGAGTCATCACGGCTGAAACCGCGCACGTTAACGTCGCTCATTTAACAAAGAAATACATTATTGCCCCTGGCAGTTACCCTACGCGTTTTGGTCCAATTTAGACATCTATGCCAAATTTCATAAAAATCGGACCCAAGTTTTTAGGTCACACAAATTCGTCAAACAGTTCGTTTTGAAGATCATTTTACAATATTGCAATCCTACAAATAAACACGCGATAAAAATCCGCGTCGGTCTATTTTCTGACCCACCTTACCTTTGGGTATCTTATCCTCCAACCATTGCGCAGCTTTTCTAAAAAGAAAAGGAAAAAAACTATCTGGGCCATCTCAAGTCGTCACCATGCTCCGCTTCAGACCTTACCTCCTAAAAAAGTTTCGAGTGGCACCAGTGAGAAAAGGATTCATCTACGGATCTGAAATTCCTATCACAGAATAGGCCCACAGAGTAAAAGTTGTGGTAACGGGATTTTTATATTTATGACCTAGAATCAGGTACGGGGCATGACGTCTCTATTGGAAACGCATGTGCCAACGGACAATGGCCGAAAATGGCGTTATTCCTGTAGGCTTAAAAGTCCCAGAATATTTATCTCCTCTCTAAATTGTGACATCTTGGCCGCTCCCAGGGTCATACTTTGTATTTTTTGTTATTTGGGTTCAAGGGCGAGCCAACCAGTGCGGTCATATAGCGCCTATCATGCTTTGCAAGTGTTATCCTATGACCTGAGTTGGCAGTAATTTTGATATCAATACGTTCGGATTGCCATTGCGAGTCGATTTCATGTCCACTGACCATATTGGATCAAATGGCAACGTTGAACTGAACTTGGATCAGATAATCTTTACATTTTGACTCAGCAAGTTAAATGTTGTCCATGTTATGTACCATTCGATTCGACGTAATGAAAAGAGTCGAATGATATTGCCCACAAACCGGCTTTAACTTAACCCAGACAGCTGTAAGAGCCAAACAGCATCGTCTAGCCTGTCACGTTCTTTTGCCGGTCATGACCTCAATATCGACCTGAAGAAAGTTTGGTAACAATTTCTTACGAGCTATCTTAAACGTTCGAACCTTTTCGCCAACCCGCATAGAAGCCACGGTTGAACGGGTTTTTCCAACGCGCCCTCCCCTCCCCACTACCAGAGTGAAGGTGGATCGGGGTCGCACCCGGGTGAGGGGTTATAATTCCAGCATTCCGGATCTGTGGCAGTTTGCGCCAATTGACAAAGAGACGAAAGACAGTGTTTATGTGGCGGGGTTTTAATCGGTAGCACATAGGGTGGGACTGCACGGTACAGAGTTCAGGGGCGGTGCAGTGTCTCTCCCATGCGGTGTTCCCCTTGCGCCGCCTCTGTCCGGGGCTTCTATCTCAGTTGGAGCGGACCAGCCGGTGTCACTCTTGTGCTGGAGGACCACCGGTTGGTTGAGGCGTCACCGTTGTATGTGAGAGGTCCCTGAATCAAAGCTGACCTTTAGCAGCACTTTCCTCGGCCGCTTCCTACCCAGGAAAGCGCAGTAAAATGGGTAGTGTTTGCCTGAACACGGTATTTTTGCTTGGTATTTACCAATGCACAACTACGAGGTTATATGACGCCGAGGAGGGGGGAATGAACTAGGCTGGGGTCGGGGCAGGGCGACAAATCCTGCCACTGGACGGACTAGATTCTGCAGCCCTTCGCTCACTGCAAATGTCACGCGACCGAGCCGGACGCGCGTGCTGCCGACTGCACCGGCCCGACCCCAGCAATGGAGCTTCGGCGACCAACGAACCGTTGTGGTGATGATTGGGAATTTTAGTGCACGGCAGCAGCAGAAGCTATATGTGTCCGTCAGTATTGTATTACATCATTCTGACATTGCCCCTATTAACTAAAGTGGCCTATTCAGAATGTGTGATGTCAAAGAATATCTGATGGGGGTGCATACTACGTCAA
This sequence comes from Lepas anatifera, assembly GCA_034440635.1. Taxonomy (NCBI): domain Eukaryota; kingdom Metazoa; phylum Arthropoda; class Thecostraca; family Lepadidae; genus Lepas; species Lepas anatifera. The sequence goes on along the minus strand of JAOTON010000941.1, from coordinate 429,203 downwards.
AATGTATTTCTCTCAGGTATGATAAATTTTCCTGATGTCTACGAACCCGTCATTACCTAGGATCTGCCCCAGCGGAAGCGGTGGAAAGAACCGGCGCTGGCCTCCTTTCAGTTGGTCGCGCTGTCAATCACATAAAACATGCTGTACAGTGAGGCTGCTACCACAGTGAAGACGTGCTGGGGGCTGTGTTTTTTTATGATGGGCGTGTATCGCATAACAAAGGCTGATTCGAAGCCTAGTGAGGCTCACCTCCTCCATTCTGTTGCGCCTGCTGCTCGACTCCCAGGGCTTAATCGATGGCCGAAAACGTTTCCAAAAGCAATATGGCTCTGCAGTCCATCTGGTTTGCCACTCAGCATCTACTGACATCTTCAATGATGATTTCAGGTCTGTGGCGGGAATTTTAAATCAGCGCGAGGGGCACCTGACACGCATCCTTATCAGCTGTATCAACTTGTTCATTCCCTTAAGTGCCAACGTGGCTCGGCACCCAAAGGAAACACACGTCAATACCTCGGAAGGCGGGCGCTGTCAGGAGCTATCGAATCGTCAGTACAAGCCAGTTCTGCTGTGTGTGGTGAGACTGGAGGGCTGTCAGAGAGCTTGTTGAATCAGTTATAAAAATACATTGTTCCTCGGGAGTGCGCCTGAGATGTCGCAAAACCCGCAGAATAGCGTATAGCTCCGTGGTAAAAACTGAAACCATTGCTGGCAAGCTAAAGCCCCGGTTTTGTTAATCTCCGACAAATGCACTACCAGCACCAGAGGCTCCCTTTGAACCGACCATGTAAAATACTTTAAAGCCTTTGTAGGTTCCGATTCTACGCAACGCCAGGTTCAAGAACTCTGAAGGAAGAGTAGATGTTTTTGTGTTGCAGTAATTCAATGTCATACTTTGCAGGAGTGAGGCGCCATGACAAGTATTCGTCGATATCCCGTGGGTACGGGCGTCCCCTTTAAAGACCCACACCAGGCGCCACGGTGGCAGTTCCCGTTGGGGTGCCCTTACCATCCGGTAGTCCTTGCTGGCAAGCCCCTCATCGTTTGGTAGTCCTCACTGCCGGGGATGCCCCTGTTTGGTACCCCTCGCTGGCGAGGGCGCCTCCCCGTTTGGTAGCCCTCGCTGGCGAGGGCGCCTCACCGCTTAGTAGCCCTCACTGGCGGGGGCGCCTCACCGTTTGGTAGCACTCGCGGCGGGGGCGCCTCACCGTCTGGTAGCCCTCGCTGGCGGGGGCGCCTCACCGTTTGGTAGCCCTCACTGGCGGGCGCGCCGCCGGCCTCGGAGGCGGTGCCGGCGCCGCGGCTGCTGCCGGTCTCCTCCGTCTCCAGACTAGTGGGGCTGTCGTCCAGAGGGTCGGAGGGCGAGGCGGCGCTGCCGGCGCTGCCGCCGCCGCCCACACTGCCCGGCGGCGTGGGGGAGCTGCGCCGATGGAATGGCTTACGGATGATGTTGACGATGCGGTGTGACTTGGACATGGTGAACGTGCAGCCGGCGCCCTACAGGGGCGCGCCGCAGGGTCAGCTGAACGGAATCCGAGCGGGTATCCCCGAGGCGGGCCACACAGCACACGTGAGAGCAAGCAAACCCGGGTGAATGTCAACAGGGTTGGCAGAAGGTTATATCATGCTCTCAAAGCATCAAGTGAAAAATATTAGTTACGTGTCTTGCAAAACACAAAAGGTTACAGATTCAACACCGACAAAAAAGCAATTTGGACTGAGTATAAACTACTGCCGTTTGCAAGAGCAGCACTTTACGGCACACATTAGGACAACATGCAAACAACAAAAACATTTAAAATCGCCATTATCATTAGAAACCAATTAGACATTTTTAGATTGGAACATAAAACAACAAACTCCTAGGACATTTTTGGATTGAAACATAAAACAAAGTCTAGGCGGCCCAAAACAACCCACACCCCCAAAAATCAAACAATGGAAATTGCGACAATAGAAATTGGAAATCGCTACAAAATCCTAGCTAATGTATCAATCCGTGAAATCTTACACAACCAATTGGGAAGAACTCGATCACAGAAGAATCAATCTACACTCTCCATCATATCAAGTTCAGGACAGCTGGAGGGCTGAGCCTTCAGGCAGCTCTCGGCGTCTCATCTCTCCCCCTCCTCGACAGAGCGCGGTGCCTCCCCTCCCCCAGCAGAGCTGAGCCTTCAGGCAGCTCTCGGCGTCTCACCTCCCCCAGCTCCTCGACGGCGCGCGGTGCCTCCCCTCCCCCAGCTCGTCCAGCGGGTTCCGGATCAGCTTGGTCAGCTTCTGCAGCTTCTGCTCGGTACACTGCGTCTCCCGAATGTCCTTGCGCAGTATCTCGCTGGCACGTCGGATCACGAATAACCTGCAGGCCAAGTAGACGTCACTACCCAGCTGTCAACGTCGACGGCATATTAATTCATTAAGAGCCTGAGGATTTGCCACTGGTGTGACCAGCGGAGTAGGCAGATGACCAAACATCAGTAGTCGGGCCAATAGCCGCTCGGCTGGGCACACACCCCTCTCCCCCGACTACAGTCCTGTATCCAGGTCGAAATCCATTGGATCGCTTTGCTGTAACCATCGCCTTCACTATCATCACACTGGATCACATGCATTGCGCCAATGGCATTCATTATTGATACCGGCTCCATGTCTACACGCACGCAGTCAATCATAATCACGCCGCTCGCCTGATTTTCACTACCATTCAGTGGCTTGCACAGCCGGCCCCGGTGTTGAAGTGCGTGCCCACCTGTTGACACTGTCCTGCTGCTTCTTCAGGCTCTCTACTTCGGCGTCGTGCTGACTGAGCTGCTGTCGCTTCTCAGCCAGCACAGCCCGAACGTCTGCTAGTCTGCCCTCCAGCTCCGATAGACGCATTCTGTCGCACACGGTCGCGGGTCAGAGTGCCGCGGGTGCTCGGTCGGTGCGTATATAGAGCCTACTAAAACTGCTATGTATCCAGCATAGGTATCCCACTGAATCCGCGGCGCAGGCGCACACCCACAACCTGTCGCCACAGGGTAAACAAGGACGCTGACGAACGGGCCTGCACGACAGGAGAGCGAGGAACCGGGAAACGGAACCCCCGCGCAAGCGACATTCTACCAATCCCGCCATGGCTTTCTGTGAAAAAGGGACGAGCCCACGGTACCTCTCTCCCTTGAAATCTTAACCCCATTCGCTGGTAGGATGCCGGGACGTACTTCTGCTGATGTGCGAGAAAGCGATGTCGATTTCAGAGCTAATGTAGCAAATGCAATGCACGTTATCTCAAAGCAAGCAGAAAACTCTGATCAAAAGCAATACGGATACTTAGAATGAATGGCGTGTGTCGAATTGAGGCATGAAATCGAAAAATCCGTCATTTTGAAGAGGAGGAGCAATGGAAACAGGGAATTTCTTGAGTAATGAATAGAAATGGCATTACAATCGGTATTCCAATACCACTAGCTACATCTAAAAGATCCTGTGAAATAATAATTCAGTGTCATTTTGAATGTTTTCACGCATAATGCTTACTTTTTCACTCTCTTCCAAAATACTAGGAGTTTGCCAAATTCGCAAAACCTTAATACCGCAACAGTATTTTTCGCACTTCGTTCGTCGTGACAATAAATGGGGTTCCGTTAACAAGCAAGACATCGACTCTTTTGTCGCAGTCACCCCACACCCTACGATCCTCCGGTCAGGAGAGACCTGGCCCCGGCTCCGACCTGAGGTTGCCGATGGTGAGGTCGTCGACGGCCAACGCCTCCGGCTTCAGGCGGCCCTGATACTCCTCCATCATCTGGTAGTCGAAGAGGAAGTTGACGGGGGGCGGCGGCTGCGATCTGGTGCCGGATACACTAACCGTTACAAATCCAGTGTAATGGCGGACACCCGTCTGCGACACATAGACGCCAGACAACAGCGCTGTCACGCACGAACAGAAACGGGAGCAAACGCGAGGCCATCAGAAAGCCAGAGTGTGCCAACGCACGACAAAGAGAACACCTGAACGCCGCACAGAGTTTACACCTCAACAGAACGGAAGGAGCCGGTGGTTCTTGCACCAAGAACAAAACTGAAATGCTGGCGAAGTGAGTGAGTTGAGCGGGTGGGCCGGTACTGACTTGTGTCGGTCGGTGAACTCGCGGTACTCGCCGTCGGTGGTGATGGCGTCCAGGCCGGCCGACACCCGGCCCTGGATCTCCAGGTGCTTCTGCGTGCCGAAGCTGGTCAGCTCGGCCGCCTGCCGCAGGATGGAGCACCTGGCAACACGGCAACGGACGGTGGCGAAACACCGCAGCAGACGGCCACAGCCGCACCCCCGGGGCATGACAGCGCCCCGACACACTGCAGCAGACGGCCACGGTCGCACCCCCGGGGCTGACAGCGCCCCGACACACTGCAGCAGACGGCCACGGTCGCACCCCGGCATGACACCGCAGCAGACGGCCACAGTCGCACCTCCGGGATGACACCGCAGCAGACGACCACAGTCGCACCCCGGCATGACACCGCAGCAGACGGCCACAGTCGCACCCCGGGGCATGACACCCAGCAGACGGTCACAGTCGCACCCCGGGGCATGACACCCACAGACGGCCACAGTCGCACCCCCGGGGCATGACACCGCAGCAGACGGCCACAGTCGCACCCCCGGGGCATGACAGCGCCCCGACACACTGCAGCAGACGGCCACGGTCGCACCCCCGGGCATGACACCGCAGCAGACGGTCACAGTCGCACCCCTGGGGACATGACACCGCGGCAGACGGCCACAGTCGCACCCTCGGGCTGACACCGTCCCGCAACACTGCAGCATAAGGCCACAGTCGCACCCCGGGGCATAATACCCCCCGAAACACTGCAGCAGACGGCCACAGTCGCACCCCCGGGCTGACACCGTCCCGAAACACTGCAGCATACGGCCACAGTCGCACCCCCGGGGCATAACACCGCGGCAGACGGCCACAGTCGCATTCCAGAGGTTAGCATCGCTCCCGTAACCGTCACAGCGCTCCAATGTGGACTTTTTGAACTTTAATTCGACAAGGTTCCGGAATAATACCTTGATCTGACGCTAGCATTGATTGCTAGGATTGGTATTGCACAACACGGGACTGATTTTTTTCAAATTTTTTTATAAAGATACAAAAATTCGGCCGACCTTATTGGCCTCATTTCCTCTCGTTTTGTAAAAACCAAGCAATACCCTGCCATTTGAGCAAAGCCTAATAGCAGCGGCCATCACTTTCAGACATTTTGGGAAACGGCTTTTTTAACAGAATGTGTTCAGGAGCCTCGATTAAAGTCTGATTATAGTGAAAACCATCTGAAGGTCAACAACCTATACCATTTCCATGCAATTGCTTTGCTTGATTGTTTCAACTAGCCAGATCAATACCTACTCCTGGGTAATCAAACAAACAAGGAATGTTCTATAGCTGCAGAATGGAACAAGCCTCAGTTCTAGGGAACCAAACCACTGGCTGTTGACGTTTGCAGTTGGGTCATTCCACCATAAATCGACCAAGGCATAAAACCCTACTATTTTTAATTTCCTCCAAAATTGGTATATGGGGACTCACAAGGGCGTAGAATCCACCCATGCCACCCAAAAATTATCTAAAAATTATTTTGAGAGAAATGGCCTTCGGCAATTTCTGAAGGTCATTATACAGGCATTGATTAGAATGCCTATAGGTCCTAAAGTTTTCAAGTGATTTCGGAAAATTGTATAGTTTTAGGATTTAAATTTAACGGGCAGCATTTTGGCTATCTTTAATTTTGAAATTTAAACAAAAAATGTTTCGTGGCCTCATGACCTAGTTTTATAACGGTGACCTTGACCCGTAGCACAGTGAAATTAAAAAATTATCTTGAAAGCGTTTTGACATATGGTAGTAGTCTTTCATATCAAATAAAGAAAAAATGCATTTCGAAATGCATATACTACTTTTAGCTTCATATATATATATATATATATATATATATATATATATATATATATATATATAACGCTAGGTGTCACTGTGGAGCTATGCTATCGTAACTCATGTTCAAATTGACTTGCAACTTTAAAATAAAAACATTTGAAGAATCAAAATCAAGCTGTCAACCTAGAGTTGAAGCATTTTAACACAAGCACAGGAATAGGGGTTACCCTCTCCTATTTTGAATTCACATTATTGTCCCTTTGGGAATGAACTTAGCTGTTGTAAATGTGATGTATGGTTATTTGGATCATTGTACATCTTTTGAAAATAAATGTGTTCTCGTCACATTGAATCACCGAACTATGATGTCATTTCCAAAAGCATTTAACCCGCGCCCCACCGGGGTCCGGCCCCACCTTCGCCCCACTGGGGGCCATCAATGCCCCCAACTCCGAAAATATGGAAGTTAGCGCAAAGCTGCAAAAGGCATTAGAAAGCTCATGTAAATTCGGTAAGATTTTACTAACACGTTTAAGCGCTCAGGTCTATGTTTTGACCTCCAGAGGTCAAGTTATGTCACGATAGGCTATTTCCAGTAAAACATGCAATCCTTAAGAAACCCGAGGATAGCTCTAACGCCATTAGAGCTATTGAGATCTAGCAAAAATCATTTGATAAGAAAATGCCAGGACTTTCTACGCTATGTGGGACATAATGGCCTCCCGCCAGTGGTTTGACCTCCAGAGGGTACATCGTGACTTAATATGACCTGAGGTCTCGAAAAGTATGAAAGTGACCGTGTTGTACATCAAATGAAAACTAGTGACGAGACATACACCATGACCTTTGATTCAGTGTTGTAGCTTAATTAGGTCACAAGTTGTCGTCAAAATGATGTTTTTGACCTCTGGTGACCTCTGATGATCTCAGATAGGTCAAAGGGCAATACCGCCCCAGGGATCCATGAAAGGGTGTCCAAGAGCGCTTGTCTGAGCAAATTGAGCATTCACGATTATTTTGTGACTTTTAGCTCATAAGACAGCTTTTCCCATGCTTTTTCTATGGAAGAGGTTACCTGGTGACCTGATCTCAGGTCACAAAATCGAGAAATCCCGAAGACAAATTTTGTAGACTCCGGAGGGGTCATGAATTGTCGAAAGTTTTAAATCGATCGGCTTAGAAATTTAGCTATGGTGGAGCTCAAAAGTTAAAGTGAGGTGACCTTGGTTGACATCGCCTGGTGACCTGACCTAGGGTGACCCGGGGAAATAAACTTCAAGGATGATGGAAAAATAATGGGGTAAGAGGTAAAACCCTCAACTGCGGTGCTTCCCCTCGTTGTGTTTCTGTTGTTCCAAAAAACCTTAGGGGGACCATCGATTTCATTATTCTAGGTGGGGCAAGGGTTAAGGAAGATTTTTCGGATTTTGAGGCTTTGTGTCGCGTTTCCTCGGACGTAGCTTGAATTTAAAACATGTTATGACCTCAGTTCGGCTTTTATAGCCTTTGGGAATCTCTTGTGGCATTTTCAAACGTGTTTAAACTTGACCTATGGTAATCTCGTTGTGAATTTGTCTCAGCATACTCATTATTTTAGCTCTTTTATAATGAAAACAAATCATTGGTGACTTTTAGTGGTGCATTGCATTGCATGGGACTGGTTTAGAGCTTAAAAGTACTCCTTAGAAGTAACTAGTTCAGAGTCCACATCATTTAAATGGACTATTCACAAGCCATTCTGAATCATTTACGCCAATTGAGTGAGTTTCTAATCATCTGTCACTGCTTACACCCCCTTCAAGGTCAAATTAGCTCAAAGGTTGACAAAGTTTAAAGTCCGTTTTAAAAGAAAAACTTCTTGTTCAGTGTCATTTCCATACAAATTTTGACATATGAAAGAAAAATTTAATTAATACATAAGAAATTTTGCATCAATTACGCCTTCATTATGTGTTACAGCTCACACCCCCTTCAAGGTCAAATAAGGTCAATTTTTGAAAAAGGTCAAGTCCATGTAATATGCAATTCAACTAGCTTAGTGTCCATATCATTCAAATTGACTATTCATAAACCATTCTGCATCATTTACTCCAAGTAAGTTTGCTTCGTCAATTGTTATTGCTTACCCCCTTTCAAGGTAAAAAAGGTCACATGTCGAAAAAGGTTAAGCCCGTATGGGACGCAAGTCAAATAATTCGGTGTTCATCTCATTTATAAATACCGAATTGAAACACGCATCTGTAGTCGTTATTCGACACAGAATTATCAATGAGGTCACGCAAGGTCAAATAAAGGTCATTAAATTTTAAAAAAAAAGTCATAAAAGGTCTAACATGATAAAAATGAAACGCGAAGGCTGGAAGAAAATATTCTGGGACAGTTCATGAGCAAATGATGCAAAAGAACGATACGAGTCTGGAGCGTTCACGTGAAAACGGGTACAGGCCCCCAAATGACCCCAACATGCCTCCACTCTTGAGGTCATAACTCTGTGACCTTGAAGGGTAGGAACAATTCTTTGCAAGATGTCCGCAATGAATGCATCAGAGGCTATACAACATTTCAAGAGTCTAACTTAAGAAGCTCGTTTTCAATTCTTGAAAAACCTGCGGGGGTTGCAACATCCCCCTGTACGTGGAAGGGTTAACACCCCCTATGGCGTTGACGGGAAAGAAATTGGTTGAAAAGTCCATGGAACCCCTCTTAAATTCGGACGCTCCGTCGTCACTGGCATTAACCATACCGTGAGTTACGATGGTACAGCTCCATAGTGACACCTAGTGTCATGTTTCGGAAGTAAGAAGTAGTATATTTAGTGCGAAAGCCATATTTTTATTACTTTACCTAAAAGAGTATTTCCAAAGGTAAAAATTTTTTACACGAATTTATAAATTTCACTGTACTGCGGGTAAAGGTCACCGTTCAAAAACTAGGTCACGAGGTCATGACGTCAATTTTTCAGAAATATAAAAATCGAAGATAGCCAAATCATAATATGCTAAATGGTGAACAAAAATGTAAAATATCGTTACAATCATTGAAAAAATGGCAGAACTATAGGCTTTCAAAACAATGCCTACATGGTGACCTCTGAAAAATGCCGGAGGCTATATCTGCCACATCAAATTTTCAAATATTTTTTTTGGCGCCATGGTTAGATTCTACACCTTTGAAACTCCCTTGACCCCAATTTTGGAGAGAATCAAAACTAGAAGGGTTTTATTTTGCGAAATTGTTGGTCGATTTATGGTGGAATGACCCAGTTACGTGATAGAACGGATTCTTCTTGGACAACCGTTCTGTGAGATCGCGTTTAGGGGATGAGTTAGTGGATAACATCCAAATCTCATACAATTATTGTTACCCACGCTTAACATGCGCCCCGCTGGGAGGGGCGAAATTCCCCCTCCTGGTTTTCCCCAGATAGCTCAAAAACAAAGAGACGAAGAACAGCGAAACTTACAGCACCTTATCCCTGATCAATTTTACACATCTGACCAAATTTTTTAGTTAAGGTCATGTCAGGCCAAGGAGTTATTCAGGGTCAAGTGACCCGACCTCAAAACCTAAAATTACGAGTTTGAAGCAGCGCCTAGAGAACATTAGCAAACCGATCAGTTTGAAACTTCCACAATATGATAAAGTCATTGGGGTCTACAAATCTGCTATCTCGGAATTTCGATATTGTTGACCTAAGGTGGGGTTAATTTTTTTGGTCACCCCATTATATGTCTACGGTGAAAAATAGAATGGACTCGTTTTCAGTAAATACTGGACAGCTAAAGCTGAAAATCCTCAAACTGTCTATTCTTACTACGATATTGGCCATAAAGTTGATTTTTTGAGCATCTGACCTCTCAAAGGTCATATCAGGTCACGGGAGCAGAGAGTGATTGTTTTGCCAATAACTTCTCACTGAATTGAGATAAAGCTCCCATTTTGCTTGCATTGTGTTTATATTGTCACGAGGAGTCGATTGATATGCAACATGACAATACCAGGTCACTCTGTGACCCGGACCTAGCTCGAGGTCAGGTCACTTTCACTATTTGACCTAGCAAGGTCATGTAATACGTCATTCGATTCGCCGCGATGAGAGGAATCCAATGATATATAAAGATTTTCTCTAGCTCCCCTGAGGGCAGAGCTAGAGAGGGAAACGTACACTGCTCTGTTGTAAGCCTACGGAACCTTCTTCGACCTATGCTGACCTCAATATTGACCTGACATAGACATTCTTATAAAATATATTCGTCCTGTCAAGAGCTTTCGAACGCCGCCCGTAATTTTCATTTACCTTTCGTGGGAAACGAGATACGGAGGGGGGCGAAAAACGCCCCCCAGCGGGGCGCGTCATGCAAGGGACCCCAGCGGGGCGCGTGTTAAGCAATGACTTCGTATCCAAAAGCCAGCTTGGCCACTTAATAACTACGGCTTCACTACTCACCAGGCTTCTAGCGGCAAGCAAACAAACACAGTCATTAGAAGGGCTTGCCTGACGTGCTGTTGCATCACTTAGGCATTGTTCGGTCGTAGGCCTTAGAAAGTCTTTAAAAAAAGTTGTGAAATTACTACAACTTTCAAATGGTTTTGAATGCTGATGTGTTTAGAATGCGCGTTCAATTCCTCCTTGCTGACAAATTGCATATCACAGTGCCACTATAACAAGGTAAGACACCAGAGAAAACCACGAACCACTCAGCATAAGGCCCATGCCATCCGTTCGCTCTCCACCTGAGCTCATCACTGTCGCCTCGCTCCCCAGCGCCACGGCATGTCCTTCCTCCTCACTCCCCAGCGCCGCGGCATGTCCTTCCTCCTCACTCCCCAGCGCCGCGGCATGTCCTTCCTCCTCACTCACCAGCGCCGCGGCATGTCCTTCCTCCTCACTCCCCAACGCTGCACCATGTCCTTACCTATCACTCCCAACGCTGCACCATGTCCTTACCTATCACTCCCAACGCTGCACCATGTCCTTCCTCCTCACTCCCCAAAGCTGCACCATATCCTTACCTATCACTCCCAACGCTGCACCATGTCCTTACCTATCACTCCCAACGCTGCACCACGTCCTTCCTCCTCACTCCCCAACGCTGCACCATGTCCTTACCTATCACTCCCAACGCTGCACCATGTCCTTACCTCTCACTCCCCAACGCTAAACCATGCCCTTACCTCTCACTCACCAACGCTGCACCATGTCCTTTCTCCTCACTCACCATCGCTGCACCATGTCCTTACCTATCACTCCCAATGCTGCGCCATGTCCTTACCTCTCACTCCCCAACGCTGCACCATGTCCTTTCTCCTCACTCACCATCGCTGCACCATGTCCTCCTGCACTAGCTGCTGGTACTCCAGCAGCGCAGGCAGCAGCACCGTCCGGAAGTCACGCTCGTACTGCGAGGCTTCCAGCAGCAGCAGCACATACTCGTTATGCACGTTATGCAGCCGCCGGCAGGCCTTCACGTAGCGTTCCTTCACCTCCTCCAGCTTCTTGCCGGCCTTGCCTGTCGACATGCATGGATACATACAGAATCGGTTTTAAAGTCACTGAATACTGATTATTTCTATAGTTTGGAGCTAATATGCGCCCAGAGCGCGGCTTAAAACCAACAAAAACATACTCTGGTCTTTGTTCCATTCATTCTTCTCTCACCTTCCGTTTCACTCATTTCGCGATCGTTCTGAACTCTGAGATCCTTTCTAAAATAAGCTGAAGCTATCGCAGAGATAAAAGTTTCAAACATTTTGTTCAGCAGATCAGTCGTCCCCTAAAATGAAGGTCCAGCAAGACATTTTGCATACATTAACCAACATTTTCATGGAAAACTACATATATCGATACATACATTCAAGACGCGGTGAGATTACCGAAACACCATGTGGAGGGTCTGTCCACAACTCCCGATTGACGAATTTTTATATAACCTTAAGGGAATATGGAACCTAGGTGCAATTCCAGACTTTAACTTAACCCTCGCCCCGGTGGGGGTGTTTGAACAACCTCCCCCCCGTATTTTGCTGATAAGGTGTGCCAAGTGCGGCGGCGCGAAGTATAGCCGCACTTGATTCCGCAACTTTCTCAAAAATTTTAAGCTTGGGTTATCCCAAGTCAGGTCACCAGGGCAGGTCAAGTAACCTCACCTCAGAAAATGTTTCAGGTGGCATAAGTCAAACGGGTAAATTTATTGGATTGCAAATTACACCACATAATGAGCCCACCGAGTGCTACAAAACGTACTCCGGAATTTTTTCATATCGATGACCTAGGGTCAGGCACGGATCATTACCTCTCCGTTGGAAATGCATGGGGAAAACAGGAATATGGCTGTATTTGTGTAGATACGGATGATAATTCTTCGCATTCTTCAAATCGAAGTATCCTGGCCCCCTGTCCAGATTCATCTTGCAATTTTGACCTGAGACCTCTGAGAGGTCATCTGGCGCTACCTAAGCAGTTTTCAGACTTGGGTCAGTAACTTTGCAGAAAAAGATGATACAGTTTTTATTTTGATACGATTACGTTAGATTGTTATTGCAAGTCGATTGATGTGCATATTTACTATGTTAGGTGGGATATTGACCTTGACCTGATCTCAGGTGAAGTCATTTTTGTGTTTTGACCTAGTATGTTCATATCATACATTGTTCGATTCGCTGTAACGGGAGGAAGCGATTGGTGCCTAAAAAAGATTCCATCTCGATTCTGTCAGACGCCAGAGCGCGTTTTTTCTTTACTATTCCGCATAGGAGCCGAGTTCAAGGCAGGTGTTTGAACACACCTAGCATCAGGACGTAGGTGGCTCGTAGGCCCATCGGGGCGGGTGAACACCCACCTCGGTGGGCCTCCGAGCCACCTTCCCCTATTTAAACACCCTCCCCCTTGATGTCGGCTCTTATGCGGGATAAAAAAGCGAAGCTGGTGGATAACTCATAAAAAATTGAAGAAACTGCATCTGCCACTTTTTGGCTCAGGTCAATATTGAGGCCATGACAGATCCAAGAATAAAACAGGTTAGCGAAGAGTTTCTGGGTTCTAGCTAAGTGAGAGTTGAGTTAGAGTCAATTTGAAGACACCATTCGCTTCCTCTCGTTAGAGCGAATAGTCAAATGATGTATGATATGACTATAATTAATCAAAACATAAAATTACGTGACCTTAGGTCAGGTCAAGGTCACTATCTGAACCAGCATAGTCAATATGCATAGCAATCGACTAACAGTAATGATATAAAGGTAATGATATCAAAACAATAGTGTTATCATAACTCCCTGCGAAGTTATTAAACCAGGTCTGAAAACTGCTTACATAGTCCCAGATGTCCTCTTGGAAGTCACAGGTCCAAAATTGCAGTATCAACCTAGAAAAAGGCTTAGAATACTACGATTTTAAGAACAGGAAGACATTCTAAGCTGCATATAGAAACATAGTCATTTTCGCTCAATTTTTGTTTTTCCTATGCATTTCCAATGGAGAGGTTATGAACCGTACCCGAACCTAGGTCACCGATATGGAAAATCCCAGAATATATTTTGTAGTACTCGGTGGGCCCATTATGTCATGATAACCAACTAGGCACCTAGCCTAATCATTGTAGTTCATACTATTAGTGACTGTTTTCGGGGGACGACTTCCGACCTGCTGGGAGGTTTAACGACGCACCAACTGCCAGGGTCATACGGCGACTTTTGACCTGCTAAAGGTAATTAATTATATGTGATATTATTGACTATTCACCCCTTAAATAAAATGTAGCATATTCATAATGAATTTTAAACTGAGATAGGCATGTGATAAATCAAACCGAGAAACCACTTGATCGACTTTCATTTATCTCAAAACTTACCTTTCGCGGAGAAATAAATTAAATCACCCCCATCAACCCCATCCGTCCCGGGGTGATCACGTGGTATGTTGTGACTTTGGGAGAGTGATATAATGCTCGATGTATAATCTTAGCAGTTGGTGCGTCGTTTAACGCCTTTTTATCTATTGGCATAAAAGTCGCGCCCTGCGAACTAATTTTTTCTTGCCTAGGCCTCTTTAGAACCTACCTGCTAAGCACAAATTTGGTACCATCGACTGTAAATGCGTATAAATGTGCCTGGGGCCCGAAATGACCATGCAGTTGAAGCGCCCTAAAACCCCAAACAACTAAAAATGTGTACAACTTTCTTCAATCACCAGTTTGAAGCGTGAAATGCGGTTCAATGTATCAGCAAGAAAAAAATCAATATGGTCCTTTGCGTCGTGATAAAAGCTTTTTTTAGCTTAAACAAAGTTTCATTTGCATTTTTATTCATTCTTGGCGCAAATAAAGAGGTTCAATCTGGACCAAAGCCTTGCCAGATCATGCCGACACGCGGATATGGAGACTGTTTGCCAGCACAAAAAAATACATAATAGGAAATGTTGGGCTTTTCAGTCAGTTTTCTGCAGGAATAAGGCCGAATTCATTATTTATAATACAAAAGGCCCTTCAAACCAATCCAGTCTGGAACTGTACCAAAAGCCACATTTCCCTCCCCCTTGGATGCAAGCAGACGATTTTCCGAGGACTAATTGCCATAAAAATGATATTTCGGGAGTTTCATAAGTGTATAAGTTTTAGGCATCATTTTTTTAGTTTTCCTAAGACTGGGCTAGCACATGTTTATTTAGGTATATTTTTTAACGGCCAGCCTGCAACGGGCTTCAGAAAGCAGCATTGGGACGGGCCCGGGCCTGCAGAATTGGCTGCGTCTCATGTTGAACGATATGTTGAATTACAGAAGCTTTGCGTTTGACATAGATGACGTCAAAATACGAAGAATTATGCCTCTTGGGGCTACCCCGAGAAAAAACTCAAGATCGATGAGGGAGAGATTAATATTGTCTAAACAAAGGAAATTTACAGCGCGAGTTGTCTAGACCATGGTAGCGTCTTCCAGTGCTAGGGGCCCGGAATTTCCGACGTCAGATTTTATGGGTAACCTTAGTGGACCATACTAGGCAAACCATTGGAATGAACTGACCCATGTGGGGCCAAGGCCTCCTCGTGACATACTTGTCATAACGTAAAACTAAAGACCCTAGCACCAATACTTACAAAGTTATTAATGAATTTATGTGCCTGATATTCGAAACGGCGAGTCAAAGTTTGTGGAATGGTCACAGAAGAAGTGCTGAGATACGAAGCTGCTGAGAGTAGGAGACCAGCTTCAGCCATATCTGCTCCTGGCTTCCACAATATCCAAATGCAAAATTATGGACTCTTCCTTTCTCTAGGGTCCCGATATAGAATCCCGTGACCACAACCCGTGGCACATGTCACTTGACTTTAACTGAAAAAACTCCGACCTGTAATTTTGGAAACATTTTCGACAAGGACCAGGGATGAGGTATGACAAGCATGGGCGAGCAGCGCGCATCCTTCCTCTGGTCACCTCGGAAAAAACCTGAATGGGGGAGGAGAGGGGATTCCAACTCTGGTTGGAAGGTTACTGTACGAGTTGCTAGGGGGGATCTGGACGCGCGGTAGACAGCGCGCAGCTGCGCGGGGGCGTAAGTTAGCGCGCAGCGGCTTTTGGGGGACCCATCGGCGCGCAGCTAAGTTGTGGCGGAAGTAGTGTCGTGACTCACCGTCTTACGCGCTAACTTTCCGCGTCTTCTCAACAGCGCGGAAGACAGCGCGGAAGCCTGTATGATTCTTTTAAAGTAATAAAAAGATATTGGAAATGTCAGTGAAGCCAAGTTATATGATTTGCGGTCGACAAAACATGTATTTTTAATAAATCAAGGCCCACAAACTCCCAACATCTCACTGGGAAATCCTGAGAAGAGACACAGGCGAAGAGATACGTAAATCACTGCAGCTGTGCCAGTGGATCACCAGCCGTAATGCTAGCTGCCCTCCGATAAATATTGTTGTTCGCCCCAGGACGTATCTCACGTTTCGCACCACTCACCGTCCCCGAGCGGTCTCGTCGTGGATGGCATGGAACGCCAGCGATAACCCAGTTCACCCTGAGAACTGTGAGCGTGAGGATTCCTTAATTTATTGTGCTGTTTCAAAGGCAGAAAGATAAGGAAAATGGGGTCAAATTCATAGGCGGAATGCAGAAAATGCACTAAATGCACTCGCCGAACCAGGCTTCTTGGGGCCTGCCCAGCTCATCCCTCCCCCAGTGCTCCGACTAATCCAATGGCACCATAGTACAACGAGGCAAGTGTGTTGCGTGAAGCCCGTGTCCTGCCCAGATAAATTGACTTGAGGTAGGCTTAACATAAAAACGCATTCGGAGTAAGCCAAATCAAATCATTTTCTCATGTATGCCTCATTTATTTGGAAATCCCACTTATAAATTGTCGTTTACGGTGAAGGCTTTTCCCTTTATCCGAACCGAGCACTTTTATCATCACCTCACCTCCCAGCGCGTGGCTGTGTCTTCCTCTCATCCCCTCCTCCCCACTGTCGGCCAGGAAATCCGACACCGTACAGCAGTCAACAGGCTGTAACCTATGGCGTGAGTTTACTACGGCGAGAAAAGCACCGTATTCTATGGGAATTTTAGGCTTAGCGTCCATCTACTACGGTCGCCAGCGGCATTCACCGCCGTCTCGGATTGCCCCAGATGGTACGCGCTAACTTACGCCGCCGCGGAGCTCCGCGCGATCGCTCTCTCCCGAACATCCCTCCAAATCTCTTACGCGCAAACCTCCGCCCAAAATCAGCGCGGGCTGAGGGAGAGCGCATGCGGAAGCTACGCGCAACTAGATCCCCCCAGCCCTTCTTATAGTACATCAAATGCCAAACAGGTTGCAATAAAGGTAAGTGAACTCCGACGTGCATGAATATCACGTTAACTGCCCCAGATGAATTCCCACTCCGAGAGTACGTACCTTTAAGGTACACGTACTGGTGACAGCCATAATGTGCGTGATTGCGAGTCTGGCTGGAGGATCCAGTTGCGCGTAGCTTCCGCCCGCGCTCTCCCTTCGCCCACGTTAATTTGGGCGGAAGTTTGCGCGTAAGCGATTTGGAGGGATGTTCGGGAGAGAGCCATCGCGCGGAGTTCCGCACCGGCGCAAGTTAGCGCGGTGCATCAGGGGCAATCCGAGGCGGCGGTGAATACCGCTGGCGACCGTAATAGATGGACGTTAAAGGCTGAAATTCCCATAGAATACGTTGCTTTTCTGGCCGTAGTGAACTCACATCATGGGTTACAGCCTGCTGACTGCTGAACGGTGTCAGATTTCTTGGCCGACTGTGGGGAGGAGCGGATGAGGGGAAGACACGGTCCCGCGCTGGGAGGTGAGGTGATGATAAAAGTGCTCGGATCGGATAAAGGGAAAAGACTTAACCGTAAACGACAATTTATAAGAGGGATTTCCACATAAAGGAGGCATACGTGTGAAAACGGTATGATTTGGCTTACTCAGAACACGTTTTTATGTTAAGCCTACCTCAAGTCAATTTATCTGGGCAGGACACGGGCTCCACGCAACACACTTTTGCCTCGTTGTACTATGGTGCCATTGGATTAGTCAAAGCACTGGGGGCAGGGGCGTAGCCAAGGGGGGCAAGGACAGCCGCACCCCTGAGGGCCCAAAGGGCCCCTGAGGACACGGGCCGCGCGTGGCGCGGTTCGCCCGCATTATGTTGTGTGACCAAATTTAGAATTTCATACAAGACAGGACCCTCTTAATCCCTCTTCAGCACTCTATTCTGTAACAATCAGGGCGCTTTTACCCATTAGGGTCCTTTTGGCGCTGTCGCAGCGGCCCTTTTCGGGGCGCCGCCCGCCCCCCCCTGAGCGAAATCCTGGCTACGCCCCTGACTGGGGAGAGATGAGCCGGGCAGGCACCAAGAAGCCTGGCTCGGCGAGTTCAGCGCAATTCAGTTTAAAATTTATTCACGAATCGAACAGCTATTAGGTACATTTTCTCAAACGTGGCCAAGTCCTGCTCACTGTCGGATTGAGGGGAGAGGGTGGGCACAACGGTAAATTGCCCCCTGTTATCATCTATCTGCTCCGGCGGGGTCCACCGCCTGACATTAGCCTTTCATGCGTATGCTGAGACTGATCTTTTTACAGTGGCCTTCAAGTTACGCCAAAGATGCTGCAAAAGCTTGGGTGACCTTTTATGGACACGGGGGTCAAGGTTGAAGGCCTTAGTTATATGTTCCCACGTTTTTGTCTTTTGCTTTACTGGTTTTACATCAAGTCGCTTGTCGTTATCGATGTCCTTAAAGTCATTCATAAAACCAGTAACCTTTGATTTTTCGAAATGCAGGAAAATTTGACCATACGTGGATCCAGAGGGGGGCAAAGGGGAGCAGGTGCCCCCCCATCTTCCCTCGGCGCCCCCTGAAATGGTCACACCCCCCCCGAAAGGTCGATGGCGCCCCTGAAAAGCTGCTTCCCACCCTCCCCCTCCATGTTGCGAAAATCGGCGCCCACCATGAGGATTTTCCGCCCACCTGATGTTTTTCCGGTCAAAAGTGGCGTCCCACTGGTCCGGGTGGCGCCTACCCCGGAGGTTGCCCCCCCCGATCAGTAATCCTGGATCCGCCTATGAATTTGACCCCATTTTCCTTTTCTTTCTGCCTTTGAAACAGCACCAGATATTAAAGAATCCTCACGCTCACAGTTCTCAGAGTGAACTGGGTTATCGCTGGCGTTCCATGCCAGCCTCGACGAGACCGCTCGGGGACGGTGAGTGGTACGAAACGTGAGATACGTGCTGGGGCGAACAACAGGTTTATTGAAGGGCAATTAGCATTACGGCTGGTGATCCACTGGCACAGCTGCAGTGATCTACGTTTCTCTCCGCCTGTGTCTCTTCTGAGGATTTCCCAGTGAGATGCTGGGAGTTTGCGGGCCTCGATTATTATTATAAATACATGTTTTGTCGAACGCAAGTCATATAACTTGGATTCACAGACATTTCCAACATATTTTTGGTACTTTAAAAGGGTCATGCAGGCTTCCACGCTGTCTTCCGCGCTGTTACGAAGACGCGGAAAGTTAGCGCGTAAGACGGCGAGTTACGACACTACTTCCGCCACAACTTAGCTGTACGCCGATGGATCCCTCCAAAAGGCGCTGCGCGCCTACTTACGCCCCCGCGCTGTCCACCGCGTGTCCGGATCCCCCCACCGGAGGTTAGAATGGTGCGTCCTCTGTGCCCCCAAACCAAACTAACTCTCATATATAAAAGCTGGCATTTTTTCTAAAAGAGAAAAACAGTTTTCCCCTTCTCATTAAGGATTCATGGTGATTGAGAGCGCGACGATTCCGAGAATGATGTTGCACTGAAGTTTCTCTCCGGTATTGGAACCACAATGTGCTATTCATGAGAATCAATATACTTGATATCTTGCCGAGCTGTTTCCAACGTACTGGCCAAATCCCACACCCAAGCCCGGCAACAACATATTCAACATAATACTGCCCAATGCCTTTGTTTATTTGCATTCGTTGTTATTAGCACCAGTCCCAACAAGGACACACTTGTCCCATTGCATGGGGTATTGGCGTGGGTGTTTAAGGAACTTCTCCACCAGGCCAGATGGGAGACGAACGGCGGGTTACCGCCGTGGGAATTGAATCCACGTTAATCCATGCTGTCCTAATGTGGACGTTTGGGAGGTCCTGGACCACCCGGCCCATTCTAGTCATTAATAAATGATGTCTCTAAACATGTATCATACGATGGTACAACCATCTCTTTGGAAGGGGAAACAATTCAAAGGATCTAAAAAATCAAAGAAACATTACGTAATAAGTGCGAATATTAATGGTTGCAATACATAGATTACATAAAATGCATAGATACAGGCATACAAGATCATCCATCAGAGGATCCAACAAAATTTCCATCTCTTCAATGAAGAAAACATTTGAAATAAGCCGCACGTGTAATTTTCCAATAAATCGAATAGCACTTGCAACCCAATCTCCACACGAGACGCAAAACTCATTTGAAAATTATCGTATTCTAAATTAACACGCATTTTTACTAATGTCGTAAGTGAAAAATTGTACCCGTTCCTCGTTCAAGACATTAAATTCACAAGTTCGAGGGCCAACGGAAATGATCTAAGTAGCTTCGGGATTTCTACCTGGTAAATTTTAGTCTAATCCGAAATTTCTGATTATCTCAAGAGGAGCCATGCCTCAACAACAATGTTATTACGATTCTCAGCGTAAGGCAAGAAATTTGCGTCGAGGTTTGTACCGACAAGAAATATGCCGACCCATGGGATTTCCAGTTGTACAGAGGAAGACAACATGTTGCGCGCCACGCGTTCCCACATTGGTGTACCCGAAGTGTGGGCCGTCTTACCGCAGGACTCCACCAGATTTCCTTCACCACCATGATTTCAAGCCGACGTGCCCCAAACCTCTACCGCCACCGTGCCCACCAATGTGTCCACCACCGTTACCACAGCCTCCTTGCCCCCCAATTCCTATGTGCTGTGAGACGATATGTGGTCCGCCCATGCCAGTTCTCTGCAGAGATGCAGTGCGCGCTTTTCCCCCAGCGACGGCTGCTGAAACAATCGTGTCGGGATTCCGGCAAGCTCACAGCGAACCGGGACTAGACTACACGTCTCAAGGACTCCAAAGCACATACCAGTCCCCATGTGACTACATGAATAACTTCCAAATCGTACATACCATGGTGAACACGTGTTCCCCATGTGCACCTCAGTGTAGTCCCACATTTTGCGCACCTACATTTTGTCCCTCGCCGTGCCCACCCCCACGTTTGCCTCTTTTAAGCTGCTGTCCTGGAACAGGTTACATGCCAGACGAAGTGGTAATCAAAGAGCTGGCGGACGACGAGTGCCAGAAAATGGGACTATGTGGCTATGAAAGAGTGCCTCCGTGCTACCAGATGGCACTGGCATCAGTACCATCTCAACGAAGGATATACACCTCTCTACCAGGGCTGGAGGACGAATTGCGTCCGAAGCCTTGGCGTGATCCTTGTGGCGGAAGAATATATTTTCGGCTAAACAACAACGATCTCACCCAGCAGTGGTGATATGCTCTGACACGTTTATTTTTTCATAACCACCTGTCTAATGTACAAAAGCAATTCACTGCCGTCAAATTTCGCGAAACTATATGACTTAAAATCACACTGTCTTATGCGATGTCCTTTTCAGAAATAAACCATAACCACACCACAGGTTTCATACTTATTAAACCGACACTGACTTGGGAAGAACTTAAGTGAAAAAATTAAGAGCATGTGGGGCTGAGCCAGACTCCACAAAACACAAAAAATCGCGAGTCCGGGAGAAGAGATGGATAAAAACTCCCCAAATTGTATGCAAGGTCTACGTTCAATCATTAAAAGATTTTTGTTTTTAGCAATCGCTCCACGTAACCTTGCACGCAACAGGTAGGCACAGTTATTTTAAGTTTTGGGGCCTGGGGTTATGCAGGAAAAAACCTGAAGTACGACGGATAAGAATTAGTCCTTCATCTGTCTCCACGATTCTCTTTTTCGTTAGGCTTTTCTTTTTCCCGCAAAAAAACCTGCAACAAATTTTAAAGGCCCGTTCATCCAGTTTATACATAATTTTTCTGGCCTTCTTTATTCATTATATCTTGAAAGTTCGGTAATTCCGCGTCAAATCGATAAAAAATAGCATTTTCGCACCCGATCCCTTAGAATTCGTTGGAAGTTAGGTCCCCGATGGGCATATTCGTTGTTGACGGTAGACTCCGGCGGGTCACCCACGACAAATAGGACAGTATTGTGTCCTATTTCTTTCTGTCTTAGGTTCCTTCCGTTACTATCGAGACAGTGCACTTTAGGTCCGGTCACAAACAGCTGCTGCGAAAGATATTGAACGCCAGTTGTAAAGCATTCAGGCATTAATAATTTCGAACAATACGCATGGGTTCGAATAATATGGATATATCCTATTGCCTCTTCCTAAAAACAACAACAAACAACAACACAATTTTATTAACAGTAGCGACATCAGCATAACATTCATCACGGAGAGGCACAAAAGCACAAGGCTTAAATTCCGGTACCAATCCGTGCCACAGTGGTAAATATTCAAGAATCAGAAAACAATGTGGGGAAAACAAAATGATAGTCGACCCAGGACGCCGCGAAAGGTCGCATCCCGACCTGCCGGACACCCGCCACAGCGCCGCCTGCCAGCCGCCGCGCCGCTCGCTTCACCGCGTACATGGGCTACTAGGTATCGCTGTGCGCCGTCGCAATGAAGAATTTTTGAAATGCGAAAGCAACTCTGTGAGTGCAATTTTTGTCCAAATCCGTGCCATAAACAAGCATTTCCATCTTTTTATTTTGGTTAAGATTGAGGAATCCAGCTCCCAGTATTGCTGTTAGAGAAGAAAACAGTTTTTGTCTATGTTCTCGATGTAATGAACAAATAAGAACATAATGTGTGGATGTTTCCCTGCTATCTCCACAGTTACATATCGGGGAAGCTGTCTTCCCAACCTTAAATTGGTGGTCTTTCAGTTGCGCTAAGCCAACTCGTAATTGTGTGTGAAGAATGTTACCGAGTTTCGAAACTGAGTTGTTGTATATAGGAGGAGTGTCTCGTCCATACAGAAAATGTACCTGTTTTTTGAAGATGGCACTAGATTGTGTCTGTCTTAAATTAATAGGCAATTTGTTCCAAGCCCTAGTTGTAGCCGGCACGAAGCAATATTTGTAACGTGTAATTCGGTATGTGGGGAGGGTATAGGACGCTACATTTCTGAGTCGGAGTCCTGTGAATGCCCTGGAGGTAGGCAACAATTCTCTCATGTAAGATGGATTTCGTTCCCCGCATTTACTAGTTTGTGATATGTTTGCAATTTGTGAACCAACCTGCTATTTTTTAATGTTGGCCAGCCTAATTCTGACAATAATTTGTCCATCGACGTTCTGAAACTGGCTCTCGTCACTAGTCGCGCTGCTCTATTCTGCATTCTTTCCAGCCTCATGCTATCAGTTACTGTAATTAGTTCGTCGTAAATCGAATCGCAGTAATCGTACAACGGAATTATGTAAGTTTTGTACAATTGACCGATAACCTCTCTGGGGAGGTAAGGAGTGACAGCGTAAAGGGGACTCATTGCTCTAATTACTTTTCGAATTACTTGGTCGATATGTACTTGAAATCTTAAGTCTGTCGAAAAAGTGAGTTCTAGATGTTTCTGGTTGTCGTGGAGAAGTATGGGTCTGCCATCAAACGTCAATGAGGGAATGGAAGGCACTTTTTTAAGGAAGAAGGTTTGTTGTATTGTCTTGGACACATTGAATTTTATGGTCCATTTTTTCCCATAGTCAGAAATAGCATCCAAGTCGCTTTGCAATGAGTGAATAACTTGTTCGATATTTGAGACAGAGTGCGTAGCATTAATAGACGTATCGTCGGCAAACATCAAAATATCATTAGTAACGTGGTTTTGGAGATCATTTAGGTATGAACATTAGGGCAAGAAGGTGCCCCATTACAGACCCCTGAGGGCAGCCTGCGTTGATAGTTTCCTGTTCAAATAGGGTGTTCCCTATTTTAACACGCGCCCGCTGGGGGCGAAATTCGCCCCCTCCTGGTTTTTCCCAGATAGCTCAGAAACGAAGAGACACAGAACAACGAAACTTACGGTACCTTATCCCTGATCAATTTTACAAATCTGACCAAATTTTTTAGTTAAGGTCACGTCAGGTCAAGGAGCTATTCAGGGTCAAGTGACCCGACCTCAAAACCTAAAATTACAGGTTTGAAGCAGCGCCCAGGGAACATTAGCAAACCGATTAATTTGAAACTTCCACAATATGATAAGGTCATTAGGGTCTACAAATCTACTATCTGGGAATTTTGATATTGGTGACCTAAGGAGGGGTCAATTTTTTATCACCCCATTATAAGTCTATGGTGAAAAATAGAATGGACTCGTTTTTAGTAAATACTGGATAGATAAGGCTGAAAATCCTCAAACTGTTTGTTCTTACCACGATCTTGACCATTAAGTTGAGTTTTTGAGCATCTGACCTCTCAAAGGTCATATCAGGTCACGGGAGCAGAGAGTGATTGTTTTGCCAATAACTTCTCACCGAATTGAGATAAAGCTCCCATTTTGCTTGCATTGTGTTTATATTGTCGCGGGGTGTCGATTGATATGCAACATGACCATACCAGGTCACTGTGAGCCTGACCTAGGTCGAGGTCAGGTCATTTTGACTATTTAACCTAACAAGGTCATATTATACATCATTCGATTCGCCGCGATGGGAGGAATGAATCCAATGATCCATAAATATTTGCTCTAGCTCCCCTGAGGACAGATCTAGAGAGGGAAACATATGTTGTAAGCCTATGGAGCATTCTTTGACCTATACAGACCTCAATATTGACCTGGCATAAAAAAATTTCTAATAAATTCTCTTCGTCTTAACAAGAGCTTTCAAACGCCGCCCATAATTTTCCTTTAGCTTTCGTGGGGAACGAGATATGGAGGGGGGGCGAAAAACGCCCCCCCAGCGAAACGGTCATGCAAGGGACCCCAGCGGGGCGCGTGTTAACTCGCTCTACTCTGTTGGATAAGTATGACCTTAACCATCTAAGCATATTGCCCCTAATACCGAATTCGCTTTCACATTTTTTTAATAGTCCTTCGTGCCATATAGTATCAAATTACCGGCCAATGTCTAGATATATTACACTTAGCTGGTTACCTTCATCTAAGGTTTTGTATAATTTATCAGTTAAGTACAAAAGCTGCAATTGGGTACTGTGTTTCGGCCTATAGCCGATTTGCTTGTTAGACAAAAGGTTGTTGTCGCATAAGAGTTTATAAATATAATTATGAACCAATTTTCCAGCAACTTTTGACATACAAGGTAAAAGACTAATGGGACGGTAACCGGAAGGATCAGAGGGCGAGCCTTTTCCCTTAAAAATTGCCTTTACTTGTGCCTCTTTCCATTTATCTAGATATATTCCCGAATGTAGAGATTTGTTTATGAGATGAGCTAGGGGTTCCGCTATAAGAATGGCTGTTAGTTTCAATAAATTAGCGGGTATTTCGTCTGGGCCGCATGCTTTACAACTATTAAGTTTATTTAACGCGTTCAAAACGTCTTATTCAGTGACGCGAATTTCCGATAAAGTTGGTATCCTTTCGGGATTGGATGGCACTTGGAGTGTTATGGGGTCAGGCGGATGTATGTCTGACATTTCAGCAAACACTTTGTTTAGCAAGTTGGCTTTTTCTTTGTTTGTTTCAACTACCTCTCCGTTTTCGCCAACTAGGGTTGGAATCTCGCGATCTTTGGAAGCACTCATCATATCTTGCAAAACTTTATGGTATTTTGCCGGGTTCTGTTTGTTTTCTAAGAGAATGTTTGTTTTGCTTTCATAAAATTTCCGTTCAATTTCCCTGTTAACCATAGTTACTCGATTACGCTGTTGCCTCCATGTTCGCCAGTCAGCAGGTCTATCTGTATGTTTTGCTATTCGGAACAGCCTATCTTGTTTGTTTATTATATGCTTCAACTGCGCTGTCATCCTCTTGCCGTGCCGCTCATCACGATTTGTTCACTGTCCCTAACCCAGGGAAGCTTCCCGAACAAGTGGAAGCAGGCGAATATAGTGCCAATTTTTTTAAAGGATGCCCTAAAGACCCCAAAAATTATACATTTGTACCTTTAACTCTATTGTTTTGAAATATTTTGGAGCACGTAGCCTATGTGTGCTTGTTGGGGCATGTAAGCCCCATTTTATCACCGACTCAACATGGATTTGTTTCTGGTAGATTCCTTATCTATTTACAGTTAAAAAATACAATACAAAAACACACAAAACACACAGGTAAGTAAATTGTTGCGAAATAAGAACTTCTAGTACACCACATTCCACCAAAGAAAGGTTGAAAGAAAACCACTTAACAACAACTAAACAGCATCTCTGGTGGCGTAACAAAGGATGTATGCTGTTGCTCTCTTCACTTCCTCGGCCGGTACTTCCTCCACACAGGTACCGTTCATGTGATACCAACTAGCATTCGACGGGTTCCAGCAGAAGGCAGTGTAGTGGCCGGTCTGGACGCTGCCATGGTGTACTACCACTGCGTACAAGTCTAACTCATTTGGCTACCTCAACTGGGATTCTAACTCACTTGGCCACCAAACGGATTGTGCTTACACAGACTGCACAGCCGATGTTCAGAGCGCAAATTAGTACACAAAGTAACAGAACATACCTTTTAGTACACAAAGTAAAAATTCCTACAACGTTTCCGGTTCAATGGTTCTCATCTTATTTACAGGATACACAGCAGTGGTTTATTGTCAACAGAAAGTGTTCGGAAAGGAGGCCCGGTTATATCGAGCACACCCGAAGGTGGATTGCTATCGCCCCTCTTATTCGCGATGTACGCAAATGATCTTCCGGCCGGAATTTCCTGCTCCCATTGTCTCATGTTCGCTGACGACGTGAAAATCTATCGTCAGGTCAAGTGCGCAGCTGATGCAGCCTTGCTTCAGGGCGATATTGATCGAGTGTGTCGATGGCCCAAACTTTGGTGATTAAATAAAAACTCGAAAAGTGCAAACACTTTTTCATGACGTTGAAAACAAAACTAGTTCTCGCAACGTATTCTGTCCAAAGTATAGAGTTGGAACGCGTTGAAAATATCCGAAATTTGAACGCCATTTTAGACATAAAACGCGCGTTTGGTCCTCAAATTGAAAACATTGTGAAAAAAATGTAAAAAAATCTTGGTTTCTTAATAAGATCATCCCAAAAATCCGGTGACGGAGGAAATCTCAGTGCATATGTCCGTTTGGTTCTCGAGTGCTACAGTGTTATTTGGGGCGAAGCAGCTGCTGTCCACCTGACTTAGAGATGGCAGATGATGATTGGGGTTTTAGGGCACCTCAGCTGCTGAGGCTATATGTGCCCATCGTTGTCTGATTAAATCATTTCCAGTGCAACACTGGGTATGTTAGGACAACACGTATATGATGTAGTTGTGAAGTATGTCTACAAATAGCTAGTTAAATAAAAGAAAACCGCATCTTTTTAGGTAAGACTGGTAAGACTGGTTTAGCGTGGGTTCTAAATAATCTGGAACTTGATCTCTTTTAAAAACTGTAGGACGCTACGGATGTCTACAGCTGCACTGTCACCGAGTACGTCAGCCAACGGTGTTGGTTGGAAGAACCTGGTGCGGATTCTACGAATCTGTTCGCAGCCAGCGCCAACATCGAACACATGTTCAATGCTCAGTCGGTTTCCACAGTGAGAGCAGATATTTGGGTCGGAGCCAACAGATAGTGAGCATGTGTTGTGCATGTGTGGCCTATTCGCAACCTGGTCAACAACACTTCCTCCCGTCTGCTCCGCCGATTACTGGATTCCCACTTCTCTATCCTAAGCCGCAGCACTTTTAGTGTGCAGCTTGGTTTTGCTTCTCATCTTGCCTGCCACTCCGCTCTTAATAGCTCATTAAATCCTGCTTTCAGGTCACTGGCGGGGACTTCAAACCAATGCATTGGAGGCTGCGCGCATGCTGCTTTAGCAGCCTCGTCTGCCCTCTCGTTTCCCGGCACTCCGACATGGCTTGGGACCCAGAGGAAGCTGATAGTCATCTCTCGCGTAAAAGCAGTTGTCAATAGCATTTTGATCGCTGGAACAAGCCAGGATGATGCTGGGTGGTGTGACTGAAGGGCTGTCGACGAGCTGGCAGAGTCTGTCACTATGAGAACTCGGGTCTCAGAGCTGTGGCGTAGGTGTCGTAAAACTCCTAGAGTTGGCAGGGTGCAACATACATTTATTCTGTGGTTGAACGAAAACTGCCGCAACCAATCTAGATAATTATTGTATAGCGACCGCATGAATCATTTTAAGGTCGTGTCAGTGTCATCGCGAATAATTTAGCATGATTTGATGTTCATGCACAATGTTCTTAAATGTGCGATCGACTGATATTTTTTAGCGCGAAGGTTCTCACTGTATATGCCCGTGAGAGTAACGAGGCACTTAGTTAGTGTGCCACATGTAAGAGTGAATGCCTTTAAAGAAGTGTTGTTTGTTAGATTGCCCAGAGTCATGAACGCATTCCTGAACATCCGGCCGCAAACAAACATATTTCATAACACCTACAACTCATTTCGAGCAAAGGTTACCACCTAAATCGTCACATTATCGATAAGACTGCTCCTGTCGGTTCGCGTGTTGTATTTCTTTTGCCAGTTTTATTTTTTGTCTTATATTTTTAGCGCAACATTTTAGCTTTACGTGTCAGAGCCGCATAACGAAACCCATGGAGCGAAGCGGATTGAGATTTCTCAAGAGGCTCTATTCTGACCGCTTGGCGGTTCTGACAGTTGATGGAAGGGTTCTGCAGTTTTGTAGGGTGATAGCCCTTTTACGCTAGACGCCCAAACTAAAGCCCCCGAATCTAAATTCAAAATAGTTTTGAGAAATTTTGGAACAAATGTTTTAAATTTTGCATTTTTTCTCATTCTTATTTCTTAAACGACGAACTTGAAATTTGCCTCCTTTTGAATAAGCAACAGGTGCCACCTAGGAAAAAAATTTGAACTGGTCCGACAATCTTTATTACGCCAAAACGCAGTATTTCTGATACAAACAAAAAAAGCTATTGAAATTTGACGGTCGACTTATAAGCTCGAAATGTCAGAAGGCACGCTTCACTTAGTTTAAATACAGCCACCTGGAGGCAGGCGGGTCAATTTTATTGTGCTTAGGCATAGTTTCCAGTGGAAAACGTAAAATTCTGACCTAGTTTTTGCCATTCTGCCAGAGGACTGCATTTTTGCACATTTCATTCAAACCTTAATATCTCGCGATCTAATGCGCCAATTTGACTTTTCATTTCAGATAAAGAAAAAAAACATTGCTTACTACTGATAATATTTGGAGATGGATATCGTGATATTGAAATTCATTGTTTTATATGTATAAATATAATTTTAGTAAAAAACCTTTTATTTGTAGCTTCTTGGTTCCGAGCACATGTCCCTCACAAGCTCAGAATTAACATGGCTGAATAGGAAAATCGATTGCAGTCATTTCACTCATTTACACTACTAACTTATCTCCGACAGCTTTCGAGTAGTTCGTCCGGAAGGGGTATTTCAAGGAGTTAAATTGCTCGGAACATGTTTGCTTTTTCACCATGGTTTCAAGTTCTTAAAATAAATGGGGAGTGGATGAAATTTGGCATGAAGCTAGCTTAGGGTCCTGGGTCGCCGACACAAGTGATTCTAGGTCAATATAATGTTTAGTTCGTCTTCTAGGAGCAACTTTATACCATGCCTTTTCTGTACGAACACAGCACTCGGCGCCACGATCACGGCATCGTTTTGGTTGAGCGATACCGGCCAGTGACCTCCTGACGGGTCACAGGTGTAGGGCTAGTGGGAGTCGGTAAAGCATGGCGCAGTGGTCTAGTGGTTAGAGGGCCCGAGTATTGATCAGGGGTGCCCGGTTCGAATCCGGGGTTGATCATGAGGTATTTATTAGTTATTCCAAAGACAAGAATGATAACACTGACCTACAGGCTTATGAAGAGATACATTCAAAACGAAATATGGTTTGATTTCAGCACATTGTCATGCGGCTCTCCTGCGCCGGTGTGGCGTTAGCCCAGGTCGCAGACCGGGGTTTTATCTTTATAAGTTTTGGCATATGTTTACTTCCAAACTTTTACAGAGGCTTTTAACTTCTGCCTTATGTGCATCTTGTGTAACACCTTCTTAACCTATTTTGACATCCGATTTTTATGTGGCAATATGATGAATAAATGAAACTGAATGAAAATATCAGATCAAGTCAGGCCGATGATATCAAAAAGAGAAGCGTGTTTCTTAAAGGATTCATCGGCAACCTTATCTTTTAAACAAATTGCGCAAAGCAGACCTATGCAACCGTCATTATCAGCATACTTGCTTCGGGGCACGTCTGTTCCGCAATGCACCACCACATTCAACAACTAGCAACGGGTTAAGACAAATGTTAGTATGACCAAACGTTTCTTAGTGACCACGCCAAATTTTGTCAATATGTTTTTAAGAACGAAAATATTTACGAAATAGTGACCTTTTATGACCTCTGAGATCTGACCCTATGTGACACTGGGAGAAGCAAACTTCGATGACGTCTTAGACCTGACCCTACGGGCCACTGGGAGTAGTAACCTTTGATGACCATATGAGCTCCTGGCACTACGAGGCACTGGGACAGGTAAGAAATAGTGACTTTGACGCCCTCTGTTTCTGACTTTATGGGCCACTGCTGGGGGTAGTGAACTTTGATGACCTCTGGATCTGACCCTATGGGTCACTGGGAGCAGTGACCTTTGATAACCTCTGGATCTGACCCTATAGGCCGCTGCGAGAAGTGACATTCATTGATCTTTGGATCCGACCCTATGAGGCGTTGAGGGCCGATGACAAAATGAGGGCGATGAAATAATAATCTACGGAGATATCACCAAAGAAATTTGCTGGGCCCAGTGGCGGATAAAGAGAGGGCGCTGGGGGCTCATGCCCCCTCCCCAAATGCAGACTGCCTATAGTTAATGCTAGCCGGAGGCTGTTCCGACAGTCAGCCGTCTGGCACACTTCTCAAATGTTTGTCAAGAGTTGAGGCTGAGAGCGCACCTCACCTTCCCACACGACAGCCATCCTTACGACTTACCTTTAACATACTGGTCCTCGTAACGCGCCTTGGCCACTTTGTAGATGTCCAAGTTCTTTTCATACTCAATCTTCAGCTTGAAGACGTTCTCTTGATACTGAAACAAAGAAAAACGACTGATTTAACGTTTAGTTGTCTGAAAGGTGCATGGCGTAACGCGAGGTTTCAATCCTATCCATAAGCGTCGGAAAAGGGGAGCCAGGGGGGCCTGGCCCCTCACTTTCTGGCTAAGCATTTCCTGATCTCAGTCAAAATGAAAAACAAGCCAGACATTCTTATAACCAGCCGCTGCAGAAGGCAACGAGGAGCCCAAATTCGAACTGTTTTTGGTCCAGACGTGGAAAGTTTTTTGTCAGCATCAGGTTGAAGTTTGGCTGCCCCCCCCCCACACTTTTTGCCGGTGGTGAAGCTTATGATCCTATCCATGGTCCAATTGCCTCACCCCTCTGGAGCTGCCCCACGACACATCCAGTGCCCAACCAATAAAGGTCAAAACGCTCCATGCAAAGATAATTCCCGTTGATGGTAATTGACATATGCCCAATAATGCACAATATAACTGGCCTACGCCTTTGGGCGAAAATGCCGGAAATGAGACCTTTAAAAAGGACCTGGGTTCTTGGCCTGTGAGCCTTGATTTTGAAATTAATAAGCCTTAACTATGAAGTCAATCATAGCATACGCCATGTTAACCCTCGCCCCACCGGGGGGGCATCGGTGCCCCTCTAAGGTTTGTTCGGGATAGCAGAAAAAACGACGATGCAGCGCCGCGTTTAAGGGCTCTATCTCTTCCCCCCCCATTATTTTCCCACCCTCCCTGAAAATTTTTCCCCGGGTCACCCAAGGTCAGGTCACCAGGCAAGGTCAAACAAGGTCACCTCACTTCAACTTTTGAGCTCTATAAGAGTTGCATTTCTTAGTCGATCGATTTGAAACTTCCTACACTTCATGATCCCTTTAAGATCTACAAGAAGTATATCCGGGATTTTTCGATCTCGTGACCAGAGGTCAGGTCACGAGGTGACCTCTCCCATTGGAAAAGCACGGGGAAAACCTGTCTTATGATCTAAAAGTCAGAAAAACGTTTGCAGATGCTCAGCTTGCTCAGAAAAGCGTTCTTGGACACCTCTTTACGGATCCCAGGGGCGATATTTTCCCTCTGACTTATCCAAGGTCATCTAAGGTCACCAGGGTCAAAAACAGTATTTTGACAATTATTTTTGCCCTAATTAAGCTAGAGCGCTGAATCAAACACCATCGTGTATGTATCGTCACCGGCTATCATATACGGCAAGGTCACTTTCTGACCTTCGTGACTTCAGGTCATATTGACCTCTGGAGGTAGAACCACTGGCGGGAGTTCTTTACGTTCCACATAACGAAAAAGGTCTCCCCATTTACTACCAAATTTACTTTACCAGATCCCAATAGCACTAATGGCATAAGAGTTATGCCCAGTTTTCTTAAGCATTGCATATTTGAGTGAAAATAGCCTATCGTGACCTATGATGATGATTATTGGAGTTTTAGGGCACTGCAGCTACAAAGGTCTATCGTGACCTAAATTGACCTCTGGAGGTGAAATCATTGACCTGACCGCTTAAACATGCAAAGGAATTTCTTAATGCATTGACGCGAACTTTCTATTGCACTTTGCAGATTTGCGCTAACCCCCATATTTTCGGAGTTAGAGGGGAGGGGCATCGATGCCCCCGGTGGGGCGAAGGTGGCGCCGGACCCCCGGTGGGGCGCGGGTTAAACAATGTCATCTGATCAGAATACTTGGGTCAATGAATTTGGTCTGTGACTTTGCACCTTGACCTTGATCTTCATGTAGGGTGGGCTTAAATGTCGTGAATAAATGTACTGGAATTTGCTTATTATTGAAGGAAATATGCATTTTGGGACACCCTGCACTTCTGGGACACCCTGCATCATGAGTGGAGACCCCGGAGGGGGATGAGGAGCAGGAACTCTCCCCTGGATTTTAGGTCTCCCATAGGCTTTGTATAGGACTTGTATTGGCGTACCAGCGGTAATCCATCCAGGACCCCCTCGGTCGAGGAGAGATCTCCAGCCTTGCCCTGTATACTCTGGAAGTGGGAACAGCAAAATGGACTTGACAGAATTAAAGGGAGAAAAAGGCGAAGACAGAGTGTAATAACTGCAATGACGTTATTCCACTCAGACTCTCGCAGTATGAGCTGAGTCCGTCAGTCACCAGACCCCGACGCGTGTTTGAAGGATAGGCGGAAACAAAGGCATCAGTAGCGTGCCGGATGCTAGCAAGACATTGGGAGAGCGCCGTATGCTCGCAGGACATAAGCAATCTATTGGGCGCTCCCCGAGCCAACGTGACATGTCAATCAACATGAAGCTGTATAGCATCCGTAGTACGCCGGGACTTCGCGTGGAGCAGTGAGACAGAATACATTGGATCAAGCGGCGACCTGCTGATCGGGGACGGCTGTGTGACATCCTCTGACAGCGCGACCTGTCGGAACTGAAAGGCCGATTCGCCGCTGCCAAGGCAGCCGGCCGACAGCTGGCGGGCGGAATACCGGGCCGCCGCTGCGAGAGCACGCACGTACACTTCTGGCACGCCATCAACCGGGAAGAGGGAGCAGCAGCACCCCGGACAGGACCCCGGGTCGGGTCAGATCCCTGCTGGACCAAACGGTCTGGGATAGGATATAAAGAAATGGGTCCAAGCCCACGCCAACAGTGTATTACTTGTGAAAAAAGAGAGTAAAAGCAAAGAAGCACTGCAGCAGAATCAGTGAACGATCCAAGGAAGCCCAGGCAGCGCGGCCCCCTTAGCTCCAAACAGCACCCCGTGGTGCACCTGTATCCCACTCGACACCAAAGTGGTAGATCCCACTGTTCCAATTGAAGTAACTCCTATCCCATAAAACCGTGGCAAAGCGTCCCTGTCCTAAAACCAGCATCCTTTTCTGGTATTTTGCGCCCATTAAACATGACAAAGATGGAATTTAAGAAGCTAACAAAAGCGCCCCGGCACAGCGTAGGCGCACCTGGATAACAAGATTGCACCCATGGGGGAACTTAGGCGCACCTGGATAATACGATTGCGCCCATGGGGGAACTTCGGCGCACCTGGATAGCAAGATTGTGCCCATGGGGAAACTTAGGCGGATCTGGATAACCTAGGCGCCCCCTGGATGAAGCGCCCAACGAATAGCATATGCGCCCTAGGTTAGCAAAGGCACTCCTGGACAGCAAAGGCAAACCTGGGTAATATAGGTGGTCTGGACGGCATAGCCCCCTCCCCCTTAGAAAGAAAAAAGGCGCTTCAGGTAAGTAAAAGGCACCCCTTAGACAGAAAAGGCGCACTTGCCCTCACTGAAATGCTGCTTTCACGAAAAAAATTCATAAACGTTTTAAGACGTGTGTTTTCTTTGACACTGGCCACATTTTGGGTGGTAAATTGCCCCCCCCCAGGGCTTGCCCCCTCATAACAAAGTCCAAGATCCACCATTGAACAGGATAACAAAAACGCACTTTGAAGTCTTATCTGACGAGCCAGAACTAAACCATAAAGATTGGAGAGCAGCATATAAACTTCTACACCCCATTCACAGGCCGGGTAACCGAGGCAGTGGGAGCATTTTTAACCCCACCGTTGACAGGCCGAGTCTCTGAAGCAGCGGGAGCGACTTTAACCCCCACCATTGGCAGGCCGAGTAACCGAGGCAAATGGGAGCGTTTTTAACCCCACCATTGCCAGGCCGTGTAACCGAGCCAGTGGCAGCGTATTTAACCCCGCCAATGGCAGGCCGAGTAACCGAGGCAGTGGGAGCATCTTTAACCCCACCATTGGCAGGCCGTGTAACCGAGGCAAATGGGAGCGTCTTCAATCCCATCATTGGCAGACCGAGTAACTGAGGCAGTTGGAGCGTCTTTAACCCCACCATTGGAAGACCGAGTAACCGAGGCACCGGGAGCGTCCTTAACCACACCGTTGGCAGGCCGAGTAAACGAGGCAGTGGGAGCGTCTTTAACCCCACCGTTGACAGGCCGAGTAACTGAAGCAGCGGGAGCGTCTTTAACCCCACCATTGGAAGACCGAGTAACCGAGGCACCGGGAGCGTCCTTAACCCCACCGTTGGCAGGCCGAGTAACCGAGGCAGTGGGAGCGTCTTTAACCCCACCGTTGGAAGACCGAGTAACAGAGGCACCGGGAGCGTCTTTAACCCCACCGTTGGCAGGCCGAGTAAACGAGGCAGTGGGAGCGTCTTTAACCCCCACCGTTGACAGGCCGAGTAACTGAAGCAGCGGGAGCGTCTTTAACCCCACCATTGGAAGACCGAGTAACCGAGGCACCGGGAGCGTCCTTAACCCCACCGTTGGCAAGCCGAGTAACCGAGGCAGTGGGAGCGTCTTTAACCCCACCGTTGGAAGACCGAGTAACAGAGGCACCGGGAGCGTCTTTAACCCCACCATTGGCAGGCCGAGTAACCCGAGGCAAGTGGGAGCGTCTTTAACCCCGCCATTGGCAGGCCAAGTAACTGAGGCAGTGGGAGCGTCTTTAACCCCACCATTGGCAGGCCGAGTAACCGAGCCAGTGGCAGCGTATTTAACCCCACCATTGGCAGGCCGAGTAACCAAGGCAAATGGAAGCGTCTTTAACCCTACCATTGGCAGGCCGAGTAACCAAGGCAAATGGAAGCGTCTTTAACCCCACCATTGGCAGGCCGAGTAACCGAGGCAAATGGGAGCGTCTTTAACCCCACCATTGGCAGACCGAGTAACCGAGGCAGTGGGAGCGTATTTAACCCCACCATTGGCAGGCCGAGTAACCGAGGCAGTGGGAGCGTCTTTAACCCCACCGTTGGAAGACCGAGTAACCGAGGCAGTGGGAGCGTATTTAACCCCACCATTGGCAGGCCGAGTAACCGAGGCAGTGGGAGCGTCTTTAACCCCACCATTGGCAGGCCGAGTAAACGGGGCAAATGGGAGCGTCTTTAACCCCACCATTGGCAGGCCGAGTAACCGAGCCAGTGGCAGCGTATTTAACCCCACCATTAGCAGGCCGAGTAACCAAGGCAAATGGAAGCGTCTTTAACCCTACCATTGGCAGGCCGAGTAACCAAGGCAAATGGAAGCGTCTTTAACCCCACCATCGGCAGGCCGAGTAACCAAGGCAAATGGAAGCGTCTTTAACCCTACCATTGGCAGGCCGAGTAACCAAGGCAAATGGAAGCGTCTTTAACCCCACCATTGGCAGGCCGAGTAACTGAAGCAGCGGGAGCATCTTTAACCCCACCATTGGCAGGTCGAGTGACCGAAGCAGCGGAAGCGGCTTTAACCCCGCCATTGGCAGGCCGAGTAACTGAGGCAGTCAGAGCGTCTTTAACCGCACCATTGGCAGGCCGAGTGACCGAGGCAGTGGGAGCGTCTTTAACCCCACCATTGGCAGGCCGAGTAACGGAGGCAGCCGGAGCGGCTTTAACCCCAAAACTACCGTTTTACTGAGCCGCAGCATTGTGTTCCACTAATCACAGCCCATAGTCTCGTCTCTGGCAAGCTGAGCGCTGACCACAGCTGTCTGGCGTGGGCACAGTTAGCGACACTCAAGCTTCTGATACGGTGACACTGGACTTGTTTCTGGTCACGCGATTCAGGCACGGGGTCAACACGTGCCAGGAGGGCTTTAAACGTCAAACACGAAGGAAAATCACGAAGAATGCGAACAAACACAGCTTAGAATATGCTAACCCTTGGTATGAACGAGTTTCTCCTCCACCACAAAGAGATGGTCGGCTCTACTGGCAGGTTGCCTACATGGAAAGCAGCCCCGGTAACGTAAACGTCACTTACACAATGAAAGAAGCAGCACCCCAGCAGTGCTGTGTTTTTGTGCAGGACATCATGTGACCACCATGGACTGCAGTACCGGGATAATCTGCAATATGTGTGTGTGTGTATTGGTGTTTTAGGGCGCTTTCAGCAACTGGGCTATACGCGCCCACCATTACCATGTTTTCAAATTCATAATAATATGCTTAACCCTCGCCCGACCGGGGGGGCCATCGATGGCCCCCCTAAGGTTTTTCCGGGATAGCAGAAAAACGACGAGGCGCAGCACCGCGGTTGAGGGCTCTACCTCTCACTGCATCATTTTCCCATCATCCCTGAAATTTTTTTACCCCGGGTCACCCAAGGTCAGGTCACCAGACGAGGTCAACCAAGGTCACCTCACTTCACTTTAGAGCTCTGTAAGAGCTACATTTCAAAGTCGATCGATTTGAAACTTCCTACACTTCATGACCCCTCCAGGGTCTACAAGGTGTATATCCGGGATTTTTTCGATTTCGTGCCCTGAGGTCAGGTCACGAGGCGACCTCTCCCATTGCAAAAGCATGGGGAAAAGCCATTTCATGATATAAAAGCCACAAAAATGATTGCAAATACTCAGACTGCTCAGAACAACGTTTTTGGACACCCTTTCACGGATCTCAGGGGTCATATTTGCCCTTTGACTTTTCCAAGGTCATCCAAGGTCACCGGAGGTCAAAAACAGTATTTTGACAATAACTTTTGACCTAATTGAGCTAGGGCGGTGAAACAAACACCATCGTATTTTTTGTCACTGGCTTTCATTTGATATACGGCAAGGTCACTTTTTGACCTTTCGTGACCTCAGGTCATATTAGGTCACGAGGTGACCTCTGGCGGTCAAACCACTGGCGGGAGGTCTTTATGTTCCACATAGCGGAAAAAGTACAGGCAATTTGCTATCAAATGTACTTTACCAGGCCTCAATAGCTCTAATGACATAAGAGTTAGTTGTTGTTGTTTGGGGTTTTAGGGCGCTTCGACTACATGGTCATTTCGCGCCCATCCTTGTTTATAATGCACAAAAAAGTAGGGTTAGCGATTTAAGTTGTGTTCGGCACAGCACACTAGGTGGATTGGAAAACAGCTCCCAATATAACAAACCTATCAACCAAATACAGACTACGTCTCCCAACTGCTGCCGTCAAACATTTCTGAGACACACCACGCTGTACGTGTGTCCCACTCTGCTGGTGGTCTTGCCATTCGTTCCGGGTATCCCAGACCTTTGGGCGGAGAGCGACGCACGAATGTTGTGTCCCTGTCCATGTACGCCTCTCGAACTCTCTGACCGGGGTGCCTCCCATCACTACCTGGAGATGGGCGCGGCACATCCTGCCACACATGTTGCACGTTTCCGATACTCTCGGTGGAACCAGAATGCAGCCGTGGATGAAGAAGCTCTTTTTGTACCCTTGGCACCCAAATTCTCTTTCCTTTTGAGTCTCGAAAAACAAAATCTGTTTTCTCCTCAGTCACGTGTTGGGGGGATTTTTCCTCACACCGTAAGTTTGGAGAGGATAGCCTGCGTTTCCCGTCACGCACGATTGTGCCGGGGCATTTCCTGTTAGTTTTCGTAGGTGGTGTTGGTGGAGGCGGAGGTGGCGGAGGGTATGGCGGGGGCATTAGCCCTGTATCCCCGTGACCCGGAGATAGGATGATTCCAATCTGTTCCTTGCTCACGTCACGGCCCTTTGGGGGTGCGGAGGAGGACCGCTCCGAGCCAAACCGTTTGGTTATCTTGTTTGAGGGTGTTCTGCCTTTCGATTCTGTGGACGTCTGTAATGTTGAGTTTGTTACGGTTGTGATGGTGGGTACCGCACTTCCTACCTTTTTTGGAGTGGCTCCTTCGCTCTGTGTCACAGCAGGAGGTATTTTGGTACTCACAGGGCCGGGAGCATCTGCTCGGTTGACCCGTGCGCGTTTCGCTGCAGGGGGTTCCTGGGACTGTTCTCCGGCTTTCTCTGTATGAGCTACTGAATGCTGCCTATTGTGAGTACCAGTCTGCACCCCTTTCTCAGCGGTGTCTCTGCTGCCAGCGTTGGTCTGCGGCGCTAATGCCGACACGACCGAGTCATCCGTTGGGTCTGTCTGGACACTCTTCTCAGCTGTGACCCTATGTGGCTGGTCAGGTTGGGCTTCAACGTTCGTGACATCAAGTTGGTTGTCAGGCTGTAGCACCTGACCGCCAAGCAGATTCATAAATTCACGCACGGAGAGGTGCATGATGTCTCGCATGGATGAATCCATGGTGGCAGGTGGGTTGACACGCTGCGTCTTTCCCACCAGAGCATCCCGAAAAGAAGTCGAGCGAGGAGCCGTCGTCTGTTCTATAGTCGGTTCCAGTGAGCTGGGTGTGTTGCCGACGTTGTCTCGTGCTGTGGAGGTTTCTTTGGGGGTCGTCCCCAGGACCTTGGTCTTAAGCTTTTCTCTCTCAGAGAGAAACTTGGGGCATGTACGTGACCACGCCTCATGGTCCCCACTACAAACCGCACACTTCGTGACATCAGCCTCGCAAGCAGCTGACCCATGCCCCACAGACGAACACTTCCCACAGTGTTCCTGCCCTTTACACGACTTAGCTACGTGACCGTACCTCTGGCAACGGTAACACCGTGTGGGGTCCGGCACGTACTTACGAACACGCACGGAGAGCCAACCAACCCGAATATCTCTGGGGAGTTCCTTGCTTTCGAAAGTAAGAACGAAAGTATTCGTTGGCACGAGTTTGCCATTCAATCTCTTGCTCATTCTTCGTACTTTCGTTACACCCTGCTCCTCCAGACCGATCAGAACATCCTCCTCTGTGGAGTCTATCAGTTCCCGACAAGTAACAACTCCCACAGCGCTGTTCTTTGTCGGATGAAGAGAAGAGTTATGCCCAGTTTGCTTAATCATTGCATATTTGAGTGAAAATAGCCGATCTTGACCTAATTTGACCTCTGGAGGTCAAACCATTGACCTGAGCACTAAAACATGCGAAGTAATTTCTTACTGAATTCACGCGAGCTTTCTATTGCACTTTGCAGATTTGCGCTAACGCCCATATTTTCGGAGTTAGAGGGGGGCCACCGATGGCCCCCCGGTGGGGCGAAGGTGGCGCCGGACCCCCGGTGGGGCGCGGGTTAATCTAGATCATGCCAGAGTAATAAAGTTTATGGGTGTCAAGGCCACTTGCATGGCAAGGATAATGTGCAATGTTGTTTAAGGGGTGACAAGAAATCTGGCATTGCTTAACAGTGTCTAGGTTTCCCAGCTCCTCCCATCAAACATTTCTGACACGCACCAAGCTGTGCTTGCATCCCATTGTTGAGGAGGTCTCTCGGTTCGCTCAGGATATCCGAGACCTTTGGGCGGAGATCGGCGAACGAACGTCGTGTTTCCGCCCATGTAGGCCTCCCGGGCTCTAGGTCCAGAATGCCTTCTATCACTAACGGCAGAAGGGCGAGGCACATCCTGCCAAACATTTTGGACTTCTCCAAAACTTTCCAACGAGCCAGCTTGCTTGATTTTAATAGGGAACTCTTTTTGCACCCTTGGTACCCATATTTTCTTCCCCTTCGAGTCTCGGAAAAGAAACTCTGGTTTCTGGTGCTTCCTGGCACCGTGGTGAGGAGACGTCTTTTCGGAGTCGGAGGTCGGGGAACAGAGCCTCCGTTTTCCGTCACGCGACTCTGGGATCACGGAACATGCGTCTGCTATGTTGGAAGGCGTCTGTGTGGGCGGTGGTGGAGGAGGGTACGGTGGAGGCATAAGCATGGTGTCACCGTTCGCAGGAGT
Source organism: Lepas anatifera (assembly GCA_034440635.1). Lineage (NCBI taxonomy): Eukaryota > Metazoa > Arthropoda > Thecostraca > Lepadidae > Lepas > Lepas anatifera. Next base: position 388,939 of record JAOTON010000941.1, on the reverse strand, counting down.
TGGAAGAAGTGCCACGCTCTGCTCTTTTCGCAAACTGCGTCCTTTAGGTGGCGCTGAGGCTGAACGTTCAGAACCATGTTTCAGCGGTTTGGCCCGCGCTTTCCGAAGTGAAGCGGGCTGGGCAGCGATTCCAGACTGTGTCTTAATTTCCTTAGCAGATAAAGGTGGACTTTTCTCCTCACTCTCACCCCCGGTAGGATCCGTGGTAATCCGTGGTTCAGCGGTGGCTGCTGGTACCTCACCCTCATGCTCGGAGGTGTCCTTGGAGAGTTCAGTGGTGACGAGAGTGTGACTGTCATCCAGACATGTCTGAATGCACTGATCTGTTGATGTTGTGGTCAGAGTGGAAGGCAGTGTCGTGTTAGAGGTAGCGTCCGAAATCCCTGCATCAGTTTCGGTTTGAGTACCCTTGTCCATGGTTTCTGGAGGACTTGGACATCCAGTGTCACCTCCATCCGCGTGCGAAAAGAGCCCACCGATAAGTATGAGGAAGTCTCGCAGTGACAGGTGTGAGATATCGCCCATGCTCGTGCCCAAACTTAACAGTGGTTTAAGCTGGCCTTTGTCTCCAGTTAGTGCGTCCCTATACGAACTGGGAGGACGAACCACACCGGTTGCAGCCACTGGAGGTGTTCGCAAAACCTGTACCTCGGGATGAATTGAAGCCAGGTTGGGATTTGTGGAGCCCTGCTTTCCGGCATCCTGTTGTTCTGCACGGAACTTATCTTTCACCTTCTGCCGCTCTGAAAGAAAGGTAGGGCAGGTCCGGCACCAAGCCTCGTGGTCGTCTTCGCAGCCAGCGCATTTGGGCTTACTAGCTTCACAAGTTCTCGATCCATGCCCAGGGACTGAGCATTTCGCACACCTTTCTTTCCCTTTGCAGGATTTGGCTACGTGGCCATATCGCTGGCAGCGAAAGCAACGTGTGGGGTCAGGGACGTATCTACGGACAGCTACATATCTCCATCCCACGCGAACCCTCTCTGGTAGCTTCTTGTCTCGGAACGCAAGTACGACGGTGTTGGTACCTACCAACTTTCCCTTCTCTCTCCTGTTCATCCTCCTCACACTCACAACTCCCTGCTCATTCATACCCTCGAGTATTTCGTCGTCCGTCAAACCCTCCAACAGCTCCGTTGAGATGACACCCCTTACCGTATTTTTTGTCGGGTGTAGCCTAACAGTGACTGGGATCGAGTGGTCCGAATCTCTACTTCTATACGTTAGTGACTCAGTGGCGAGAAGATCGGCTGTCTCTGTTTCGGTGGACATGGTCACTTCGATTTCGGTTTCCGAGATTCGAAGCGCATTAGAAACTGTTCCAAATTTCGACAGAGCCTGGGCGGTTTGAAAGGGGTTCATTTTGTAGCCATTTTCTATTGCTACTAGCAGCACCCGTGCTGACTCGGGGAGGAGGGTAGACTGGTCGGGTTTGTTTCGCGAGACAGTCGCATCATCCGAAAAGTTATTCACAGCGGCGGTATCAGAAAGCGTACTTGAGGTGGTCCGGTTCAAAGCAGAGGTCAAAATCCGTGAGGTCTGTGCAGTCGAAGTGGGAACCTGAGATAACGCCATGAGAGATAAATTTACCTTCGGCCCCCCGGGTTACCAGCTGTCAATAGCTGGGCCCGGGGGCTGGTACAGTGCCTACGGGGGCAGGTGCGCCCGTCTCAGAGGGGCGAGAGATACTCACGCAACCCCTCCAATCAGAACGCACCCACCCCTTGACGCCATCAGCCCAGTGGGCCGGCAGGGCCATGGGTCGGGACGAAGCAAAACGCGGCACCCATCACGCAGCGGAGACTGCGGTCCACCAGGCGCGCGCAAAAGGCCGGGGTCTCGAAAAACGACGGTTTCCGAAACCCCGGCCCGCGTCGCGCCCGGCAAGAACTATCAGTCCCCACCGCGAAGGGCGCCGCGCCGCACGCCCGAAACATAATCCCCCCTGCCCAGCTGGACCGAGCGACAGTGCCCGTAGACACTGCCGCGTAGCTAGGCCGCCCGCGGCAGCCTACGGACGGCTTACCCCCGGTTGGATCGAGATATCTGGGCCAAAGGGGGCGTGTTGGAGCCCTCGGGACTGACCCGCCCGAGGGGGACCTCAACCCCCCAGGATCCCGTCAACCTCGTCGCCGGGGCTCGAGATAGGCCTCGAGTGGGCGCCTTACACCCATAAAATGCCGAAGAAGGCAAATAACTGTGGGACCAATAACTGAAGCGTAAAAGAGAGACAGGAACTAAAAATAATCAACTAAATAAGAAAACAAAAACAAACAGGAGCTACATACTGGGAGGTGCAGGACAGATCTGACCCGATCCAATACGGTTACCGACCAGGTAACAGAGGGCCCGTAAGGCAGTCATCAGCATCGCCGCGGACCTCATCACCAGAGCCACCGACGACAGATGCCGACTCTAACCGACCGAAGTCGGAAGAGGCGGCGGCCGCCGGAGGGCTAGAAAAAGATGTATCCGCGGCGATGCGACTAAGTGCCTCCCAAGGCTGACTGGGGCCCCGGGCGCGTCACACCCCGTTGCTCCAATCTTTACTTGCCGGACGAATCCGGCAAGTAAAGATCGGTCCCCTGAGGGGATAATCTGCAATATCCCGCCATACCGCTCCTTTTCGGATCCCGGCTTTGCTTCAGAAAGGCACGACACGTTGTTCAGCTGTGGGTTAGAGTGATCACCATGCTTGCAACGTGTGAGGGAGCTCACGTCTCGCCTGCAAAACCGTTTAGTTTAAACTTCGGCACGTTCAACGAACGGATAACGTATAGGACGCTTTTGGTCTTTTCATCAGATACCGTCACGGCAGATGAACAGATGACTCAATTTTGTACTTGAACGTCAATTAAGGCCCTGCTGATCGCGGCTTTCAGTTCCTCACAGCGTTCTACAGCCATCAAAATACCGCTCCATCCGTCGTTTAGGTCGGTAGGACTTGATCGGGACGAACTTCATCCGTTTAGATGTTATTTCTGATCAGGGTCATCACTTCTGAACCTTGCTTTTACACGAAAATTTACCAACCACAACGTGCATGCCTCTCTTCCTTCTTCATCTCCCCGACAGGCGTCAGCGGTAACGGTGGACAGTAAAACGCCGGACTGACCAGTAGTAACTTCCGGCGAGCCGCAAAGATCTCTGTCTCTCTGTCTCTCTGTCTCTCTGTCTCTCTGTCTCTCTGTCTCTCTGTCTCTCTGTCTCTCTGTCTCTCTGTCTCTCTCTGTCTCTCTGTCTCTCTGTCTCTCTGTCTCTCTGTCTCTCTGTCTCTCTGTCTCTCTGTCTCTCTGTCTCTCTGTCTCTCTGTCTCTCTGTCTCTCTGTCTCTCTGTCTCTCTGTCTCTCTGTCTCTCTGTCTCTCTGTCTCTCTGTCTCTCTGTCTCTCTGTCTCTCTGTCTCTCTGTCTCTCTGTCTCTCTGTCTCTCTGTCTCTCTGTCTCTCTGTCTCTCTGTCTCTCTGTCTCTCTGTCTCTCTGTCTCTCTGTCTCTCTGTCTCTCTGTCTCTCTGTCTCTCTGTCTCTCTGTCTCTCTGTCTCTCTGTCTCTCTGTCTCTCTGTCTCTCTGTCTCTCTGTCTCTCTGTCTCTCTGTCTCTCTGTCTCTCTGTCTCTCTGTCTCCCTGTCTCCCTGTCTCCCTGTCTCCCTGTCTCTCTCTCTGTCTCTCTGTCTCTCTGTCTCTCTGTCTCTCTGTCTCTCTGTCTCTCTGTCTCTCTGTCTCTCTGTCTCTCTGTCTCTCTGTCTCTCTCTCTCTCTCTCTCTCTCTCTCTCTCTCTCTCTCTCTCTCTCTCTCTCTCTCTCTCTCTCTCTCTCTCTCTCTCTCTCTCTCTCTCTCTCTCTCTCTCTCTCTCTCTCTCTCTCTCTCTCTCTCTCTCTCTCTCTCTCTCTCTCTCTCTCTCTCTCTCTCTCTCTCTCTCTCTCTCTCTCTCTCTCTCTCTCTCTCTCTCTCTCTCTCTCTCTCTCTCTCTCTCTCTCTCTCTCTCTCTCTCTCTCTCTCTCTCTCTCTCTCTCTCTCTCTCTCTCTCTCTCTCTCTCTCTCTCTCTCTCTCTCTCTCTCTCTCTCTCTCTCTCTCTCTCTCTCTCTCTCTCTCTCTCTCTCTCTCTCTCTCTCTCTCTCTCTCTCTCTCTCTCTCTCTCTCTCTCTCTCTCTCACTCACTCAGTAATGACATTCCACGTGAAATTGAATCAAAATATTTAGTTCATGTACAGCTACACAGACGAAAGCAAAATATATAGCAAAATTACAGCCCCAGAAGATGAACAACGGTTACAACGCGATCTTGATCGCTTGCAGTCGTGGTTCGTTTGATGGAGCCTCATTCTAGATTCCTGAAAATGACACACGTTCACGGTGACCCGTCAGGCGCACGCCTGTCCGGACAATTTATCGTATTGGCAGCACTTCTGACAATTCTGCGGATGAAATTGGTGACTTGGGCTCAATTTTCGATGGTACGCTGCCATTATCGGTTCATTTAGACAATGTTGTGAGGCCTCTTGTTGACAAGACACCATTTGTGTCCCCCCCCCATTTCTGCCACTAGTCCATAGTCATTGTTCAAGGTATCCGTGGGAGCGAGCACTACATGCAGCCGGCCCATTACTGATGGTATCATTTCTGGGCTCATAACAGGAGCCTTCGCCAGCCGCCGTCAAATGACATTAACTTTATGGTAAGGTCACATCTACTTTGATAATGAAATCTGCAAAGTACGTCGCCACATATTTTTATTGGTGGTGCAGGAGGCGCACCGGACCTGGCGAAGAGCAGGAGGGGGAGCGCACCGGACCTGACGAAGAGCAGGCGGGGGAGCGCACCGGACCTGGCGAAGAGCAGGCGGGGGAGCGCACGGGACCTGGCGAAGAGCAGGCGGGGGAGCGCACCGGACCTGGCGAAGAGCAGGCGGGGGAGCGCACGGGACCTGGCGAAGAGCAGGAGGGGGGCACCGGACCTGGCGAAGAGCAGGAGGGGGAGCGCACCGGACCTGGCGAAGAGCAGGCGGGGGGAGCGCACCGGACCTGGCGAAGAGCAGGCGGGGAGCGCACGGGACCTGGCGAAGAGCAGGAGGGGGCACCGGACCTGGCGAAGAGCAGGGGGAGCGCACCGGACCTGGCGAAGAGCATGAGGAGGGAGCGCACCGGACCAGGCGAAGAGCAGTAGGGGAGAGCGCACGGGACCTGGCGAAGAGCAGGAGGGGGGCACCGGACCTGGCGAAGAGCAGGAGGGGAGCGCACCGGACCTGGCGAAGAGCATGAGGGGGAGCGCACCGGACCCGGCGAAGAGCAGGAGGGGGTAGCGCACCGGACCTGGCGAAGAGCAGGAGGGGGAGCACACCGGACCTAACGAAGAGCAGGAGGGGAGCGCACCGGACCTGGCGAAGAGCAGTAGGGGAGAGCGCACCGGACCTGGCGAAGAGCAGGAAGGGGGAGCGCACCGGACCAGGCGAAGAGCAGGAGGGGGGGGGCACCGGACCTGGCGAAGAGCAGGAGGGGGAGCGCACCGGACCTGGCGAAGAGCAGGAGGGGGGGCACCGGACCTGGCGAAGAGCAGGAGGGAGGAGCACACCGGACCTAACGAAGAGCAGGATACTCTACATGATGGACGGTATGGTCATCATCATTAGTGGAATTTAGGGGCGCGTCGACAGCGACGGTCATTTTGCGCCCATATCTATGTCCTTGTTCTTAGTTTAAAAGCAAGCGGCATCAGGGAGCAGCGTCGGCAACGTCATCTAAAGCACCAAAAATGGTATGTAAAACATCGGCTTAGCCCCTGCACATACACACCGGTAGGTCGAAAGTGAGTGAAATTATGCGCGAACAGAGACACAAACATTTGTCAGAAGTAAAACGTAGGGACGCGGAACATAAAACACGAACATAGGTTCCCTAAATCGTTTCGGCACTGGGTGTCTACTGCTCACACGGTGTGACCACCTGGAGAGTATATGACGTTAAAATTCACACTGTTCAAGAATAAGACGATGTCGCAGATATCTACCGATCGGGATTCTCCACAGAGCGCCTCCATAGTGGGGGCACCGGGCAGATAACGAGCTCTTTCGATCTCGCAATCGCGACATTCAATCAGCACATGCCTGGTCGTCAGTCGGTCACCGCAACGTTGACACGTCGGCGGGCCGTCACCGCCAAGGTGGTGTGAGTGTGTGGCGTGCGTATGACCAATGCGCAGCCTGGTCAGAATCACCTCGTCCCTCCTACAGCCAGCACCTGCCGACTGCCATATCCCTATTTTGGGTTTCAGCGCCCGCAACTTGGAGCCTTTCGGGTCTTCGTCCCAGGTGCGCTGCCATATTTGGTTAACATGATCACCGATATTTTGGTAAAAATCCGAGAACGGCACACCTAAGCCAGTCGGTACGACACCCTGGGATGCCGCTTTTGCACACCTGTCAGCACGTTCATTTCCAGGTATTCCCACATGGCTAGGCACCCAAGCAATTGTGACGCTTTTCCCATGGCTTTGTGCTCTGTAGAGTCTGAGTCTAATAAGTTCTAAAACATATGAAGATGTTGGGTGAGTTTCGAACGCACTCAGCGCTTGTAGCGATGAAAGCGAATCTGAGAAGATTACGTGGCGGCGTGTTTTAGAACGTAAAATGTAGTCCATGCAACGAAATAAAGCGTAGAGTTCGGCAGTAAAAACCGATGCACTCCCAGGTTATGTGAATGACCTTTCCACGTTCTCGGTTACGAACGCGCATCCAGTGCCATTTCCACTCCTGGAGCCATCTGTGTAGAGTACGCTATGCTCCGGGTATGTGCTGTGGAGATGATCCCGGAAAATCTGTTGAACTGCTTGAGGCGGTAAATCTTTCGTAATAGCGAGCAAGTTTGTGTCAATTTTGACCTCCGGTAGCACCCATGGCTCTACCGACGGGACATGGTAGGTCTCAATCTGGCCAAGGTCGATGCCAGCTTCGTTTAGCCACTCATGGACAGTATGGTCTATATTCTGGATGTCAGCTCAAATCCCATGATAAATTTGTCACTTTCACTTTTACAAAGCTCCTGATAAGCAGACTTGGCTCTTGGATGATTTAAATTCATTTTATTTGACTATCTATTTTTTCCTTTTTCCGGGCTGAGAGCTCTTATTCTCAAAAACATACCTCATATCTCACACACACACACACACGCACACTCTCTTTGTATATGTGGCATGGCTCTTCTCCATCCAGGGGGAGGGGAGGGGCCCTGGGTGGGTTAACCCTGGCACTGCAATACAAGCCCTATACAAAGTCTATGGGAGCCCAAAATCCAGGAGGGTCCTGACCCCCCCCAGACTTCCACCCATGGTATGTGAGTAATTATATAAGACTTACTAATCATAGGTTTTGTTCGGAATGCTTAAGAGATGGATATTATTTCCAACACATTTATTTTATTTTCTAAAATACTACATAGGTACTATACCAAGTAAAATTATAAGTAGGAACTTCTCTGAGGTTTTCGTAAGCCGATATCTACAGCACGGACACCCCCGTGGCACCACCAATGTCTATCAGTCAAAACCCAGACGATATCAAAACGTCAAAGATTCTCCCTATTCTTACTGGAATAGGTTCATCGGCGACGCTGGGGGCAGCCAGCGTGCTGGGTCAAGCTCGGGTCAGTGCTCACTGCCGCCCCTCAGCGCCCATCGGCAGGCCAGGGCCGTCTAACATCCGCTGACCATTCGGCCGATAACAGGGCACCGCCGAGCAGCCGAGCGCGACCAGCTTTCACGGCGTCGCCTCGGGCTCCAAAGGAGCGCCGCGGTCACATGAAGCCGGCACGCTTCCAAACGGTCTCGCCTGCACAGATCGAAACGGCGCCACACTGAGCGGCGCGCTGGCACTTCTGCACGGTTAGTTACACGGCTGGGCGGCTAACTGGCGGTGTTTTCCCACTGCTGGTAAACCAACCAGCCGACACGGCCGCGTCCCTCCTCAGACGACACGGTGCCGGCACGGCCGCGTCCCTCCTCAGAAGACACGGTGCCGGCTCGGCCGCGCGCGTACCTCCACCACGGTGCTGGCTCGGCCGCGTCCCTCCTCAGAAGACGCCGTGCCGACACGGCCTCGTCCCTCCTCAGAAGACGCCGTGCCGACGCGGCCTCGTCCCTCCTCAGAAGACACGGTGCAGACACGGCCGCGTCCCTCCTCAGAAGACACTGTGCAGACACTGCCGCGTCCCTCCTCAGAAGACACGGTGCCGGCACGGCCGCGTCCCTCCTCAGAGGACGCCGTGCAGACACGGCCTCGTCCCTCCGCAGAAGACACGGTGCAGACACGGCCGCGTCCCTCCTCAGAAGACACGGTGCCGGCACGGCCGCGTCCCTCCTCAGAAGACACGGTGCCGGCTCGGCCGCGTCCCTCCTCAGAGGACGCCGTGCAGACACGGCCTCGTCCCTCCGCAGAAGACACGGTGCAGACACGGCCGCGTCCCTCCTCAGAAGACGCCGTGCCGACACGGCCTCGTCCCTCCTCAGAAGACACGGTGCCGACACTGCCGCGTCCCTCCTCAGAAGACACGGTGCCGGCACGGCCGCGTCCCCTCCTCAGAAGACGCTGTGCCGACACGGCCTCGTCCCTCCTCAGAAGACGCGGTGCCGACACGGCCGCGTCCCTCCTCAGAAGACGCTGTGCCGACACGGCCTCGTCCCTCCTCAGAAGACACGGTGCCGGCACGGCCGCGTCCCTCCTCAGAGAACACGGTGCCGGCTCGGCCACGTCCCTCCTCAGAAGACGCTGTGCCGACACGGCCACGTCCCTCCTCAGAAGACGCTGTGCCGACACGGCCTCGTCCCTCCTCAGAAGACGCGGTGCCGACACGGCCGCGTCCCTCCTCAGAAGACGCTGTGCCGGCACGGCCTCGTCCCTCCTCAGAAGACGCGGTGCCGACACGGCCGCGTCCCTCCTCAGAAGACGCGGTGCCGGCACGGCCGCGTCCCTCCTCAGAAGACGCGGTGCCGGCTCGGCCGCGTCCCTCCAAGACACGGTGCCGACACGGCCGCGTCCCTCCGCAGAAGACACGGTGCCGGCACGGCCGCGTCCCTCCTCAGAGGACACGGTGCCGGCACGGCCGCGTCCCTCCTCAGAAGACGCCGTGCCGACACGGCCTCGTCCCTCCTCAGAAGACGCCGTGCCGACACGGCCTCGTCCCTCCTCAGAAGACACGGTGCCGACACGGCCGCGTCCCTCCTCAGAAGACACGGTGCCGGCTCGGCCGCGTCCCTCCTCAGAAGACGCCGTGCCGACACTGCCGCGTCCCTCCTCAGAAGACGCGTTGCCAGCACGGCCGCATCCCTCCTCAGAAGACACGGTGCCGGCTCGGCCGCGTCCCTCCCCAGAAGACACGGTGCCGACACGGCCGCGTCCCTCCTCAGAAGACACGGTGCCGGCACGGCCTCGTCCCTCCTCAGAAGACGCGGTGCCGGCTCGGCCGCGTCCCTCCTCAGAGGACACGGTGCCGGCACGGCCGCGTCCCTCCTCAGAAGACACGGTGCCGGCACGGCCGCGTCCCTCCTCAGAGGACGCCGTGCAGACGCGGCCGCGTCCCTCCGCAGAAGACACGGTGCAGACGCGGCCGCGTCCCTCCGCAGAAGACACGGTGCCGACACGGCCGCGTCCCTCCTCAGAAGACACGGTGCCGGCACGGCCGCGTCCCTCCACCACGGTGCTGGAACGGCCGCGTCTTCTCCGGAACTTTGCCAGTCTGGTTGAGCGTGAGCAGGTGTGAGGTGGCTGGCGATGCATAATGCGTTTAGGGCCGAATGCGCTCATTCAGTCAGAGATGCGTCACGGGGTTGATCCTGTGCGCGTGCGTCAGGATTCTAGAGCGCCCTCAGCGACTTGGCCGTATCGCGTCCATCATTAAAGTAGCTGGTCAAGTGTCACTAACAGGTTTAAGTTAGATCATGCCGTGTGTATGATTTCTTCAATAATGCACTTGGACACATTTCGTGGATAATTTCAATCCCAACAACAATTAAACCAAGGATTTGCCGGATGAGTCCGAAAAGTTAAGATCGGTGCCCTCGGGGACCGAGATTGTCCTTGGCAGGTTTCCTGACTAGGAAGTCATTCGATCTCACTCTATTTCTTCCAACAGGGTACGGAATATATCCTTAAAGGGAACGTGGCACCTAGGCCGAATCCTGGAATTTAGTGTAATTAAGGGTACTTTTAGCCGAAAACCATGGAATTGTTCATGATTTCTCTGAAAAAATGTACAATAAGCTCAACATTTTGATTCTTAAAATGCACCTCTAGGGAAAAATAATTATCTGCCTGTGGATGATGTCATGATCTGGCAACCACTACCCTATTCAATAGGCTTCAAGGGCTTCGATTCGACTCACCGTGACGTCAGCATATGTCGTCACACCAACAGCCTGACAACTGTGGCCTGCTGCTTGAGGTACATGAGGGGTACATTTCAGGTAGGTTTTTAGCTTTTCTCTGCGGAAATTTTGAGTTCTCGCAGTTAAAATGGTTAGGAGAACTTCACAATGGCGGAATGAATACATGCTGCACGGTAGGCAAGGGTGCTGGTGGGCAGAGGTGTGAAATGTGGCTCCGTTAGGTAAAGACGTGACCTGGGGTCATGCCTGGACCATAAACAGTCAAACAGAATGTGAAGTTTAAAACTATGTTAAATACTAGTTAGTATAAATAAAATAGCCCATCGTTTCAAGGTCAGAGTCAAAAACAACTTGTTGACACTTATTGTAGTTGTTGATTGGAACTTGCAGGACAGGTAGACTTTACATTTTGCCATTGTTAAGAAGTGCTTTCAGGATTGGGCAAGTCATTGGGCAATTTTTTGTATGCTTATCGACAATTGACATGATTTCAAAATGTATGTGAAATGTATATGGTAAATGGTTTGCTCTCCAAATTTAATTCAACATAAATTTCTTCTGTAGCTTATCCACCACATTCCATCTGGACAAGCACTCTCTCTTTCTTGCGAGCATCTTCTAACACATTTCAAAATTCATTCTCTCGCTGCACGGAGGGTACAGCACGATTTACTTTTTACTAGAAATATAATCCGTGGAAAGCTCGATGTACCTGCTCTGCTCAGCTGCTTTCTCTTGCAGGTGACTGCCCGATTGACCCGCAGCCTGACGTTGTTTCATATTTCCCGAGCACGCGTAAATACTGTACAGAGCGGCATGTTTTGTCGCCTGCCTAGGCTCTCAAACATGTTTTTGTTCAGCCGTGATGTTGAAGCAGATATTTTTGCAAATTACTTAGCCACTTACAAAAACCATGTTATAAGATATGTGGCAAGGTTGTGAGACTGTTGGCCGTGCTGGTTCATCTCTTTAGGCCATTTACGTCTTATTTTACTTTTATGTTGCGCGATTTTACCGCGATCTCTTTTAGGCCTATTGCTAAATTTTAGTTTTGAATTATTTTCATTTTTTACCTATTACTTGTTAGTAGGTATACTGTCTGATGTGTTACACTGTAAATACGCTTTTAATGCTTGGACTTCGCCTGTAACTGGATTTATCTGTTGGCGATGCTGCTGAATAAATAAATAAATAAATACATTGCATCAATTTCTGGAGAAAACTGTTCACAAAAACGAATTATTTATGCCTTAAGCTTTCTAATAAACCCTGGCTTGTCCCATCTTTACAGTTTCCTAGCCTACAACAAAACATCGAAAATAAGCATCACTCTTGGCCTTTGTCGCGTGGTGTGGCGAGGGATTCAAAGACAGCAGTTTGATGCCTTCTCCCGCCGATTTCAAAGGCCTCACATTTTTTGTTTGACATTTTCTGACATTTTGATCCTTGTACTACTAGTTGCAAACATCAAAACCAGTTTCAAAAATAGTTAAAATTCGAATGGTGTCCCCTTTTTGTCTCCCTTAGAACACAGTGGCGTGTCACGATTGAGAGCTTCCACGGCAGTCCACAGGTCCTCTATCCACAAGGTTTTCGCGCGCTGCACTCCATGCCCCAATCCCTTTGTGGGTTTTAAACTTTTTAAGAATATATTTAAGAGAGACGACACTTTCAAAAATGGAATACGCGTCAGAGGACTACGCAATACACAATAAGCTGTACCTCGCCCAGTCTATGCATTAGCTTCTTGAAAGATAACATTAGTTGATTTCCGTTGATCACCACCAAAGATCTCTCTCCATTTACAGGCTATTTCACCAGAAGCACGAGGGCCAGTAAAACTGTAGGAACTAACTTCAAATCCAATGCAGTACAAACTATGCAGTGAATAATGCATGTTCCTGAGCCATTTCAAGCCTATCGAGAAGCAAAGAAAGGTGCACTTTTCCGGAAATATAGCTCATATCAGGTTAAAATATTATAATGTTCACATAATGCATTCTTGGGACGCTTCCCAGGAAAATGTAAGATTAAGAAAACGACTTCTTATATACATCTTATATTTCAGTTTGTCTTCTTTGGAGGCTTTAGAAGGGTTCCAGAAATTCCGTTCTGGCCTTATTTGAAAAAAAGCACGAAGACGAATGGCAGCTCCAGCAGAGGGGCATCACGGCATGGACCCCACGGGGTGCGTATAGAATTAACCAAATACTGAAACTAACCCACCACATCGTTTTAAAATGATAACCTCATAAAAGTTACCATCTTTATTAGCCAGACCAAATTTAGCCGAACGGGTAATAAAAAACTTAGGCGCAGTTTCGACCTGGCACCTGGAAACGCGCGTAGAATAACGGTACTTCTCTTGCACGATCGGGACAAATCGGCCCAACAGAAGCTTTCCTGGCTAATCAGAAGCCTACCTGGCTTAAATGCGAACTCTTAGAAAGACTATTGAAAAACTAGTGCAAAACACTGGAATACTCAAAATTAGTCAGAATTTCTGATCGATTTACTTAAAGCGCTGAAAGGTTCGGAGATCCACGTGAATATTCAACCAGTGACTAGCTCGAACCTGCAGCTTTCTAGTCGCATGCAGTGCGCATAAGACAGCGGACGACGAACAACCTTGGCGCGGCCCGCTGGTAGGACAGTCTTCATGCAGGTCTACAATATACATACTGCACCTGACGTCCGAATCTCAGAAGTGCTTTCACTCAACTAGCACATAGCACTCTTCCGGTACACCCAGATAGTTCTGCCGCAGTGCTGCGCGGGGCCTGTTTTGCCTTTGACTTGGCTTGTCATTGTTATTTGGAATGTGAAGGCTGAGATGTCTCTTAACCAACGTATAGAAACACACCAACAGTTTCCGCCCAGTTGCATAAAACAGTATCAGCGCAATAAAATGACATTGATATGAATTGTCTCCTCATACATTCGATATAATCAAAATATAGTGGAAACAAGCACACGCCCATCCATCCTGCGGGCTGATGACCCGGTCACAACTTGGTGCTAAAAAATTGGGTGTAGGGCAGATATCTCAGAATGTTTAAACGAAATGAGAATAGCATTTTCTCAGCATGATTAGTTTCAGTGCTCCCACCCGAGACACACGAATGCCTGCCTATGAAAGTCTAGCTTGACGCGTGCCTCTATGGATCAAAAAGTTGGTTTGTCCTTCGAAGAACTTGGTATTGTGGCTTTGATTTAAACTTGCAAATGACACTTCTCTGTGCATTTTCTATTTTGACTGTCCAGCTGAATCAGTCAAGCAACATAAACTTGAAAACATTACCGTTCCTCTGCACTATTCATTTTGGACATTCTACTGAACAAATCTGCCTAGGCCTTCAAATATGCAAGTTTCTTCTTCATATGTATAAAAAGTTCAGCTTTCAGCACAATCTGGTCCGAGTTATCTCCCATGGGCGCTTCTGACGTCACTTGATCATATTACAGCTCTTTGAGCCAATACAAAACCGTACCCGAGCTGTTAGCGCCGTCACGAATCCACGGCGAATGCTTGTAATTATTTGGAGACTTGCTGGCGAGGGTGCCCCACAGCACATCAGGATCAACGAGCCGGTATGAAGTGGTAAGCAGATACTCCGGGTAACCAAGTAGGGAGCCATTGTTGATCCAAGGTACGATGTTGTTTACACCAAAGTCGTATCCAATGGCAGAGTAGTTAAAGTACTCCCAGGCCTGGGCTTCAAACGGAGAGTGGAGAACGAGGGAGCTGTGGTTTTCTCTTGGATAGGCCCAGATGCCGCCCCATAGAAGTCGATCTACCTCAGCGCGACCCTCTAGCCGGTAGTTGAACTTGTTCCAGGTGCCGTAGGGGAAGAGTGCACTTGCGGGCTCCAGGATGGAGTAGTCGGCGGTCAGGCTAGGCGTGCCAACGTTGCGACGCAGCACGTTTTCTGCAGTCCAGGTGGGTGTCACTGACGTCAGAACCAGGGTCCAGCCTCCTTCGCTGTTCTCCTGGTCGCAGTACACGGGATAGGGAAGGGACAGCAGCAGCCGAATCCCGCTGGGGTCTTCTGGACACCTCAGCTTCATCCTAAGACAGGTCTCTGGACAGTCTGCGGTGACGGCAAACATGCTGCCGGTCTCTTCAGACAGGGGGAGGGCATTATCGCAGGCGTAGGAGATTGGCAGCAGTTCGCATCGGTCGTTGGTGCGGTAGTTGAAGCCACCGCAACACGGCTTACGCGAGCACGAGGCGCCGCATTGTATAGGGCTCGGAAGCGACAACGAATGAAGAGGCATCTCCGAATCGGCCAGCTTTCCAATCTTCACTCTGAAATTTCCAAGAACGATACTCTCCACAAACATCAAGGATGATGTCAGAAAGAGGAGCAGCAGCTGCGTGGTAGGGATGCCCATGAGGGTAGATTTAAAATTGTACTAGTCCGAGTAAAAACTTAACTGTTAGAGCAAGCAGTTAGCAAGAGTCCGTCCACTTCTACCGAATAAAATCACCAGCGGAGCCTATTCTTCACCGAAAATTCTCATATGGAGAGGTACAAAGCAGCGTCTACCCTCACCCCTCATCGTGAAGTGGACCCAGCACCGGGCAGTGCGGAGTTAAGGATGCATACCAAACAAGCGACTCGGCGCAGCTGCACCGTCCGTATCGATTGATGAGACGTATCACGGACAGTGGCACGGTAGCTAAATAAATGCGAGGACACGCAATTCCTACTTTAGAAGATACAAAACAATAGCTGCATATACATGTTCTAAAAAAACTCGCACCGAATCCAAAACAGGCAAATCCAAAAACTGTTTCGCTATCCACTCTCTCCTTAACACGCGCATTGACGGAGGTCTGAGCCACCTTCGCATTGACGGGACGGGGGCGGGTACTCCCGAGATCTAGAGAACCATGCTACATAACGAAAAACAGTAAACGGCGTTCGATAGCCCATCCGCTTCTCTATCGAAAATATTTTGAACATTTTTTTTTGGTTTAGGTCACATTTAAGGTCACTAGAGGTAAAATATGCCGTCATAGGAATAACATGTAAATGAAGGTTTTCGGTCATTACATCTGAAAAGTAAAGATAGGGCAAAAAAATTATTTTCGGTCATTACATCTGAAAAGTAAAGATAGGGCAAAAAAATTATCATTGGCATCCTCGCAGCAAGGCAAATCGAATGATGTATAATATGACCTTGCTAGGTAAAATCAGGTCAAATATGGAATTTTAACTGACCCGAGGTCAGGTCAAGGTCAAATTAGATCAAATGCGTATCATTAGAGCCGCAAAAACAAGGGCAATCTAACAAGTTAAAATTAACGCTTAATCGCCATCCATTACTAAAATATTTAGTTAAAAACATTTTTCCGTGTATTTCCAATGGAGAAGTCATCGCTCGTAAATCTCGACCTTAGGTCATCGATATAAAAATACCGGAACATATTTTAAAGAACTCGGTGGGTCCATTAAGTGATAGAGTCCCAATCGGATAAGTTCACCGTGTTCGGACTTATCTTAAACTTCTTTAAGGTCAAGTCACTTGACCTGTACTGGTGACCTGACCTGAGATGACCTGACCTAACATGTTTGACAAAAGTTGTAAAATGATCCCAACAAAAAGTATGCAAAGTACGGCGGCGCTACGCTCCATTGTTTTTATGCTGTATCCAAGAAACCAGAAGGGGCGAGTACCCACCCCCGTCAATGCTCATGTTAAGGCATAACCATGATGGGATTTGCTGTCCTAACTTGAAACACGCAACTTTAATAAATTAGAAGGATATATTCTTGGGCGGGTCAATTCTGGAAATAAATTGACTGTACCATGGTGATGGAAAAAATGGAATCAACCCAAGTTATTTTGCAACCGTAAAATACGTTTGAATTTGATCAGTTTTGAATGGGACCTTCCGGAAAAATACAAAAATAACGCATGCGCGACGTCATAGTGCAGCCGGTTCAGGATTGGTGGTTGGGGGCTGCTTGGCACCAGCCGGTGGCTTGGTAGAGGGCTTTCTTCACACACACGGCTGAGTTTCTCTGCGTCTGTGCGACTTCGATCCCGCACCTCTCTGGTCTGGTCCTCTGGCTGGACCGCACCGCTGACTCCCTTAGCTGACCGTCGCCATCAGGCCTGGGAGAGGGCAGATGCCTCAGTCGTAGGGTTCTGGGGGGCAGTCTGTAAGCTTAAGGCTGCCATGCACCACGCCACATCTCTCCCATGTTGCTTGTGGTGTGTCTCATACAGAATGCGTGCAAGAAAGACCTGTGAAAATGGCAAACGATCGAAAGAACCACACACCCTACTTCTCCCGTATCCAATAGAGGACAGTGCAAGAGTCTACGGAAAGCGGGTAGATCCAGGGCGAATGCTAGAAGGCTACTAGTGCTGGCGGTGCGCGCGCGAGAGTTCCCCACATCTCCGAGTCGAAGCCAGTAGTCATCACGAACTCAGGCTCTCCACACTGGTCTCCGTCGCTGATCCACGGCAGTATGTCCTCCAGGGTTTGAGTGGATGTGCTCCAGTGGCTGAACCTCTCTGTGAGAGTGGTAGCGACTGTCGGGCGATGGACAACCAAAGAAACATTGCTAGGTGCCGACCAGATTCCTCTCCAGTGCTACCGGCCCGCTGAAGCCTGGCCTTCCAGACGGTACTCGAACGTATCCGCCGCGCTGTGGGTCAGCACCAGGTCCAGAATGGAGTATTCGACGGTCAGGCTCGGCGTGTTGGCGTTCCAGCGCAGCACCGACTCCGTTGTCCAGATGTTGGTCACTACAGTCACAAGCAGGGTGCAGCCGCCGCTGCTGTTGTCCCGGTCGCAGTACACGGGCACGGGAAGTGAGGGGAAGTGCCAGATTCCAGTCCCCATTAGCGGGAATACGCGTTTCATATGCTGACAAGTCTTCGGGCAGGCGTTGGCGTCCACGGCGAACACACCATCCGAGTTTTCAATGAAGACTGCTGATTTATAGCGTGACAGGCGGTTTCCAGTGGCATCAGCGGACACTGTCCCTCAGAACGCAAGTTGAAGGAAGCTTCCACACCGTTCATCACCCATACAGAACGGGGCACATTGCAGCCGACTTTCTGTAGTCACTGAAGGCAGAAGATGGCCGTTCTCTACCGCTTTTGTCGGCGTCGCACGGAAAACTTTACCGGAGCCTGACGGTAACTTCAGAGCCACACCGAGCGCGATGAAGCAGTTTCAGTCCTCCAATAAACGACACTTGAATCAGTCCTATCTATATTTTCCGACGAAACCGAAGATTTTGAAGTACAGTAATTTTGTTCAAAGAGAGGGCAAGCTGTCAAAATGCCATCACTCCTACAGCCGACACATGGAGAAGAGGACGGCAGGTCCAGACAGGGTGGCCCCACCTCTCTGCAGCTGCAGCGCGTATCCAGCCGAGTGCACATTTCCAGTATTACACTTCCTTTTCCCTGTTGGCCTCCGTTTCTACGGACACCTTGGCGCTGATTATCGGCGGGGAAATAAAAGCAAAGGCGGAGCTACGAGTGAGTAAAAGAGAAATGTTCCATGATAAATTGTATGAGAACACTTTGAAAAAGTAAAGCTGCCGCAGTTTTGCCCTTCCCGCATATACCTCTACATTGTCCAATACCAAATGACCTGAAACACCACTTAGTGTTGCCAGTCTGCGCCTCTAATCAAATGCACGCATCAATATTAATACTTAATAACAACCTGCGAAGTGCAAGCTTGGCTAGCAGCAAAGCCATGCCGTTTCAGGCACGAGATCCATTCTCTCTCAGCACGTGCCTCGGGCTCAATATCGGCCACTTGACAGTACAGACCGCGCTCATGAAACGCGCGAAATGTGCCAACGAATATATCCCCCAGGGGACAAAAGACATGCAGCGACATACTCTACTGCCACTTAAAGCCCATTCACAACGTTTCGGCATGCGATGGCTGTTCAAATACATTGTGAAATAATCGCAAGGCTCGGAACCGATTTTCCGCTGATGATGTCCGCTCGCATCATCCATATCCATTTGTGTAATTTGCTACGTCGATCGTACTTTCGGTCCGCCCGTTCGTCTATTCCCCGATTTGCAAGCACTGCACTTGTGCGAAAACTAAACGGCACATGGAGCCATGGCGGCCATCCCTATCCAGTGGTTGAGAGGTGATGCATACGCCTGATGTAAACAAAATAACGTCAGGGTTGGATGCTGAGAAGACCTCATAGTTATTTATTGTAGCGAATGCCCGGAAGGGGGAATGTGCTGTCTTGCGATTATTGAGCGCACTTCTGCCCGGTGACGCTCTGCCATGGTCCCGCCCTCAGTGCAGGTTTTGAGCCGTGCGGAGGATAGTGACTCATGGCACCGGTAAGCGGGTAAGCCCGAGACTCGCCCGCACGCGAGTGGATTTGCGAATGATGTAAGCGAGCGGTCCGTACGGATGAAAATTACTGCGGAAACGCTGTGAATAAGCCTTTAGCTCGATTGTTCCGTGGGACCTCTGAACTACACGGCCCGCCGTGTCGCAGGCGCCAGCTGCAACACTTCAAGCCGCCTCCTGCATCACTTCAAGCCGCCTGCTGCATCACTTCAAGGCGCCTGCTGCATCACTTCACGTGCCTGCCGCATGGACAACTTCCGGTTCAGCAGCCAAAAGCACTACACCACTGCATTTCAACCCCGAGCCCCCCCTCCTCCCCGCGCCCAGATTACAAGACTACATGAACGTTTCAATCCTAAAAACCTCTTTTCAATCCTAAAAATAGCGCCCTGCTGGAGGCTGTCCCTCCTTCAGCACAGTTCTGACCCCTCCCAAGCATCAGAAGCCGTTGGAGTATCACGGTTTCTTTTAAGTACTTGCAAGAACATACAAATCCACCACAGACACCGACATTCACACAAACCTAACCACACCCACACCAGCTGTGCGCACAGGCCGTTGACTAAGAATGGTTGTTGGCGTTCGGTGTGCCCGTAGCCTCGGCCGGTGGTAAGTGGCAGCTCTGGTTCACGCTCGGCACTCTGTCGCAGTCCTGTCCATGTGCACTGTGTCAGCGGCAAACGGCCGCGGCACCGCGGGCAAACTTCCCTCTCCCGTACCTAATACAGCACGGTTGCAGAGCACCGCGCGCCCGCACTCATCCAGGGTGCGGGGTTGGACTACCTGCTACTGAGCAGGCAAGGGTATCCCAAACAGTGCAGTCAGGACTGGTGGCCAGCGCATCAAGAGGCCGTCCATACAGCCTGCCGTCGCTGATCAACGGCATTATGTCCTCCAGGTTTTGAGTGTATGTGCTCCAGTGGCTGAACCTCTCTGGGAGCGTGGTAGCGACCTTCGGGTGGTGGACGACCAGGGAACCACTGCTAGGTGCCTGTCAGTCGCCTGCCGAATTGGCGATTGGCGCTGGCGACCAAACCATACGGGTCATCGATGTTGGTTCACAGCGTGACAGGCGGTTTCCAGTGGCATCAGCTGACCCTGTTCCTCGGAACGCAAGTTGAAGCTTCCGCACTGTTCCGTACCCATGAAGGACAGGGCACATTACAGCCAACTCCCCACCACTACCGTGACCGGTGGGAAACTACAGAATCAAAATTACATCGAGCCAGACCAACTTAATAGATACTTCGCCGACATCGGTGTCAAAACAGCAGCGTCTGTAGCAGCCGCGATACCTGCCACCGCCACTGATCTTCCAGTGCGCCTGCCGAGGGTCGGAACGGCGGCGTTCAAAGTACAACCAGTGACCCTAGATGAACTGTGCCTTACTGTGTCGAGCATGAATGATAGCCATGCATGTGGATCAGATGGTATTCCGATGAAATTTCTGAAAAAGTGTTTTGATGTTGTTGCTCACATTGTGCTCTGTATTGCGAACACTAGCTTAGTAACTGGATCTGTCCCTGAATCATGGAAACTGGCAATCATTGAGCCTATCTTTAACCCTATTTCCGTCAGGCTCCGGCTACCCCTATTTCCGGCAGGGGGCAATATCGGCCCCCCTAAGATCTCGTAATCTAACCGGCCGATTTTGAAAATTCAAAGTGCTATAGATTCCCTGACGCTAAACTTTATTTTGGAAAAGGAAAATTTCAAAATTTTGATTTTTAAGGAAAAGTCGTGCAAAATATACAATTTTTGTGTATTTTTAGATTTTCCATAACCCTTGTCTCTGTTGTACGATTTTCACAAAACTAGTTCAGATTTACAAATAATTGACCCAAAATTGTCATATACTCGAGTTACGCAAAAATTCGAAATTCAATGGCAGTTCCAGGACCAGGACTATGAGGCGAAATATATACAACCCAAAAAGTTTTGTTACGCGGATTAGAAGCCGTGATATACTGCTTGGCATCTTTGACACATAAATAAATGAAAAAAAAGTGAAAAACTCATCAGGGGCGGATGCAGTAAGGTAAAACAGTGGGGTAAAATACATACCAACAATATGCGAGTGGTATGCATGAGTATATTAGTCCCTCGACTAGTTGAAATTTATTTCTGATAATTTTTACCCTCCCATGGCAGCTCTGGGAAAGGGGGTGACATAGGCGGATCAAGGACTCTCGTCGGGGGGGCGGGTGGGGTGATTGGAAACACATTTTTAATATACAACGATATTGAGTCGCGGCGGTGATACTGGCTGGGAATATGCATTTGAAAATGTGTAGTGACTGGACACGCCTCTGGTAATCTAGAATTTGGTTATAACTATTTTGAATTTTCATATACCCAATTGTATTCGCCCTGGCACGGCTGTAAGCAGTCTTCTCACTTACTAACGTTTAGTCCTTCTTGATAACATTCCCCCCATTTTGAACTGCTGTAACCGCCCCTGATGAATACAAATAGTGACAATTGTGAATGCACTATCATCTCACATAAAAAATGATATAATAAAACCATATAACTGGTATCAGGATCAGCAGAGACGGCTTCCTTTAGAAAGAACCCATCGCATACGATAATACTTGGTTTGTGGATAGAACCTCCCCAAAAACCCAGCCATAGCTCCGCCCTGGTAAATATATAATATTGACAATTTCAGAAAACCTGCCTGTACTAGTTTTAGGAAAAGTCAAGAAGTTTCAAAGTTCTATCGCAAGCCGTTTCGGAGATATTCTTGAAAAACCTGAGGGGGCAATATTAGCCCCCTGCCGGAAATAGGGTTAAAGGAACAGGAGCTCTCTCCGATCCTCAGCATTCAGACCCATATCACTGGTACCATGCCTCGCCAAAATTACTGAACGAATTGTTCACCAGCAGCAATCATCTTATCTGGACTCAAACCATCTCATTTCGGAGTCTCAACACGGTTTCCGCCGCTTCCACTCAACCGAGACCGCTCTTCTGACAGTAACAGACCATATTCTGGAGGCTATGGATGACGGCAAAATCACTCTTTTGGTGCTGTTAGATTTAAGCAAATGTTTTGATGTTGTTGATCACAAAAAACTAGTCAAAAACTTGAACTATACGGTATAGACAGTGAATGGTTCCGCAGCTATCTTGCCGGCCACTACCAGCAGGTTCGGTTACCATGTAGGAAAAATCAACCATCTGGGCTTCAAGATAACCAGGGTTTTCACCTCCAGGCCACAAATTCTAGCACCAAAAACCTTTCCGGAAGACTTCCAAATTCTATAGGCGTATATCAGGGGACATGCCTTGGGCCCCTGCTCTACAACATCTTCTCCAACGATTTAGGCCTCTATCTTGAAAGCGGTGCTCATATTATCCAATACACAGATGACACCCAAATTCTCATCTCTGGCCAAAAGCTCAACTTACCGAAATGATCACGAACATGGAATCTGTTTTGCAGACCCTACACCATTGGTTTAGTCAAAATCACATGAAACTGAACACTGCAAAAACACAGCTCCCCTTAGGAACCCCCAAATTTTGAGAAATCTGCCAAAAATTACACTCAGCATGCAAGGAACCGTCATCAGGAGTCAGACGCTGTGAAGAATCTGGGTCTTGTCATGGATCGCCATTTAAGCTACGAATATCATATAGGTCATCTCTCCAGAAAATGCACGGGTCTCCTTGTTGGACTGAGCCACGCGAGACATTGTTTGCCACGCCAGCAGCAATAGTTAACGGTCTGGTCGTGTCCCATGTGCGGTATTGTATCAGTGTGTACGGCAGCTGCTCTATGCAGCGCATGTACCGTGTCCAGAAGATTCTGAACTTTTGCGCGAGAGTCATTTCTGGAAAGAGGAGACGAGACCACATAAGCAGTGTTATACATGAGCTGGGTTGGCTGTCTGCGCGAGATCTCGGCATGTACCACGCGGTGGGCCTTTTGAGACGTGCGATTGAAAGCGGCAAACCACGCGTCATCTCTCGAAGGCTGACTAAGAGGCGTGATGTGCGACAAACCGTTACGCGTCAGGATAGCGCCTACAACCTGCCACGAATCAGAACAGAGGCAGGGAGGAGGCAGTTCTTTTACCGCGTTGTTAAGTACTACAACCGACTTCCCGGACGTGTGCTTGGTGGCCGCGCGGGCTCATTTAAGCGACGACTGCAGGCACACATGCACAACCCCTAACCAGTGATCACTTGTATCGATTATTGTATATGTAAATGTGTGAAAGATGTGTCTGTGGGTGTGTGGGTGTGTATTTTTCCCACTTTATTCACATCTATCTACTGTGACACGAGCCATGAAAAACCAAAATTGATTGGATGTGCTCAAGAATGATACAAATACAAATACAAATCAGAGCCAACTCTCTTCGCCGAGGTCAAGCTGAAGACGTTACCGGAGGCTAAACATGAGCTGACCCAGACGCCGGCCACGAGGAAAGGCGCGGCTTTCATCTGGAACGTCTGGCCGGCCTTCATGTCCCAGCCTTCCATAGCTGTAATTGAAACCTCTCTCGCACCCAGGACTAAACAAGCACGTACGGCAATACCGGCGCCATCCTGTGGTGAAGCGTCTGCGATGGTATGCACCTGCTGTGTATTATATACCTTTCCCAGACGTGTTTAGTGCCTTTTTTATCGACACAGAGCAAATGTCAACTGTTCTGCGGTGATAAATGTCACGAGAGTTTACACTGAGGAATGTAAAGGCACCGTCTTTGCAATCGTTCTGTAACTCGAGCAAAGTATTTATTCTGGTTACTGAAGACAGCTAGGACAAGGAGTCGTGAGCTGTACTGCATTATAGTACCGCTTGATTATAATTCTTGACAGAACTACTAAGCAAGTGCGTGCAAGATGTATACTTTATAGCAACAAGGCTAAATCGCGAAAATCATGTTGTACTTGAAGAAAAGCAGTGACAATCGGAAGAGTGGGCAGAAGTGTGACTTGCACCACCCCTGGATCCGGCCAGCCAGCGTCTGTGAGGCTGGCTCCGGCCGTTTCCAGTCGCCCTGTGGAGCCCAGTTGGAGCCTCCGTCGGCGATAGTCACGGGCGACTGCAGCGGCAGGTTATACCGGAGCCAGATAGGGACGATGAATGTTCCAATCCCGGCAGTACCGTGTACTCTCCGCTGACAGGTCTCTAGATCCACCCATGTGTCATCAAATATATCCGGCGAATGAATTACTGAATCATCTGGAACGTCTGACCGGCCTTCATGTCCCAGCCTTCCATAGCTGCAATTGAAACTTCTCTCGCACCCAGGACTAAATAAGCACGTACGGCAATACCGGCGCCAGCCTGTGGTGAAGCGTCTGCGATGGTATGCACCTGCTGTGTATTATATATACCTTTCCCAGACGTGTTTAGAGCCTTATCGCCGTATCAGGGAGAGGTGAGAATTCCAAATACACACCTTGCATCTGTTTGACGCCAGCCGGACTTATTGCAACAGCCAGTCATTCCGTCTAGAATTTCTACCCGGCACACATAACACCAGAGGCGGTATTTGGTCGGCGTCGGTGCGTGCAGTCAGTCTGTGTAAGCTGGTATGGTTCAGTCCATGTGGTTAGACCGTGGAGGCTGGTCTGGTTCAGTCCGGGCGGCCCGTCCGTGCCGGCTGGTATGGTTCAGTCCGCACGGCCACTGTGAGAACTGGTTTGGTTCAGTCCGTGTGGTCCGACCGTGCCGGCTGGTCTGGTTCAGTCTGTGCCGGTTGACTTGGTTCAGTCATCACTGGCTGGTCTGGTTCAGTCCGTGTGGTCCCACCGTGCCGGCTGGTCTGGTTCAGTCCGTGCAGGTTGGCCTGGTTCAGTTTGCACTGGCTGGCCTGGTTCAGACCGTGCGGTCAGTATCTGCCGGCTGGTCTGGTTCAATGCCAGACTTGGCCTTGACCAGCTGATCACCTTGCAGCCCACGCCATCCTCACACCACGACGCAAGCGCCGAACAGCGGCCGAGAGAGGCAGAGCCGCTGCGATGACTATCTTCGTCAATTTAACAATACGTGCACCAATCATCCGAACCAAGCGTGCAAGCGAGAGGGCATGAGGCTTGATATCAGAGATATATTATTCGAGTCCAAAAGTTGGCACGCCATTTAATGCCGATTAGTGGAAAAATATCCAAGGTCGGATAGAGCCCGCTGTGTGCCCAAGTCCAACAGTAAAAAAGTGTTCTTCTATCAGTTTCTTCAGCACAGTCACGACGAAAATGGCTTCAAATGTACAAATGACCAGTCCCACGCAGTCTCGGTGCCCCTGGGCGATTTCGCAGTTTACATTAGATGCAATCCGGCCCGAATGTACCAAACAGAAAGGTGGGTAGCCTCATTGAAAAAACGAACTCCGCCAAACACGTTGGTCATTGTCTAGACCAAAAGCTGGTGGTGATTCTCTTAAAATTCTGATGAAATGCACCAAAAACTAACATTCGAAAACAATAATAACTTAGTTATTATCAGGCTACAATTCCGATGCTATTTTCAATGGAGTGACCCCTGGTTAGTGCCAGGATTTCCCAATTACTGACTCTTCCTCCGCATTTCAGCCATGTCTTGAAAACGGCATCGTTTCGTCTCTGCCCCTGATTCAGAATTCCTTCCCGGCATTTCCATCGCAGAAAACTGCAGGTCCTTTCGGAAAGGTATTACAATTTTCTCATTTTGTGCAAAATCGGAGCGAGCGGATTCAGCTTTCCTCCCATCAAATATCATTTCACATAATAAAGCATTGGAAGCAATAGTGTACTGAATGTCTGAATCCCGTTTGAACAGGTCGTGAGTCACCTGCTCCCCCCCAGTCGACAGAGGCAGCGCTGCACGGGGGTGCGGCACGTCTCGGAGGCACGCCGACGTCACGCTCACCCCCACCCTGCAGAACCCACATACGGGACCCAGACCTCGTACAACTTGCAGAACCGCTTTTTATATATCAGGCACTTCCGGCGGAGCCAGGGTGTGACGACGAATATTTGATGGGTGGTGGAGCACAACATCTAAATGGAATATGCGGACAGGAAATTGAGCATCGGATCTGAAGAGACGAAAGGTGCCACATTTACATGTGGAAGCGTCGCGCAGCGACAAACACAAGTTAAAGGGAGTGCCCCACTTGTATAATGGGTTTTGAACGGAGAACAGCTTCGTACAGCGTGTCGAGAATCCAGCCTTTGGGCATATTTCATGTCATCCAAAGCTCCCGGTACAAAATGTCTGCAAAGTTTAAAGTTCAAAAATCAAGGACCTAAACACGCACCCTGCTGGGGTCCCTGGCATGACGTGCCCCGCTGAGGGGCGAGGGAGCGTTTGTCGCCCCCCCGTATCTCGTTCCCCAGAAAAGTTAGAGGAAAATTACGGACGGCGTTCGAAAGCTCTTGACGAGACGACGAGAAATTATACCGAGCATTTTTATGTCAGGTCAATATTGAGGTCAGCAAAGGTCAAAGAAGGTTCAATAAGCTTACAACAGGGCAGTGTACGTTTACCCCTCTAGATTATCACTCAGCAAAGCTACAGAAAATATTTATGCATAATTGGATTCCTCTCATTGTGGCAAATCGAATGATATATAATATGATCTTGCTAGGTCAAATCATGAAAATGACCTCACTTCAAGCTAGGTCAAGGCCACATGGTGACCTGGTATGATCATGTTGCATATCAATCGTCTCCCCGTGACAATATAAGAACAATGCAAGCAAAATGGGAACTTTATCTCGATTCAGTGAGAAGTTATTGGTAAAACAATCACTGTATGTTCCTGTGACCTGACATGACCTTTGAGAGGTAAGATGGTCAGAAACTCAACTGTATGGTCAAGATTGTGGCAAGAATGTACATTTTAAGGATTGTCGGGTTTATCTATCAAGTTTTTACTGAAAACGAGCCCTTTCTATTTTTCACCAGGCTTATAATGGGGTGACCAAAAAATTGACCCCACCTTAGGTCAACAATATCAAAATTCCGAGATAGCGGATTCGAAGACCCTAACGACCTTACCATATGATGAAAGCTTGAAACTGATCGGTTGATAGATGTTCCTTAGGCATTGCTTCAAATTCGTGATTTTGGGTTTTACGGTCGGGTCATTTGACAGCTCCTTGACTTGACATTACCCGACCAAAAATTTTGGTCCGGTGCGTAAAATTGATCAGGGATAAGGTACTGTAAGTTTCGTTGTCCTGCGTCTCTTCGTTTTTGCGTTATCTGGGGAAAACCAGGAGGGGGGCGTGTTAAAGCCCTTATTCAAACCAGGAAGGAACCACTTTCCATCCGGTTCCAATAATAATTTGATTGGCTCAAGTCATAATGTCAGGCGGGTCACGCGTTAACAATGACAACGCTCATCGCAACATTACATGCTGCGAGCGTAACCCTATCGGCCAGCCTCGTAATTACAGCTGAAGCCAAGGTGAACCCAGGGTAGTAAGAAAAGGCGATATTTTTGTAATGAGCGGTTGAAATTGGAAACTAAATGTGGTTTCCAGATTTTCACTGATGTCTTAAAAGGAGTGTTCCACTTTTATAATGGGTTTTGACCTAAAAACTCTGCTCGGTAACGACCATCCTGAGCTACTCGAAAAAGTCTTTACATTTCTAAAGGACTCTGGGATAGAGAAGTTTCTATAAATCACCCCTCCCAGTATATATGATGGAGGGTGCATGGTGCACCCCCAAAGTAGGACTTGCCTATTTTCCAATCATAGATGTTCCACCGCAAAATTTAAGCAATAGTTGTTTGACCCTTAAATGGTTTATAGCAGGCTAAGGATAGGTTATGTTAGGCTAGCTTTGAAATCAGGTTAGGTTAAATAGGTTAGATTTCTTCACCGCAGTGATACCTTTCACTGCGGGTCTATGCTAACCACACCTATACTCTTACTAACAATCTATCTATCCTCTCACACTTCTTTTCCTCTGCGCGGCGGCTGCCCAGCCGGAGAGGGGAGCTGCAACTTCACCTCCGGGTTGCAGGGTAAATTCGCGGCACCCTGGCCAGGTGTTTAGCGCACTTTCTAAAATACGAAATTATTGAGTTAACGGAGGATTTCGAGTAACGTAGACAAGCGGACATCAGTAGCTGACACACAAAATTCTAAATTCTAAATTCCAAATTCTAAATTTAAGGTCTTCAACCACAGAAATAACCTTCGCACTCTGCGGGTCTAAACTTATTAAAAGACCTCCCTTGGCATGGCTATGCCATTGCCACGACCGTCCATTTGCAAGCTAAAACATCTTGCAACCCATTACTTGAAATAACTCCCATTGCTTTAACAGACTAACGTAGCTTGCCCTCACACAAAATTCTAAAATTCTCCCACACACTCCTTTAGAGGCGGGCAAAGGTGCTATGCACAGAACGCCTAATAAAAAGCCATTGATTGATTGAATGGGTTTTGAACTGAGATAGCAGTTTTGTAGAGCGTGTTGAGAACGGGCGGGGGGGGGCGACGGGGTGCGACATTACGTGACGTGACATGACTAGGTATGGCATAACGCGAAATTAGATCCAAAATGAATAACGCTTGCCAACTTTAAAGCAGTCACCCATAGCATGGGTTTCCGTTATAAAGAGGGTGCATCTTCAAATTCTGAAATCAAACAGTAGAGCCCAGACAAACCATGTAGGCATCATCATATATGTGGTTTTAGGGCGCACAGAAAGCCTGGATGATCTCGCGCCCATAACACAAAAAGCCGTGCATGCTTGCATGTGTTGCCGGCCCTTCCACAGACCCAGAACCCAAGCGCATGTAGAGCGGTACTCACCCGTGCTATTTCCACAGCCATCCTGCTCTGTTCGTCCTGGTATATCTTGCGGGAGGCGCGCTTCTCAGCAATGAGCGCCGTCAGCTTGTCGATGACGCTAGTGGCCAAGGTCTCCGCGTTGGCGCGAAGCAGCCGGCTCACCGACTCCGTCTCATCCACCATGGTGGACCACGCCTAGAAAAGACAAGACAGAGGTCAGGTCAGTGTAGTACACGATGGTGGACCACACCTAAAAAAGACACGGCAGATGTCAGGTCAGTGTAATACACGATAGTGGACCACGCCTAGAAAAGACAAGACAGATGTCAGGTCAGTGTAGTACACGTTGGTGGACCACGCCTAGAAAAGACAAGACATAGGTCAGGTCAGTGTAGTACACGTTGGTAGACCACGCCTAAAAAGACACGACTTAGGTCAGGTCAGTGTAATACACGATGGTGGACCACGCCTAGAAAGACACGACAGAGGGGGATGGGCGGCTTCGCGGATAGCATCAAAATATCCTAGGCCATCGGTTCCAGGTTCAAGTCCTGCGGGAATTTCTAAATGAGTCGATCTGATCCCCCAAAATCCCTCCCAACAGGGTGAGAGATGGCGACGCCGTATAACTCTGGCAGTTGGTGTGTCGTTAAACCCCAACAATTATAAAGACACAACAGATGTCGAGGCAGTGTAATAGACCATGTAGGATCACGCCTCAATAAAGACACAACAAAGGTCAGGTTGGTGTAATACATCATGGAGGATTACGCTCCAGGGAAAAGGCAAATATTAGATCAAAGTAGCACGCAAGATTACGTAAATTCAGATAACTCTGCAGGTCCACATAACTGGTTCCTCCTAACTCCAGCTGTTCCGAGACAAAGCGATTTCAGCACAGTGAATCCTCCGTTCACGACAAATAGTCACGATGGGTTTCCAAACATATAAAAGATATCGGAATGCAGCTTTATTGAGCCGCAGACTAAGAGAACTGCGCGCCGCTAGCAATGACAATGAAAGCCCATGTCATCATGTCTTGCAATTCCAGTCATGGCTACTTTTCCGCTCATCTCATTCAGGTTACTCGCGCAAAACTTGGGCAGGTTTAGTGTTCTACAAAGCACCTTTGCTTGGAATTTCGACTTAACGCACATGCAAGCTAACCGAATGGTATTTCACGCAAACTCAGACTTAATCCTCGCCCCGGTGGGGGGTGTCTAAGCACCCCCTCCAGTTTTTCCGGCGGCACTAAAATCGGCGGCGCGAGACGCCACCACACTTGGCACACCTTATCCTTGATCAATTCCACAACTTTCCCCAGCATTTTAAGGTTGGGTCATCTCAGGTCAGGTCACCAGTGCAGGTCAAGTGACCTCACCTCCAAAAATATTTAAGGTGACTTAAGTAAGAAATGGGCGAATCTATCAGATTGAAACTTATACCATATAATGGACCCAGCGAAGACTACAAAATATGTTCCGGGATTTGCCATATCAATGACCTAGGGTCAGGTACGGATCATGACCTCTCCATTGCAAATGCATGGGGAAAACAGAAATTGGGCCTATTTTTGTTCTGATACAGCTGAAAATACCTTTATATTCTCCAAATTGTAGTAACCTGGGCCCATTTTCAGGTTCATGCTGCAATTTTTACTTGTGCCCTTTGAAAGGTCATCTGGGGCTACTCAAGCAGGCTTCAGACTTGGGCCAATAACTTTGCACGAAATGATGATACAGCTTTTATTTTGATATTGCGTTTGGATTGCTATTGTGAGTTGATTGATATGCATATTGACTTTGCTGGGTTAAAAGGTGACCTTGACCTGACCTGAGGTCAGTCATTTTTGTGTTTTGACCTAGTATGGTCATATTATACATCATTCGATTTGAATGATTCGATTTACATCATTCGATCTAATCATTCGGCCTGGGATAAAAAGTAACCGATGTAGTCCCCCCACCCGGGCGAAAGTGACTCGGAGGGACACCGGGGCGGGTGTTAAGCATTGACCTTTACAGGAGGATCAAGCCGCTGAATCCGGCTGAAGTGTCAGCCCCTGCAGGGAGATGGGTTGCTGGCGGTCGCTCACCTGAGCCACCAGGCTGCCGGCCATGTCCTCGGCACGCTCCCACTTCTGCGCCTGCGCCACCACCTGGGTGAGCGCGGCGGCGTACTCGCGGTCGGAGCGCACGCGCAGCTGTAGACAGCGGCGCACCGTGTCCAGCAGGCGCAGCTCACAGTCCTGCCGGGAGAGTAGCGCCTCGTGGCTGGCGCGGCCCTGCAGCGCCGAGCTGAACCCCATTCTCAGCCTGCCGACGCGGCCGCCGCTCGTCAGTCAACGCTGGTCACCGTCAGCACACCACACACGCCAGCCCGCCGCAGCCTTCTCGCAGCACTGACACAACGCACAGCACGGCGACTCGCACACTGGCGTCCATCTCACACACGCGTGACACAGCTGCAGCGGCACGGTATCACTGGACGGTCGGCAGCTGAGCGGTCGGCGGAGGCGCCGCTGAGACGGCCGCGTTTGGCACGGAACTGGTGGGCGGCGGGCGGCGGCGGCGGCGGCGGCGGCGGCGGCGGCGGCGGAGCCGGTCTCTCACGGTACCGGCCCGGGCGACCGGCGGCGGCGGCAGTGAAAGTGACGCCACAGCCGCCCCGGCCACAGCCGCCGGCCCGGCCGTGTCGCAAACGCCGCCGGCCGCCACACCTGGGCACTGAGCACCGGGATTACACAGGCACCAGTCGCGGCGCCGGCTCAGAGCGGCCGGCAGCGCCCACACAGCTGCCGACGCATACGGCGCTGCAGCCAAAATACACCGCATGGCAACAGGTCAGTGCGTGTAGAGCCGAACACGATTCAGTTGGCTTGGTCCCCAGGGCATTAAACAACATTAAAGGCACCAACTGGAGAGACTATAACTCGACACATATTTCAAGTAAAGAGCAGCGACGAGAAGTTTTCATCGGTAGAGCACTATGCTGAATGGTAAAAAGTTCGCGCCGCAGCAGAGCCCGTCACTTGAGAGAATGCCGCTCGGCAGGCCCCTCTCCGGCGTGTTGGATCTGATCCCCTGCACACATAGTCACGCCTTCCCACCCACTCCGAAATACGGGGAGAAGGCCATCGCAACGCGGGCCGCCCTCACGCACTGACAAAATCATTCCACTCCCGTCAGAATTCAGGCCAAAGAGCGGCGAAGTGTCACTCCACCCTCCGCGAGTCCACAAAGGCGCGCCCGTCCTGGCGCATTCACAGGCGGGCCACAATCACGCGAAGAGGCATCGCAAATGAAGCGCCAGAGCAAAAGATGATTTCACACTGGTCGCCGTATAATTCGCATCGGCTCACCATGTCTGATGGACTGGCGCGCTCAGCTCGCGGGCAAAAACGACACCAGATGATTTTAGAATCCATCCGCGAAACGGCGGTGGCGCGCAGCAGAGCGGCGGGTGCTACAGATCGGCTAGTATGGACAGCTGCAGCCATGCGCGGTGCTGCGTGCTGCGCCTTCCGGTACGGAGGCCGGGCATGCTCACCATTCCCAAGTGTCGCGAACCAGCCATTCCAGTCGCTCCATAGCGCCGGTTCTAGCAGCGGCGCCGGCGGCGGCGTACCCTCCCGCCGCAGGAGCGCCGGTTCCAGCAGCTAGGCCGGAGGCAGCGTACCCTTCCGCCACGAGAGCGCCGGTTCCAGTAGCGGTACCAACGGCGGCGTACCCTCCCGCCACAGCAGCGCCGGTTCCAGCGGCGGCGTACCCTCCCGCCGCAGGGGCACCAGTTCCAGTAGCGGTACCAACGGCGGCGTACCCTCCCGCCGCAGGGGCATCAGTTCCAGCAGCGGTACCAGCGGCGACGAACCCTCCCGCCACAGGAGCGCCAAACACACCGCACCAGCCGCACCGCGCTCACCACCGACCAACAGCGCAGTCCAAAAGGGTAGTCGCACACTGAGCACAGCCAGAGTTTGTCAAGGTCGAACGAGGCCCGTCTACGGCAAACCCGTGCACACTTTGCGGCTTGGGGACGCGCCGAAGGCTGTGCTATATCGCTTCATGTCGTACCAACCCAGTCATTGTTACCAGCAGACCGACATTTATCAGGCAGACCGACCGAGGCCGAAGATACAGTGAGCAGCCGGGCTGCAGCTTCCGGCTGACCTATGCACCGGTAAGCCTTCCACAACGTATCGTTTCGTTTTAAAAACAGCAGGTAATAGAGCTGCACAGCGGTTCCGAAAGTATTTTCTTCTGGTTCAATACCTATTTCAATTCTCCCGAGTGCGGCTAAATGTCCCGCCAAAAGTTTGTCCCCTTTCTCCGTAAGTATTTCACGCTGCTTGATTCCAAGCGCTCCCTTAGCAAGAGAAGCCAAATGCGAACTGCGAACTGTCAGATTCATGGAGTCAGAACCCAGCCCAAATATACGGCAACGATTCCATCGCCACGACAACAGGATATCATCGCCACAGAGAATTTACGCCTTTGACTGGCAAATCTGAGGCGTTAAAGATAAGCACAGCAAAAGAACACCGTCCATTGTAGGCACCCACCATAGGGTGGTGGCGTTTCCTTCGGTTTCGGGCCGCGTCCATCTCCCGATAGCGTTCCCCAGGCCGCCGCCCCACCCCACCCACTGACACCAGTACCTCCCGTCAACAATAAACCGCACCACCCACTAACACCAGTATCTCCCATCAACAATGGGCCAGCGTTTCCGTGATGGTATCAGTCGAGACCTCGCCGCTGCGCGGGTGTACCAGACGTGTACCTGGGGTGTACCAGGCGCTGCACGTCCGGCGGGCCACTGCCACGTCGCAATGGCCGTCGTCGCACCATTACCTGCCGTCTCAGGCTGGCCTGAGACGACGGCTCGGCGCAGGCACTGCGGCCGGCTCCAGACCTGAGTTCACCTGTCGGCCGCTCCCAGGTGTCGGTCTCGACGCCTGGGGTGCTCCCGCAGGCCGCCGCCGCCGCGCCCAGCACGGCATTATACAGCGTCGAAAGGAATCCCGCTAACCACTAATCTTCTCACCAGCCGGGACAGGAACAAAACCGACCAATCGACCCCAGCACTTAATCATGGTGGTTAAAACATCCACGCATGAAATTAGATCTGGAAATTCATGCTTGTCTGCTCGTTTGCTCTGTTTGTCCTTCCTGAGATGATGTTTTGCTGTAATTAATTGGTTGGTGAGTCGGAAGCTGAAAGCTCGAGTTAAAATCTCTATACTCTAATTCACATTTCGAGTCCAAAGAATAAGCCCACACACGTAATACAACGGGAGAAGCACCATAGAAGCTGGAAGCAGATTTGGAACCCCCAAAGCGTGCCGATTAATTAACGGTAAATTACGAACCGTCACCATTCAGTATACCTCATTAGACAACCAGGAAATGCATCTAAAAACAGTTTCATCGGACAAGCATGGCTGTGAGGATTAATTTTTGTAAAATGAAACAAGGAAAGTATATAGTTTAGCACTTAAATGCGTTGTTTTCCCCGTGGTAATCATGCAGCCAGCTCGAAAGACTACCTTAAAGCTCCGGTATGATAACGTGTACAAAAATTATTAGGTATGCATCCTGGCCCAGCATACAGAGGGGTGGACTGACCCACCCCCTGTTCGCCGCCCTGTACCCGCCCATGCGGCGGCGCCGGAGTTCACCGTCGGAGCGGGCGGCAGACAAACGGAGCCGGCTCGCAGCTCGGCCGGTTGGCCGCCCCCGAGCCGCCGTTATTTATACAGGCCGCTGCGCCGATCGCGTAAAGCGCCGCCGGCGACGGCGCGCTACAGCCCGACCTTCCGGCGACGGCAGCGGGCCGCCGCCGCGCCGACCGGAAGTCAACGTCGGCACCGGACAGTCCACCGGACAGCCCACCGGTCGCCTGCAGCGTCCGACTTCGGAAGAACGTGCCTAATAGGCGTCATAGCGGACACGCGGCGCTTACACGCGTCGGTGATGAACACCGGCCGTGCGGCGGTGACGCGATCAGCTAACGCTCCGTCAGCCTCCCAAACACGCCGCCGCGGCAGCAACTAACGGACCAGCGCAGCGAGGTGGGGACGGCCGCTGGTGGCGGGTCGGGGGAGCCGCACCGCCGGACAGGTGCCAACGCCGGGGACGGGTGACGGGTGCCAACGCCGGGGACGAGTGACGGGTGACGGGTACCAACGCCGGGGACAGGTGACGGGTGCCAACGCCGGGGACGGGTGACAGGTGACGGGTACCAACGCCGGGGATAGGTGACGGGTGCCAACGCCGGGGACGGGTGACAGGTGACGGGTACCAACGCCGGGGATAGGTGACGGGTGCCAACGCCGGGGACAGGTGACGGGTGCCAACGCCGGGGACAGGTGACGGGTGCCAACGCCGGGGACAGGTGACAGGTGCCACCGCCGGGCAGGTGACGGGTGCCAACGCCGGGGACAGGTGACAGGTGCCACCGCCGGGGACAGGTGACAGGTGCCACCGCCGGACAGGTGACGGGTGCCAACGCCGGGGACAGGTGACGGGTGCCAACGCCGGGGACAGGTGACAGGTGACGGGTACCAACGCCGGGGATAGGTGACGGGTGCCAACGCCGGGGACGGGTAACGGGTGCCAACGCCGGGGACGGGTGACAGGTGACGGGTGTCAACGCCGGGGACAGGTGACGGGTGCTAACGCCGGGGACAGATGATACACCACCGGACAGGTGACAGGTGCCACCGCCGGACAGGTGACGGGTGCCAACGCCGGGGACAGGTGTCGCAGCAGCGGACAGTTGACGGGTGCCAACGACAACAGAGCAGCCCGTCATCACCACCACATCGTGACCGCTGCAGTCAGCGGCTACAGGCCCTACCAACGCCGTTGAAGACGAGGGGGCAGCCTCAGATAGTGCCGTCACACGTGCCAACACCCCCATGTGGAAGCCTGTTCCATCGTTTGTGCGCCCATTTTAGCTCCAATACGATTACAGGGTAGCCGGAAGTAGCTGAAGCCACAGCACCAAAAACCGTTCAGCATCCCGACTGAGCTGACTCCCGCGGATACGGCGGTCACCTGAACTGGTCACTCGAGAGCCGAGTTTACGGTCCACCAGCAACCTGCCAGCGTACACGCGTCTCAGACACTGGCGTCCCAGATACCAGCGGCAGTCGGACCGTGTCCGCCTTCACAGGGATTCCTCAAACACCACACACCCTTTTCTTCCGCTACATTTCTGACCGTGTTCTGCCAGCCATTTTCATCAAACGCCCTTGTTCAATGAGGCCATCTGTTTTGATCGCTAGCACCCGGCGGCCAATACGTAACCGCGGATGTATAAACAGCCACTGCACCCCGCCAGCACACCTGTACCGAGGTTCCTCAACTCAATCAAAGCACACTACGGCGCCCCACTATAGCCAAACCACTCAATTGAATTCAAAAGACTTGGCATCAGCCCAGGGTTAGGAAAAGTAGGCTCTCTAAGGAGAGCCACAGTCTCGCCAGATCAGAGGTTTCTGGGTAAAATGTGCTTGTTCACAATCAAATATGCCGTTACCGAACCATTGTCCATCGTCCACAGGAGCAGGTTCAACACTCCCAACCGCCTTGAACACAATAACGAAGGAGGGAACAAGAACATTCCATCTCGGCTGAACCCCTAACAACGCGCTCTGTAAATATGCAATAACTAGGTCGTACTCAGAAGCGAGCGATCGCTGAGAAATATGGGATTTGGCGCAGCGCCGGCGGCGGGAGGGTTCAGTCCACTATACACGCACACACCGGCCACAAGACTGCCGCGTCCGGCGGGCGGGGCTCACCGAGCCGCCACCACCACCAATTGTCACCAATCAAGCCAATTGCGCCGAGCCGCCGCCGCTGCACTCCACACCAGCAATGAGGGGACGGAAGTGCTCACTCAGCCCTTCAGCTGGGCCATGCAGACGGCGGAACGGCGGTCATGCCCCTGGCGAGACAGCGCCGCCGCTGCCAGGCTGTCTGCCAACGCCGAGAGAGAGAGAGAGAGAGAGAGAGAGAGAAAAACGATCAGAAAAGCGGCTTCTTACCGGAAATAGATACTCTGAGACTAGACCGCCACAAATATCCAGGAATACCTGATGGTGCTGCTAAGAAAGCGGCCGGGGGAGGGGGCAAATGCATCCGGAGGCGCTGGAGAATCAAACCGTCCGAGAAGAGTAATATCTACTTGATGTATGTAGGTGCTGTGACATAGACAGGATTACGTCTAGGCGGGGGGGCGGTCAGACATCCAGGGGCGGCACCTCATTGGGACCCACCACCTGTAGAGTAACTAGAAAAACGAGGGCAACTGACGGTAATAATAGGCAGACCCAGGATTTTGTATCGGGGGTGGCCGCTTGGGCAGATCGCACCAATTGGTGCAGAGCATTGTAAGGGTGCCTGAAGTCACGTTCTAGAGAAAACGACATTCCAGTGGGCGCTGGAAGTGTAATATGGGAGTGGGTAGGAGGCGGCGAGTGCTGATCGCTGTTCTGTATCTCACGTGGTGAAACATCAGCTGGAAACAGGGCCTGCATGAACTCATTTTACTCATTGAGCTCATCGTATGAAGTGGGCAGGCGTTATTACGGAACGCCCATTGGCTTTGGGGCGGCCTTCCGTGGGCCTCTATGGGGTGTTAGAACCACTTTAAACCCGTTAGCGCTACGCCACTGTTAAAACTTGTGTAAATTCAATAAATGAGGAAATGAGTAACTGACTGCAGCGTTAATTGGCTAGCCGACTCCTCCCACCATTGTGGCAACGTGTAGACTAAGCTCGGTTTGCCATACAACTTTGATTCAAGGTACGAGGATTTCAAAACCAAGCTAGGGAGCTCAATCTTTTACAATATCCACAGTTTGATTCAAAGATTATATGGTCAATTTCTACAAAAGAAAAATTAGAGAAAAAATGGATTATCGTCCATCCCTACACCACGTCACTAACGCAGCAGGCATGACAGGTACGGCCCCAAAAGGCTCCACCGCTGGCGCCCCCATGAGACCGGCTGACAGTTCCAGCACGTCGACCTGGTGAGGCGGGGCTGGAGTCAGTGTCGGTAGCCCACTGCCACCTCGTCGCGTCCGCGCGCCATTCAGACCGCCCTCGGGCACGAGGCGGCGCATTCCTCGGCAAGCCGGCAGGCTCGGGTCACATCACGCGCCATTGGAGAGCGTGACGGCACGTCGTGACGCAGCTCCAGGTGACGCCGGCGAGCCAGCGCCACGAACTCCTGGCGTCTCCCCTACGCGAAAAGTCTCATTTTTTTCTTGCATAGAAACCTGCATGAGAATACGAGTATGCATTGCCCTTAGCACGGATTCGCAGCTTTCAAAAATTCTTCACTAGGATATTGAACAGATTTGTTCCCTTACATATTCCGTGGAAATCCTGCACGAGTTCAAGCGGTAAGTGTAACTGCTCACCAAATGTTCGGGAAAAGTCAAAGCGACAGACATCTAACAATAGGTCACAACAGGAGTTCATATCTCTGCACGAAAACGAAACGAGCAGCCACTTTGGCCATAACAACCGAAAAGACATCAGTTTCACTCTGGAAATTCCTGCGTTTCCCCGGTTCACACACGAGAAACTATAAGTGAGAAAGACGGGGTAGCTAACGCGGTGCTGACGAGTTCCTCCATCCCCTATGGTGGTGCTGCACAGTAACGGCAGTCTGGGAGATGAGGTCGGCCAGCCGTGTCTCCCATTGGTTCCGTCCGATCAGCCACAAGCCCGCGCAATGCGACTGGCGTGGAGGTTCACCATCCGTTAAACGCGACCCGGTCGACTATATATCTCTCAGGTTTTCACGGACTGGGATCATGTTTGGGGGAGAAAGCCCCCATTGGACGCCGCGTGGAGTTCGACGTTTTCAGCGATGTCGGGCTTAGATTTCACTCGCCAATAGTCCTAATATGGACCCCGTTTCATAAAAGGCGTAGAAATGCAGTGTGTGTTTACACCACACTCAGCTGTAAAGTTACGCCGTATCCAGAAACACGTTTCATAACAGAGTAGTCGTTCCCGTCCCAAACGAAAGAGGCGTAAAATGAAATCCAGCAAAAATCATGCCTCGCTCGAATTGGTATTACTCACCAATAGCTCTCAATACATCGCTTTGGTAGATAAGGCGACCGATATCTTAACATTTAGAGGTTTATTCTTCTTTATATTGCATTAACTGTACGAAAATATTCGACTAAATTATCTAAAATGATTTGTTATTCTATTTCTGTATGACCTGCAGAAAGTAATGCCGTACAATGTGTATGCGCATGAGCGACAAGAGCAAATGTAATAAAAAGGAGATCCAAATTCCATTTATAACGGAATGAAGGCAGGGCCCACTCCTTTCATGACGACTTCCCTCCATATTTCAGGTGAAAAACGCAAATATGTGAACCGGAGGTTACAGTGAAAAAGACAGCGCTATATGCCGCATAATTTGGAGGAACAGGGACGGGAGCAGTAGATGGGCATGGTGCCAGTGAATAAGAATAAATGCAAGCAGATCATCTTTTAGGCAAGAGAAACCTGTAGAGATACTTGGCTTTTGAAGGCTACAACAGCCCTAAACTCATGTTTTCCTTTCCACAGACTTCGTATAACCGTGCAAGTACCAAGCTATCTAGGGACCCTTGTTCCCTAAATTTTAGAGATTCAAATCATTGCATTGAGTAAACAAATCCAAATCGCAGTATTTGTTTGTTTGCACTAAAAGTTACCATCAATTGGTACCATACCCACTGGTAAAAGTGGTCAAAGAACACAAAATATAGCTCAGTTTGATATGAGTAAGCCTTGCCTCAATCTTAAACCGGGAAGAGCCTAAAGTCCTACGAGTAAATTCTCACCGCGCCTGGTGCCGCATACCTGCGGGTCCGGCACCGCACGCGGCGCGGGGCCGGCCCGCTAGGTAATTAGCGACTGGGCAGCACCGAGGGAGGAGGGGACCCTTGGGGGCGGCCCGGGAGGTTCGGCAGACGACGAGCCCGCAACCGACGGTACCGCGGGAACCTAAGACCCCGAAATATCTTCACCATCGTGTGCTGGAACGCGGAAAGGGGTCCCGGGAAAAACTCCCGGGGCTCCAACGATGACTTCAGGCACGCAAAACGGATGTGGTTGCCGTCCAGGGGGAAAAATTATCCAAGCCTGCCGTAGGAATCGAGGGTTACCAGCCCACGGTGGTCACCAGACGGGTGCAAGGATCACAGCGCTGCGGGGGTGGGAGGCGTGGCCATCTACGTATGAGCCGTCGCCTACTTCTCCCCCCCCCACCGTTCAGGGCCGGT
Organism: Lepas anatifera; assembly: GCA_034440635.1. NCBI lineage: Eukaryota > Metazoa > Arthropoda > Thecostraca > Lepadidae > Lepas > Lepas anatifera. The sequence goes on along the minus strand of JAOTON010000941.1, from coordinate 349,146 downwards.
ACCTCGCTCCGAGAGACGACAACACAGAAGTATGTGGGGTCGGGATCTACGAGGTCAGAACGGTTGATATTATCAACATGCACCGGCCCCATATACGTTCACCACCGCGACGACCACTTCGACCCTGCCTGTCTGCCTACCAGCGTCGACACCATCATCGTCGGAGACCTCAACGCCCATCACCCGCGTGGGACAAGCACTGCGAGGCGGCAGACGAGGTAGACCAGCGCATCGCGTCGTGGCTGGACAGCGAGGACCGGACGGTGTAGAACTCTGGTGTACCGTCCTTCCGTCAGCTACCACACGAGGAGTCGAGTACTGGACGGTACAGAACTATGGCGTACCGTCCTTCGTCAGTTACCGCATGGGTGTCGCACCGCCCCGGACCTCGCCGCCTGCGGAACAAGCATCACCCACCGGGCAACATGGGAGTTGGGACCTGACCTGGGGAGCGACCACCTTCCCACAGCCATAAAGGTAACAATCCAGGCGGGGAAAGTACACACCGCGTACGCGAGACACGCTGGGAGTTCCGAAACACGGACTGCCAGACCTGGGCCTAGTGCTGCGGGGCTGCCTTGTCAGAGGCGGTGCCTCAGCCATCCAGTGCCCAGTCTGTGCACCAGCTTCACCGCCGCGCAGCAGCGCACTAGTACCCCCTACTTCCCGTGGGCCTCTCGGGCGGACCCCAAGCCTTGAGCTCTCGACCCGGAGCTCATGGAGGCCATCGGAGAGCGAAATGCGACGCGTGCAGCGGTTGTTGATAGTCAACCGAACTGCAAGCTCAGATGGATTCAAGCCAAACGACGCATAGCGGCTATAGAAAAGATGATGGCGGCGGCCAAGACGATGAATTTCTTCCGGGAGCCCACCTTATCCAGGCGTTTGCGGCTGTGGACAGACCCTGGCATGGTCTCGTTCAGGCTGGAAGTGGGGGAGGACCTATCGGTTGGCGCGTCACTTCAACAGAAACGGCAAGCTGCGTCCCACTGCGTCCCTACCACAGCGCGCGGCACGACGGCGGACAGACGGCTCAGCAGAAGCCGGGTGCTCTGGGCTCTAGCTACCGCGCGGAGCTATTCGCACTGTGAGCCGCTCTGCAACACATCGACGACTACCCAGCTCACATTGATGACCCGGCCGTGGTGAGCACGCACTCGCAAGTAGCACTAGCGACAAAGCCTATCCTCCCAGACTGCCCTGCCTGGGGCCGCAATCTGGGAGTCTCCGTGCCATGACGTCCACCGGCCGCCGCTTCCACCTGCAGTGGGTGCCGTCCCACGGTGCTTTACAAGGGAACGAGCGCTCTGACCGCCTCGCTGCGGAGACGTGGAGACTCTGCCAGCGGAGGTCCCCATTGGCGCTCCACCATATGCCGCGCCTCAGCATGGACAGCGCACCGCGTCGGTCCGCGGCCGGCCAGCCGGCTGGTACATGTCGCTGATGGGCCACCGTCTGCCGCACCCGGGGATGAAACTCGCGCGGAGCTCGACTTGGTCCGGCTCGGCAGCTTACCGCCTCATGATTGGGGATAATCCCTCCCGATAGTACGCCCAGTGCAGCGACGCTCGCTGCAGGGCCAGCTGGTGCCGCTCCTGCCGGGAGAAACCGGACACCCCAACCCACATTATGTTCCGATGTCCAGCCATGATGGCGGCACGACAGCACCTCCTCGGGAACATGCACCCCAGAGCCGAAGAGCTGCGCGGCGACAACTACATCGCGGCCGTGGCGACAGTCATCAGGTCCCTCCAGAGTTGTTGGGCTACGCCTCCGTGGGGAAGGCGGAGGGACCTGACAGCAACAGGTGCGGGCCTGGGTCGGCATCAGCCACAGCTCTACAGCAGAGCCTCTCACAGCGGCAGTCGGCCATCGGCAGCTTCAGCTAGGGCTGAGCGAATGGTCAGTGGTAACGGGTAGGTCAGCGCCCCACGGGCTTCCGCCTGGGTAAGCGGAGCTCGGTGAAGGTGCTGGACCGACTGGGGAACAGTGAATCCGCCCCGGCGTCATTCAGTCCGGTCCTGAACCTTAAAGCGCGAAAAACGTCTTAATAAAAATATGTGCAACAACGACATCGACATCTTTCGTGTTGCTGGATTCACCTTGGAATGACGTATGCATGGAAAATGGCATAATGGCCGCCTGTGAGTTCCACACCTCCTACCTTTTGCTATTTATGACAGTGAGACATGTTTACAGAAGCCACATGCTGAACCGCAAGCGGTGTCTTGGCGGGACTCTGTGTGGTCCGACAGACAGCCATCATCAAAGAGGGCAGGGACAACGCCCCGCTAAGCGATCACTTACAAATATTATTTCAACACGGACGGGCGCCAAATGGGAGGCAAAAACAAATAAACAGAAACGCAAACACAATGCCACGCCGGATGGAGAACTGCCAAAAAGCAGAAGAAAACAAATAACTACTAGACAACGTTCTCACAAGCGAGACCCAACTCATCCTCTTGAAGCCTGGGGTGAATAAAACCAAATAATTAGCTGAACTGCTAAGCAATCCAAAATCTGTTTTAACCAATACAGAGCACAACAAGCTGGTCAGACTTGTTAAAATACGGCGACCTCCGTGGAATGATAGAATTCTAACTTCCGATTCATCAGGAGGTCATCAACGGACAGATAATCATCTCCGGGGCGGTCATGAAAACTGGATAACTCCAGCACATTATAATCACCCACGCGCGCGAAAAGCAGTCCGACTAATTCCCTCCTTATCTCATCTTTCAATTTCCGGACAGTGGGCCAAATGTACCCACCGATAAATCCATCTGTCTAGCCCATATTCACAGAAAACCTGTCTGTGGGTAAATTCCAATAAATGCCAAGAAAACCACTACCTTCTCTGCAGGGGCCACCATTCAGATCTCATTTCACATTCGTAAGGCCTCCAGGCTCGACCTGAGCCGCCCAGTCCGCTTCCCCGACCCAGTTCGGACAGCCGCCATCACATTTCCAGGGATCACGCTGTGGCCGCCTCTGGCAGACACCAGCTCTCACCTCAGATAGGGGTGTGGCCGGCAGCTCCTCGGCTGGCTCCCGTTGGCAACGACACCACACTGCGCCGCGGCAGCGGCGTCGGCGTCGACGTCTTGGGACGGCTCCAAACGGCTGCGTCACGGCGGCCCCGTCCGTTTTAGCCGGACACGCCCCGGTCACACCGCGACACCCCCGCACGCGCCACGTGCTCTTCACCTGCAACATACACGGCGGGGCGGTGAAGAAGAGCTGACAGTACAGGACGGTTCAGTAACACTATGAAATATGAACCAAAATCGGTTGTGAAATCCCAATGAAAAGTTCTAAGATAGTGAGTATCAATACCATTGCAGGTGGCCATAATGACTCGGATTTATTGCTCAAGCATCGTATACTCCTTTCATCGACGCTTCTCATTTCAACTCATTGCTAATGATTTGGGTTACTGGAAATAACAGCATTTACTTTTTGTAGAATTTAAGGAGACTGGCCTATGTTTACCACCCTTGTGGAAGACCTATAGGTTGGGTGCTCTGTGTCATTTTTTGTTTTAGCAAAATTTATACCTACCCACAAAAAAACACTACTGATCGATACCTCCAAACCAAGCTACTGGCAAAGGCCTCACACACAGTGTATGCTGCAGTGCTGCAGTGTATGAAAGCCGTCTACTTGGGCCAGGGGATCATTTCTAATCAAACATACATGACGCCCTCCCTTTGCCGGGACTTCCTTATGGTCACTCCCTTAGTTTGGTCCCCAATTGGTGGACACAAGTGCTTCTAAGGGATATTTATATAAGACACCCAGCATCAAATTGCAGTTTTTTTGCGTTACAACAAACGACTGGAAAGATGATGCCGAAGACTTTCTTATTTTCATAGTTATCCAGGCTAATAATTTAGGACATGCTGAGGCCAATCAGATGACGCAAAATTCCCGACACTTTGTGACACTACTTGAAGTTGTTACAAAACTATAAATTTGGTACCACCGAGCATCAAAATAAATCACAGAACGCGATGCATAAAAATGTAAGAACAGCCGTAAGTATTTCATTTTACCCAGCTATCCACTGAGATCACTTACGCCTAGACCTACGTAGATCTATATGTATATCTGTGGGGCTAATGGCCTTATACACACGCCTAACATCTAGCGATTCCAGCGTGATTTCTGCTTCAACATCATTACTTACTACAGCAGTCACATAAACGAAAGCGACTTCAGATAAAAAGCATCCCATTCTCAGCTGAATGATTTAGCTCCCGCATGGCAGAAATCATGAGTCCCTGGCCCCTTCATCTCTGCCCCGTGCCTCACCAGCACAGGCTCCATGTAGGAGTATCACCAGCGAAACGGGTGCAGGCGGGCGGGCTCCTGGTTTCGTAATGTGACAAACAGTCATTACGGATATGGACAAGGCGAATAATTTGCTTTCAGCTCTTTATAACAGCACCAAGCGTTCAGCATTCCTTAACAAATGACAGTCTAAGGTTTCATCAACAGTATGTCACTCTTTCTTGGTATTTTGTCACATTGTGTAACAATTCCCTGCGCTGGATAAGATTGGATTGGAAATATGAGGGCAGTAATTCCTGTTTACAGATTTCAAACTGACATGTATGTCTCCCGAGCAGTGTCTGACGGTCTGAGCTGCTCGTTTATGCATTGGACTATTTCTGAACATTGTTATTTGCCCAGCGGCACTTCAATTCGGCGGACAGCAGAAGAAAATGTGGTTTTCTTTCCAGCAGCCGGTACTAAAACTGAGGGGAATCTAAACACTAAACCTTGTGTAGAAGTTCAGCATTAATCATAAGTAAGAAATTACATATGCTGAAGAACATGGAAATGTTTACCAGGGATTTATTGCTAGATAGAGAGCATTATAGTAACTTGACATATCTACGGAGGAGGAAGTGGTGTGTGTGTACTTAGCCGTGGAGACCGTTTCGATAATTTCGCTCGATAGCTTCGATGACGATAATTCGACAACGTTTTCCGGGGACGGCGACATCGGTATGGATAACTAGATAATGAAATTGGCGGCTTCGATAAGCAATAACGACAATTATTTTTTGGGAGTTTAACCGAGAGCACACAACAACCAAGTTTTGTTAATTTGAGTTTTTACATATGTCTACAAATATTTGAATACCGGTATTACTCAGTGGTTTGCACAAACGAGGTTCCATTAACACGCGCATTGACGGGGGTCTGAGCCACCTTCGCATTGACGGGGGCGGGTACCCGCCCCCCTAAGATCTCGAGAACCACGGTAGGTAGCGAAAAACGGTAAACGGCGTTGGGCTGCCCATCCACTTCTCCATCGAAAACATTTGAGCCATTTTTTGTCAGGTCACATTTAAGGTCACGAGAGGTCAAAACATGCCCGTCATAGGGATAACATGTAAAATTCAGTTTTTCGGGCATTACATCTGAACAAGTAAAGATAGAGCAAAACGACTTGAACTATATGAATTCTCTTTGCAAGCCGAATCGAATGATATATAATTTGACCTTGCTAGGTCAAATCAAGGATTTGACCTGACCCGAGGTCAGGTCAGGGTCAAATTATATAAAATGCATATCATTAGAACCGCAAAGACCAGGCGAGTCTAATGCAGCTAAAATAAATGCTCTATCACCATCCGTTACTGAGTTATTCCGTAAAAACCATTTTTCCCATGTATTTCCAATGGAGAGGTCATGCCTCGTACCTGACCTTAGGTCATCGATATAAAAAATACCGGAACATATGTTAGAGAACTCGGTGGGGCCATTATGTGATATGAGTTTCAATCGGATAAGTTAACCCTGCTCCGACTTATGCTATCTTAAACTTTTTTTGAGGTCGGGTCACTTGACCTGTACTGGTGACCTGACCTGAGATGACCTAACCTTAAAATTTTCACAGAAGTTGTAAAAATGATGAGGGAAAAGGTATACCAAGTACGGCGGCGCTACGCGCCGCCGTTTTCCTGTTGTCTCCGAAAAACCCGAGGGGGGCGGGTACCCGCCCCCCCGTCAATGCGCGTGTTAAACAGTAAACATTGTGCAAATTCATATGGTATCTGAAAAGCATGCACAACAAACTAAACAGCTATAAACCACTGTGACAAGCATATCCATCTAGCTTGAGGAAGAGTCTCTACCTACGGCCCCCGACATCTTGCTAGAGGATCACAAATTGATCTCCATTGCCATCCTGTTGGGACCTCATGACGCCTGGGGATGAGCTCAGCCAAAAAAAAGCCGGTCAACATACCCACAAACTTCTCTCGGTCCTCCTCACTCTGTTCCTTCTAAGCAATAAATCACTTCTTCCTACTCTATGACCCCGAGCTGGAACAAGCGCGGGTGATCTTTCAGCAACAAACATACATCGAACATCAGGTCCTTACCCAGCAAGCAATTTGGATGGGCTGAGAGTGGGCTGCGGGTGGGATGGGCAGACTGCCCCATCCCCTGGCCGTCTTCAGCCCTTCGAGGCTTTAAATCCGTTCCACTGGCGGGCGGGCTGTGAGCCGGCTTCCCAGACGATGCCGGGCCAAGCGCCGTTATCGGGTATTTGGCTGCCTGGCGGAACCAGTGGCTCTTGGGGGTGCGAGATTGACCGGCATGTGTACGTGTGTGTGCTCCCAACGGCATGTGTACCTGTGTGTGCTCCCAACGGCATGTGTACGTGTGTGTGCTCCCAACGGCACAAAATATTTTGCCATTAATCATTGAAAATTTGTCGAATTCGAACTCCAAAGACACCGATGGCTTCCATAGGCATCAGCCTTCATATCAGCTTTCTGTTGGGGTACCATTTTGAGGGACTCGATGGGTAAACGTTATATTTTTTTACAGCTTTCTTGCTTTCATTTGCATGGACGCTCAGAACATTTTGTGACATGTATTTCGGTACCATGAACCAGTATATTCTCAACTTCCAGAGCATATTTCGAATGCCAATATGCAGGGTTTGTACCTGGATGGATCCCGCTCGATTCATTTGAGAGCTGGAGAGATGTCAACTTAGTTGCACCGAAAAATGGCGTTCTAAGCCCAGCTGCTTCTTACATATATAAATATAATGTTGTGTTTGCTCTCCAAGATCCAGTTTTAACTTTATCAAAACAGCTCTACAAACAATTTACCACAAAATGAGGGCCTAAACGCTGGGCCAGTGTAAAACTGTGTCATCTAAAAACAGCATTGTATGTGTTTACCTTTTTTAGCTGTTTTAATTCCGTAATGTCTTCTTTTTACGTTGTTATATATTCTGTGTGAATACTGAGCTGTATGTCGTGACCGTGACTCTTCAATTCCGTTGTCTTATCGCTTGACTCGAGATGTGGAATGGCCGTGCAACGTTTGGATATATATATATATATATATATATATATATATATACATACACGATGTCTAATAAATAAATCAATCTATACTATTCACAGAAAGTTCCACCAAATGCCAGCAGAGTTTGCGACACTGTCGCATGAAGTCAGGTTGTCTTAGTCCCATTTTTGGTCACCTGTTCCTTGCAACGGACCCACAGATTGGTTTTCCCAAGCCCGTTTTCCTTCCACTCTTCCCAAGTCCCAAGTCAAATACAGGTTTACATAGACACTTTCTCCCACTCGTCCCAAGTCCCAAGTCAAATACAGGTTTAGATAGACACAAATCCCACTTTGCAAAGCAGAAGTGAGGGACCAGTTGCTTCATCCCCTAATGATGCCGGCCCCAGTAGCTCAGTTGGTAGAGCGACTCTGACAGCCATACGGGGAACAACTTAGACAAAATCTATTAAAAAAACCGATCTAGCATCACCATCAGAAAACGGAGTTTTCTGATGGTGATGGTCTGATGGTTTTCTGATCTGATGGTCCGCACTTGAAATGGCTTACACATTATTACCTTGATGTGGAATTATTTTGTATAATAACTATGACAATGTGCATACTGTACTTTGTGGGATGTTAAACTGTGGCTTCTAGATTAACCCTTCATTGTTGGGGTTGCTCGTTCGGGTGGTGGGGTCGGGGTCTCGGTGATACTCCGACTGCAACAGCCGACTCCAGTCCCTTAATGACTTTAGTGATACTCCGACTCCAACAGCCGTGCTGAGAACAACTTGGACAAAATGTATTAAAAAATAATAAGATGGGCACCGCTACCAAACTTGTAAACCACTACCGCTACTTTGACCAGCTGAAAGTGCTTACACTAGCAGTACTTTTTTAATCACAAAAACCGCTATCAGCTACATGGCCATAACTGCTTTTTTTATAAATATTCGCTACCAGACCACTATCCAAAACCATTTCCACTGTTGTTTTTAAATAAATAGGGAGAACTACTGGTTATTTGTATGTACATTTAATACAAATTAGGGGTTTAATTCTACGTCACACGAAGAAAACCGCACAGGAAACCGTTCATTCGATATAATTTTCATTTTTCTAATAAAAAAGTTATCCCAATATCCGTCTCTTATGTTGTTGGTTGACCGTTCCCTTGACAAGATGTCGGTAGCGGTTTTCATTTTTTTAGTCCGCTAACCACTGCTCGGCTACCTTTTGGTTATAGAAACCGCTACCGCTACCTGGCTACCATTTGGAGGGTCCACAGGTGGCGGTGTGAGGGGCTTACGCAGTGAGTCCCTCAAAGCAGCACAGGCTCTCAAAGCAATGTGAACCTGGGTGCAATTTACGGTTTTTTTGCTTGCTGTTTTGGAAATGTGTGCATTGCAATATTTGCCTGATGTGATCGAACAACCCAATTCCTGCTTTCCATTCCAGAGCCTGGAGGCTTTCCTGATCTTACAACTAAGCAGGGGCTGCATCTGCTATGCTGTCGGGGTTCAGCTATGTCTTTCAAACATGGCGGATGCCCAAAAGAAGCTTGTAGCTTGTCAACAGCTTTAGCAGCATTACTTGCAACTCCCTGACACAGCATGATACCAAGGAGCACCTGTCCATTAAATGACCTCGTCCCCTACTAAATCACCACACTTTTCGCTCGGACCACCATCGCATGCGGGTGGATTTAAAGCAATATCCAAAAAGGAAGCGACACGAGCAGACCCAGAGTCCGCATACGCTAGAGTAAAACCATCAAACTTCTGAACCCCATGAGATGCGAAACCAACAGAACTTTGCGGGGTTTCTTTTCTTGGGAGTTTTCATCTGCTCTTATTCAATAGCCAAACCCCCAGTTGAGTATTGCACTCGGCTTGCTAGGTATAACTGAAACAGTTTCCCCTCGCAGGCTGAGCAAGCTTGACAGGCGCCTGCCCGCTCACCGCCTCCCAATCCATGGTGATTCATATGTATAATCCTTGGTCGAGTCCAAGACTGGATGTTTCTGAATAAAAGTAACAGCAACACATTTTTGGTAACACCATTTTGGCTTGAGGCTCTGTACCTTCATTTAAACTACGCAAGTATTAGCGTAGAAACATCATACATACCAAAAATAAACCTGTATACTTGTATTATATTTTCCTGCTTTATTTTCGTTCTCTTCTTGTCTTCCTTCTCTTCTCTCCTTCTCCTTTTTGCTTCATTCTTTTTATCAATGCACGAACGCAGGAGACAGAATAAATACACAATGATACACAACGTAAGTTCCGATGCAAAACAGCAACACTAGCATGATGCTGAGTGGAACGAAAGCAAACCCGGTTAGAATAACGCCATCTATGCTCGAGTCACGCTCCAGGTGCGCCATCTATGGCGCCCATAGTCTCTCCAAAACTTTGTCTAAAACATTGTGTAATGCGATTATTGACTATATTAGTCTATAATATCAAACCAATGTTTCATAAGAAAATTTTTACGGGTTTCCATCGCTAATAGTCCCCTTTTGGTAGAAAACACATATTGAATGAATGACAGCCTTTTGCTGCAGTTTTCCCGCCGCAACGTCATGACGGTATTACATTTCGGAAGGCAAGCAAGGGTTTGTATTAAAGGGAATGGCCTAATGAGTTTTAACACGCGCATTGGCGGGGGTGGGCGGGTATCCGCCCCCCCTCGGGTTTTTCAGAGATAGCAGAAAAACGGCGGCGCTACGTGCCGCTGTACTTGGCATACCTTTTCCCTCATCATTTTTACAACTTCTGTAAACATTTTAAGGCTAGGTCATCTCAGGTCAGGTCACCAGTACAGGTCGTGACCTGACCTCAAAAAATTAAGATAGCATAAGTCGGAGCAGGGTGAACTTATCCGGTTGAAACTCACATCACATAATGGGCCCACCGAGTTCTCTAAAATACGTTCCGGTATTTTTGATATCGATGACCTAAGGTCAGGTACGAGGCATGACCTCTATTCGAAATACATGGGAAAATGGTTTTTACTGAATAACTCAGTAACGGATGGTGAAAGGACGTTTATTTTAGCTGCATTAAACTCGCCTTGGCTTTGCGGTTCTAATGATATGTATTTTATATAATTTGACCCTGACCTGACCCCAGGTCAGGTCAAATCCTTGATTTGACCTAGCAAGGTCATATTATATATCATTCGATTCGGCTTGCTGCAAGGATTCATATAGTTCAAGTCGTTTTGCCCTATCTTTACTTGTTCAGATGCAATGGCCGAAAAACTTAATTTACATGTTATGACATGTATGACAGTATGTTTTGACCTCTTGTGACCTCAAATGTCACCTGACAAAAAATGGTTCAAATATTTTCGATGGAGAAGTGGACGGGCTACCAAACACCGTTTACCGTTTTTCGCTACCTACCGTGGTTCTCGAGATCTTAGGGGGCGGGTACCCGCCTCCCTCGTCAAAGCAAAGGTGGCTCAGACCCCTGTCAATGCGCGTGTTAAACTGAGATAGCAAGCAGTTATGTAGATAATGTCGAATAACCACAAATCAGATTTTTCATTTCACTCAAAACTCTCTGTATCAAATTTCTGCATGCTTTAGGTTCAAAATTAAGGGGGGTATTCAACTGTTCAAAACAATAAAATATTACCTTTCCATCTGGCACGTGATAAATGTCAAAAATGGTACCACCTCAGCAACCATACATGTTGCAGGCGGCCAGATTCTTAATTACACGCGATGCTTGGATCAACCAAGGAAAGTACAAGACGCGATATTTTTCTTTTCAGTGATTGAAGGTGGAAACACAAGGTGTTGTCCTGATTTCCCTCCCTATTCATAAACCTATTCACGGCGGCACTGTGGCCGCTAGGCGGCGCTATGGTGGCCGCTGGGCGGCGGTACGGTGGCCGCTGGGTGCCGCCTGTGTTTGACCGCGGTCTGCTGCTGGGGCCGCTGGTCGGCGCTTCTGGGGCCCCTTCTCGGCGCCGCTGTTGCATTGCGGCCGCGAGATCCTTGCTAGACACTGGCCGGAACAAACACTAACCCATGAATTGATTTACTTTTTTAACTTATTTTTTCCTTTCCCTTTCTTTTTTTCTTTTTTAGGATACAAACCACTTACGTGGCCATCTTATCCAGTTATGTCATGCTGGGCTATGCCACGCCAGTGCTTAATTTCAATAGATCATGCAACACCTGGTAGTCCTGCCTGCTGTCAACTGTTGTTGTTGAATGTACCCATGTGTGTTTTTTGTCTGCTTTTCGTGTGAAATATATGTGAATGAATATGTGAATGAATGGCTTGAGGTACAGAAAAAAGTTTGCCAGAAATCCTCAGTGTTTGAATAAATAGTAATAATCAGTCATGACATAGTACCATTCCTATGTAAAAAGGTCATCGAACTCAAAATGTCAGTTTTACATGACTCTCACTCCAATCATATACTGGGAAGGGTTTAATCACCTTCATGTTAGTTTTACAATTTAGAATTATTCTTTCCCCCTTAGCAATTTTGACTTACCTGAGATTTAAGACTATAAGGTTCAGTTCATGATTCTTATATTTTTAATCACAGTGCTCTAAACCACAATGTTGTAAGTCCCAAGGTGCAGCAAATATGTCTTACCTGAGATTTAAAATTATAGGGGCAATTCATGATTCTTACATTTTAATCACAGTGTTCTAAGTCCCAGGGTGCTGGGTAGAGAGTGACACCCCCACAGGCTTAAATTTGTACCCTCACTTGTTTTTTTTCACTAAAATTTCCACTCACTTTTTACAGGGAGGTTTTCTTAGCAAAATTCAATAATCCTGGTGCATATGAACTCATCAATGGCATGGCAGTAAGAAAATTTGTCAAGATGTTTATTCATAAACGTTAAATTGTGGCTTTCATTAAGCTTAAAACAAGCATTTTAATTGATTCCTACAATACTGAAACTGATGAACTTTCGACTTGCTTACTATATTTTCCAATATAAATTTTACACACAGCGCCCTGGTCCATAACCAATCTTGGAACACTGTTGCATCATGTGTTGCATCATCATGTGTTGCCTCGCTTGCACCAGTCTTGCAAATTTGCACCAGGTTAATAAAATGCACACCACTCACTCCTGTCTCCCAAGAACACTTGCACCGACGAGATCTTGTCGAAAGTGCCATACTTTGCACACTGGCACAGTGTGCAGCTTTTCAGGCATATTTTGTATATTCCAGGTATATTTAGCCTCTCTTATGAAACAGGGCTGTGAATATTATGTGCTGCATTCCAGTGCAGCATAATTTGCAACAGCATAGCTGTGTAAGTAGTTGCATTTCACACTACATTAAGAAACATGGTTGTGGTGCATTACTCACTTTCTACACATCTAGTGTGTTACACCATTAATGAAAAAGGCCCCTGAATCTCCCAGACCAGTACCAAAACCAGATTGAAACTGTTTCATTTTATATTATTTGGAAAAAGATTGGCATATAAATTGACTCCAACTCCAGAATAAAGCAATTTTAAGCATTCAATGATTATATTAACAAATAGGCAGTTAGAAAGGGAGGATTTAAACAGTGGATGCAAATGACACACCTGCTGGTCTGAGTTTGAAAATCAGGAATCCCACAGCTAATGTTTTACTTAAAGGGAATGTGGCACCTTAGCAACAGGATTTTAACTGAGATAGCCAAGTTGAAGGGCAAGTCGGAAAAGCCAGTACTCAATATATCATTTGTCTTGAAACTTGAAATTTCTGAAGAAAAAGCTAAACCCTACCTGCAATGTACCACTAATGTACCCTTAGCAGCAGGCCACAGTTGTCATGGCTGTTGGTGTGATGACATATGCTGGTGTCATGATGAGCATCAGCCAATCAAAGCCCTTGAAGTGTTTTGAGAATGGTATTGGTTGCCAGATCATGACATCCACAGGCAGATATTTACTTCTTTTCCTAGAGGAGTATTTTAGAAATCAAAATATTGAGTTTATTGTACATTTTTCAGACAAATCATGAGTGGTTTCATTATTTTTGTCTAAAAGTACGCCTAATCACACAAAATTCCAGGATTCAACCAGGGACGGCGGATTCCAGGGTGCAAGTGGTGCAGTTGCACCACTCGATTTTTTTCAAGTGGTGCAAAAGTATCTTTTTGCACCCCTTGTTTTGTCTTTGTCCAGGGAGGCGCCCCCTCCCCCAGCCTCAGCCGGCGCCCCCGGCCGGTCAGAGAAAATCAAGCCTAATTACCGCCTACCTGAAGAAGTAGGATCCTCTGTGAAAGATGTACATTTTCATACATGAATGGCGCCCCCCTACATCATAGTCGCGCCCTGGGCAGCAAAATGCGCCCCCCTTGAGTAAAGGCGCCCCTCTGGCTAGCATAGGCGCCCTTGGGTAGCGTAGGCACCTCCTGGAAGCCGAGGTGCCTCCGGAGAAGAGAAACGGCGCCCCTGGATATCACATGCGCCCCCTGGACAGCAAAAGGCGCCCTCCGCAGAGAATTGGCGCCCCCTGGATAACATAGGCGCACTTGGGTAGGTAAGGCGCCCCCTGGAGAGCAGAGGTGCCTCCTGGAGAGAAAAAGACACCCCCCGGAGAACAACGGCGGCAGGGACGGCGGATTCCGCGGGACAGGGTCTGCAGTTGCACACCATGAAAAAATGTTTGTGTGCAAAAGTATCTTTTGCACACCTGGTTTTGACTAGTCCGGAGAGGCGCCCCCTCCCCCACGGATTTGGGTGGCACCCCCGGATTTGGCCGGCGCCCCCGGCCGGTCAGAGAAAATCAGGCCTAATCACCACCTACCCAAAGAGGTAGGATCCTCTGTGAAAGACATTTTCATACATGAATGGCGCACCTTGACATCAAAGCTGCGCCCTGGAAAGCAAAAGTTGCCCCCCCTTGAGTAAAGGCGCCCCTCTGGATAGCATAGGCGCCCTTGAAAAGCGTGGGCGCCTCCTGGACAGCTGAGGCGCCTCGGAAGAAGAGAAACGGCGCCCCTAGATATCCCATGCGCCCCCTGGTTAGCACAGGCACCCCTGGACAGCAAAAGGCGCCCCTCCCCCCGCAGAGAAAAGGCGCCCCTCTGGATAGCATAGGCGCCCTTGGAAAGCAAAGGCGCCCCCTAGCCAGCAAGAGGCACCCCTGGATAGAAAAAGACGCCCCCCAGTAGAGGAATAACGACGCCCCTGGATAGCATAGGCGCCCTCTGGTTAGCACAGGCACTCCTGTACACCAAAAGGCGCCCCCCCATTGAGCAAAGCACCCCCTCTGAATAGAATAAGCTCCCTTGAATAGCAACGGCGCTCCCATGAGAGCAGGGGCGGAAGGGACGGCGGATTCCGCGGGACAGGGTCTGCAGTTTCACATCATGAAAAAGTGATGGTGTGCAAAAGTATATTTTTGTACACCTGGTTTTGACCATGTCCGGAGAGGCGCCCCCCCGATACGGATTTGGGTGGCACTCGATTTGGCCGGCGCAATCATGAGAAAAGCAAGCCTGATCACCGCCTACCTGAAGAGGTAGGATCCTCTGTGAGGAAGAAATTTTCAGATATGAATGGCACCCCTTAAGCTGCGCCCTGGAAAGCAGAAGGCGCAGCCATGGAGCAAAGGTACCCCTCTGGATAGCATAGGCGCTCTTGGATAGCGTAGGCGCCTCCTGGATAGCCGAGGCATCTCCGAAGAAGAGAAACGGCGCCTCTGGATATCACATGCGCCCCGTGGTTAGCACAGGCACCCCTGGACAACAAAAGGCGCCCACCGCAGAGAAAAGGCGCTCTCCTGGATAGTATAGGCGCCCTTGGATAGGAAAGGCGCCCCCTGGAGCGCAGAGGTGCCTCCTGGAGAGAAAAAGACGCCCCCGGAGAGCAACGGCGGCAGGGACGGCGGATTACGCGGGACAGGGTGTTCAGTTGCACACCTTGAAAAATGATGGTGTGCAAAAGTATCTTTTCGCACACCTGGTTTTGACCTCGTCCGGGGAGGCCCCCACGGATTTGGGTGGCACCGCCGGATTTGGCCGGCGCCCCCAGCCGGTCAAGAGAAAATCAGACACGTCGCCTATCTGAAGAGGTAGTACCCTCTGTGTAAAATAAAATACACTTTAAAATATGAATGGCGCCCCCTGACATCAAAGCTGCGCCCTGGACAGCAAAAAGCGCCCTCCCCCTTGAGTAAAGGCCCCCTCTGGATAGCAAGGGCGACCTCTAGACAGCAGAGGTGCCCCTGGACAGAAAAGGCACCCCCAATTGAGGAATAACAACGCCCCTGGATAGCATAGGCGCCCTCTGGTTAGCACAGGCACTCTTGTACAGCAAGAGGCACCCTCCCCCATAGAGCAAAGGCACCCCTCTGGATATCATAAGCTACCTTGAATAGCAATCGCACTCCCTGAACAACACGGGCGCCCTCTGGATAGCATAGGCGCCCCCAAAACAGCAAATACGCCCTTTGATACTAAAGGCGCCCCAGATAGCAGAAGCGCTCTATGGACAGAAGACACCCTCTGGATAGCATAGGCACCACTGGACGGCAGAGGCGCCCCTAAAGAAGAGCAACGGCACCCCGGGATAGCATATGCGCCCCTGGTTAGCACAGGCACCCCTGGACAGTAAAAAGGCGCCCCCGCCCCCTGAGTAAAGGATCTGGGCCTCTGGATAGCATAGGCACCCCTGGATAGCGCACGCGCCTCCTGGACAGCAGAGGCGCATCCGAAGAAGACAGAAGAACGGCGTCCCTGGATATCATATGCGCCCCCCGGTTAGCACAGGCACTCCTAGATAGCAAAAGGCGCCCCCTCCCTCCCCCGCCGGAGAAAAGGCGCCCCCTCTGGAAAGAATAATCACCCATGGATAGGAATGGCAGAACCTGGAGAACAAAGCAGAACATTTTTTATGGAACACTCAATGGGGGGAGGGGTTGGAGATTTTCTTGTGCTGGTCATTATAGTGTCTTCGGGGGATCAAACTCCCATTTGGAGGTGGCGTTAATACAATTTAGATGGGCTAATGTTAAATAAATGTCTCCCAATTTTTGTTATTCCATGTTCTAAAGATTAGAGATGCTGCCCAGGACTACGAGTTTTTTTCGACGGGAAAAGGCCAAACCGGGTTTGGAAAAGGCCAAAAGGGTCAAATTTTATTTGCGCTTATTTTTTTATAATTTCGTCCAGGTTCTTCCCACTACGGCTGTTGGAGTCTGAATCTCACTAAAGTCCTCAAATGGAAAAATGGATCCTTCGTAAGGCAAACTAGAAAACTTCTCAACATCGTCACCAACAAATGCACGCCCTGTGCCATTGTCACTTTCTTTTGCAACCATCTGTATAGAAACAGACGTGGTTTTTGAACGGCTCCACACGCAAGTTCATAAATTCTGGCGCGTTGGTTCAGGAGGCAAATTTTTGCTTTGTTGGAGTAGGTCTGTGTTCGTGTCAACTGTCGAGATGAGCTATGGTTCAATAACCGCTGCTTCATGTGGTTCTACGAGGCTGCTGTCGATACCAACCTGTGCCAGCCAGGCACAGACTCTCACTCCCGGGTGACGGGTTGCAACACGCGAGCCACTGTCTATCTGACAGAGGTAGGCGTCGCCAAAAAATGTTTGGCATGTGGGGCATGTTGGTGACTGATTTTAAAGGGAACGTGGCACCTTGGTAAAATCCTGGAATTTTGTGTAATTAGGCGTACTTTTAGGTGAAAATAATGAAACTACTCATGATTTCTTTGAAAAATGTACAAGCTCAATATTTTGATTTTTTAAATACTCCTCTAGGAAAAGAAATAAATATCTGCCTGTGTATGATGTCAAGATCTAGCAACCACTACCATACTCCGAAACACTTCAAGAGCTTCGATTGGCTGATGCTCATCGTGATGTCAGCATATGTCGTCACACCAGCAGCTCACAACAATGGCCGCCTGGCGAGAGCTACATGAGAAGTACATTTCGGGTAGGTTTTAGCTTTTTTCTACGGAAATATCGAGTTCCAAGACAAATGATATATAGAGCACCTGGTTTTCCGACTTGCTTTACAACTTGGCTATATCAGTTAAAATCAAGTTCTAAAGGTGCCACATTCCCTTAAATGGTTTAATGCAAAGCGAGTATCTTACTGCGTATTTGTAGCGGTATTCAATTAATTTCCACTATCATGCTCATTATGGGTGAAGCTTGGAACGCCCCAGTTACTATTCTGATAGCATGATGATGGACATATCGCTAATCTTTTTCGCGGACGAAGGAGCGGCCCCATACACAATAAAGCCGTACTCGGACTTCGAACGAATAAGTGATCTATATAGCATAAGAAGCTTATAACGTAGCGTATAATGATAAGCGTATAACGTGCGTATAACGTATATATAGGCGATAGGCGTATAACGTGTATAGCATGAGAAACATTTCTCTATCCGCACCGTATCTCATTCTCGTCAACACCTTCAGTATTTTAAGCGTATCGAAACATTTTTTGCGGAAATCATTCAGGTGTAGCACATACGGAAGTTTATCGAGTGTGAGCCCGATAAATCTGGTTTCTGCTCCAACGTTGATCGGATTTCCGCGAATTTACAACATCGAGTATTCAGTCTCAATGTCTATTATAGAACTTTGTCTTTGAACTTGAAAATTTCAGTCCATTGCATATGATCCATTGCTGCAATGTGTCAAGGTCAAGCTGCAGCTGCCTCTGCGCAGCTGCTGTAGTGGACACTGTCACTCATATTGTGAACTCTTCAACGAAAAGCACATGCCGTATGTTTGCGGGAAGTGTCTGCAATATCATTGGTCATAACTGCAAACAAGGCTATGAAAATCACAGAATCCTGGGCTATGCCACTCTGTTGCTGATACGAATCCGATACGACTGAGTTTTCGCGAAATCTAAAATCCTATCTTTCGGAATATCAAAAATAAACCATCCCAAGTGGCCTCGCATGCCGAGTCAAAAGAGTTTCTGCAGAACGCCCTTGGATAGCAAAGGCGCCCCCCAAGGTATGATGGCGCCCACTGGGGAGGAAGGCGCCCCCTCCAGAAAGTCTTGCACCACTTCTCGAAAATGGAATCCGCCGTCTCTGGATTCAACCAAGGTGCCCCATTCCCTTTAAGGCCATCAGAAAACTGAGGGGTGGACACTGGGATCAGCCTATCCTCTCCCTGCTCACAATCAAAGGGTGCTTCACCAGTCTCACTAATTTCCTGTTCCCTGGTCACTACCAGAGCCTTGTCCGTAGTGTGTGGTAATACCTTACTTTACCTAAAAATTTCGGATTTTGAGGGCTACTACGGCCCGCTGGCTCCGTGTCACCTACAAGCTCAGATAGAGGGCATCAAAACATGGTATTGATGTTCTATTAGATCTTAGCAGGTCTGGATAAAGACAAGGACATACACAAAATTGTTCTGCTGTATATGGTTGCCGTTACACACGTCATCAAATGGGTTTTAAGCAATAATTCATGGCGTTGGATTTACATCCAGGGGTAAAACATGTTCTTTCAATACCGCACCTGTTTTTGTTTCCCGCCACCAGTGCCAGTGCTTATTGGTTCCCAGTGAATGCACAAGCCACAAAACCAGGAGGATACATAATATAGAATAGAGCAGGGAAGGACAATATAATCTCAATAAATACAGGAATCAAATAAACGGAGGAGCAGCAAACCAGGAGCAAACAATCAGTAAGAGGTAAGAGGGACGGCTGCCAAGGCCCTAGAATCCCAGGTTGGTTCAAGTTTCTACTAGTAAAATTTTGGTTGTTTTCTTGGTATCCACTAAGAAAGGAAACATCTCCTTATTTTGAGGGCTAAAATTTAAAGTTTTCGGGTAAATTGAGTTTAGATATTTAAGAAAAGACCCATGGAATACACTTTTTGCACTTTAATGTCTGCAAAGTGAAATATGTTGACAAATCTAGTAGATTTGGTATGTTATACTAAAAAGTATACTAGTCTGGCAATCTTACTACGGTTTTTACTGACACGCAATACTGTAAAAGAGAAGCATGACAGGACCGAGCGAGAATAAAAACCAATGAAACGACATACGGGGTGAAGGGATTGGTTTTAGGTAAATACGGAAACAGTAACGATGGTAGGAAAGATCACGCCTCAGAGCCGGATTATAGCCGCTGCTCAAAGCCTAAGTGCCGATCGCTCTATAACAGTTGCAGTCATGGGTGTCGAAAGCAGCATGGACGTGGGATGTGCTCCCCATTGGCTATTGGAGGACCAAGTGCCCCCTTGTCTCCTGCATCCGCCAAGTGCCAACTCTTCCCCTCCCTTGTCATAATTGCCGGACCACTTCTGTCCCCCGTAAAAAATCCGTGGCTACGCCTCTGACTCACCCCATTGAAACCCGTAAGTGTGATTAAATTTTACCCAAAGTTATTGTAATTGGGCTGTTTATATATACAGGGCACTAGTCATAGGCGGATCCAGGATTGCCAGTCGGGGGGCGGTGGGGGCATTTTTCCCGGGAGAGAGTGTCATCCAGACCAGGGGGCTTCATTCAGACCAGGGGGCGCCATTTTTGGCTGGAAAAACCCATCAGGTGGGCGCCAAATCGTATCGGCAGGCGCCGCTTTCCGCATCCTGCGGATAGGGGAGGGGTGGTGTTGTGTCCTCAGTTCAGAGGGTTTAAACCTCTAGAAGTCCTCCGGCTTAGAGGACTTCGGTGTGTTTGTGGTCTCTGTTCGAGTGGCCAATTCACGGGGCTTCTTAAAATAAACAGCATGGACGGCGGATGTGTTTATCTATCTTAGAGGATAGAACATGGCGACCAGTATGAGATACACGTGAATTACATTACATTTCAAGTATTTACATACACAATTACATTATTAACTACAAGTTACAGTTGCATTCTTCGCCGCCGCCCCTACTTTCGCTGTTCAAATGGACGGAATACATGCGCCCGCGCCACTTCTGCCGCATCCTGGGCGTCCGCCCATGCCTTTCTCGCAATGGAAGTTTTCATTTAATACATACATGATGGCAGTTGGAGGCAACACCTTTTCAGATGAAAGGCAGGTTGCTCTACTCCTCCACTGCCTGGGGCCGGAGGGTCAGAGAATCTTTCGCTCCTTACCTGAGACAGCCAAGCTGGATGGGGAATCCGCTTTCGACTACACTATGCGGAGACTAGACGGTCACTTTGCGCCACAAGTCAACCCCATAGCCTCACGCTTCAAGTTCCGCCAGCGTCGTCAGGAGGTAGGGGAGAGCACAGCCAACTACATAGCTGACCTACGGTCCCTCTCCACCTCCTGCCAGTTTGGTTCCCTGACTGATGAAATGATTCGAGACCAGGTGGTAGAGGCTACGGTACACCCCCACCTGCGTGAACGATTCCTTCAGGATCCCAAGCTCACTCTGGAGCAAGTCAGTTCTCTGTCAGAAGCTTATGAACGCTCTCATGAAGAAGCGAGAAGTATGACTGCCCCAATTTCAACTTCAAGTAACCTCGTCAGGAAGAATCCTGCACCCAAGCCTTCGTTCAAGGAGCGTCTGCCTACAGGCAGGCAGGCTAGTTCACATAAGGGATACAGCCCAAAGGTGAAGCCACATTCTGACACTACACGTGCCCCTCCAGGGCCAGGTTTTGTGTGTTATGGGTGCGGAGCCGTTGCTGATCATTATCCTAATGACAGTGCATGTCCAGCAAGAGGCAAGTCATGTGCTAAGTGTGGTAAAGTAAACCACTTTGCCAGAGTGTGTAAATCTACTAAAACTGTAAGTACAGTGACATTAATGTCTGTACGTGCTGCTGGCTCACACCTGACCAAAGACGTGAAGGTTCATGGTAAGACTGTGACCTTTGTTGTGGATACAGGTAGCCCTGTTACACTGCTACCATTGGATGTGTGGGGTGGAGACCCCGAGGTTTCTTTGTCCCACTGATGTGAAGCTCCACAGTTACTCTGGTAACAAACTCTCAGTTCTTGGCATTGCTGATGTGAAAATAGAGGGCTGTACAAAGCCTGTGAAAGTGTACATAGTTCAGAAGGGTGTTCCCCTTATGGGACTTGATTTGATGGAGCTGTTATGTGTCAATGTTGTGGATGGACAAGTGTGTGCTGTGACTCCCCCAGTGCCAGGGTCGAGTTCAGACCAGAGTGCTCCTACAGGGGGAGCCCCTTCTCCTACAGGGGCAGGGTTACGTAACCAGCCACAGGTACCTCAACCCTGCATCAAAGGGTACATGCATCAGGTGACTGTTGACCCTTCTGTGTGTCCTGTCCAACAGCCTCTGAGACGCCTTCCGTTTGCTGTCAGAGATGAGTTTGCAGCTAAGCTCTCTGAGATGGAGGCTGCAGGGATCATTGAGCGTGTGGATGCCAGTCCCTGGGTATCTCCTGTGGTGGTGGGGCGTAAGAAATCTGGTGACATCAGGTTTCTGTTAGACCTTAGACAGGTCAACCAAGCTGTGGTAACTGACGGGTACCCCATACCTCATATGGATGATGTGCTTCATTCCCTACAGGGGAGTTCTGTGTACACTGTTCTTGACCTTAAGGATGCTTATCATCAGGTCGAGCTGCATCCTGATTCGAGAAACCTCGTTGCGTTTCTGACACATGCAGGCCTGTTTCGTATGACTCGCATACCTCAGGGCCTGTGTAGTTCTGGACCATGCTTCCAGAGGATCATGATGGACATGTTGCAAGGTGTTCCCGGCGTGACTGTGTATCTTGATGATGTGGTAGTGCATGGTTCCTCTCGTAAGGAACATGACCAGTCGCTGGCCCAGGTTGAGGCCATCTTCAAAGCGCACAACGTACAGGTGAACGAGACTAAGTGTCTTCGAGCTCGGACTGAGATTCCGTTCCTCGGTCTAAGGATCTCTGCAGGACAGCTTGCTGTGGATCCTGAGCGTGTTCGCCCACTGCTTAACATGCCAGATCCCACTTCACAGAAGGAGCTGAAGTCCCTTCTTGGTGCTCTGGGCTACTACTCCCGCTTCATTGAGCACTTTTCTGACAAGACAGCCATCCTCAGAGATGCGCTGCTGGCAGAGCACTTTGAGTGGACTACGGTTCTCTCTCAGGCTTTGCGCTCTGTGATGAGTGAAATCTCTGCTTCCAAGGGACTTGCTTTCTTCAATCCTTCCCTCCGCACCATTGTGACATCCGATGCCTCCGATATTGGTTGTGGTGCAATCCTTAGCCAGGTAACTGCTTCAGGGATGGAGGAGGTCGTGGCGTACACCTCCAAGAAGTTCACTCCTGCTGAGCTCCGGTACTCAGTCGTGGAAAAGGAGGCTCTCGGCTGTGTCTACGCAGTTGAGAAGTGGAGACCCTTCCTCTGGGGAAGGAAGTTCCTCCTCCGTACTGACAATCAGGCACTTACAAGCGTATTTGGCCTGAAAGGCTCTACCCGTGTGGGCCGCCGTATTGCTCGATGGGAGGCTCGACTGCTAGCCTTTAACTTTGATGTTCAACATGTCCGTTCGCAGGACAATGCTGTTGCTGACGGCCTTTCACGGCTCCCAGTCGTTGACAGCTGGGAAGACGATGACAGTGTGGAGATTGCTGCTCTAGGTCTACAGACCGAGCTTTCTGCTGTAACAGAGGATGAGCTTTGCGCTGCCGCTGCCTCTGACCAGGTTCTGTCGCAAGTTCGCGACAGTGTTCTGTCTGGCCGATGGAACCGACGTGACCCACACATGTCGCCATACTTCCAGGTACGCAATGAGCTTTCTGTTTCAGGCTCTTTGGTATTCCGCGGCGATCAGCTCGTTGCACCAGCTGATCTCCAGCGCCGACTCCTAGACGTGGCACATGAGTGTCATCCCGGTGCTGTGCGTACAAAACAGCGCCTTCGCGCCTGTTACTGGTGGCCAGGTATGGACCGCCAGGTGGAGACTTTGATTCGAAACTGTGCGCTTTGCAACACGCACAGCAAGTCTGCCACTGTTTCTCGCCCCCTGTGCAACAGGTGGACTTACCTGCAGGACCGTGGACCAGGCTGGTGCTGGACGCAATTGGCCCTATGCCTGGACCAGTGTCCGAACGTTACGGTCTGGTGCTAGTCGACGCCTACAGTCGTTGGCCGGAGGTAGCTCTCATGCACGAGATAACCTCCGCAACCGTTATTAGCTTTCTGGATGCCGTCTTTAGTCGTGAGGGTGTCTGTTCCGCACTGCTCACAGATAACGGCTCAGTGTTCACTTCACATGAGTTCAACAGGTACTGCCAAGTACATGGCATCAAGCTGATGCATAGCTCACCCTACTCTCCACAGACATGCGGTCTTGTGGAACGGCATAATCGCCACGTTAAGGACTCTCTGGAGACCGCCCGTCTCCTGGGAGAGGAGCGCACTTGCTTCTTACGACGCTCCCTACAGGTGTACCGCGCCACTGTTCACCCAGCTACAGGAGTGACACCGTTCAAAGCTATGCGCGGCCGTGATATGCGCACTAAGCTGATCGTTCCTGATCCGTGTTCTGTTCAGCCAGACACGATCGCCGCTGGTGTGAAGGAGCACCACGCTCGTTACCAGGGCAAGTACCTCACCAGGTGCAACAGGAGCACCGGTCCGCTTCCTACTTGGCAGCCCGGTGACTGGGTACGTGTCCGTGTCCCCTTCGGGAAAAAGCGCCAGTACGGCCCGCCGCTGCAGATTTCTTCGCAGAAGGGCCCGGTGAGCTACAGACTGTCTGATGGACAGCGCGTACACGCGCGCCGACTCTCTCCAGTTCATGGTCAGTGTCTGCACCGGTTTGATCCAGAGCTCGAGGCTGAGCATCGTCCTTGGGTTCCTCCTGTTGGTAGTGATGTCGAGACTCCAGCTGAACATAACCCTGTTCTTGCGCCAGGTGTCCAGCGCCCAGTTCCGGAGCGCCTCCCTCATAGCCCACGTAGAGGTGCGCGTTTGCGTTACGCGCCTGAGCGTTACAGCCCTGAACCGTAGAGTGTTTAGGACTGATTGTGTGTACTGTCGTGCTATTCACATTTCACTGCGTGTTGAGGGAATGGGGTAGATGTAATATGTTCAGAGGGGGAAGGTGTTGTGTCCTCAGTTCAGAGGGTTTAAACCTCTAGAAGTCCTCCGGCTTAGAGGACTTCGGTGTGTTTGTGGTCTCTGTTCGAGTGGCCAATTCACGGGGCTTCTTAAAATAAACAGCATGGACGGCGGATGTGTTTATCTATCTTAGAGGATAGAACAGGTGGGAAGCGACATTTCAGGTGGCGCCATTGACCATTCAGGAGGCGCTGTGACCATTTCAGGGGACACCTCGAGGGCACATTGGGGGACACCCGCCCGGGCTTTGTCCCCTGGATCCGCCTATGGCACCAGTGGTGGATATAAGGAGGTTATGGGGCTCACGAGCCTCCTAAATTTCGAGGGGGCTCCTCCGAGATGTCTACTAATATCTGTATAAGCAAAGGCTGTTCAGAGGCTATGGCGGGGGACAGCGGCGGGTACAGGACTTTTTTGGGTGGGGGCAAGGGAGTTCGAGCCTCCCCGCCATTGCCTCACATCAGCATCAGCCATGCATTTACTAGACACTAACATTGGGGGGGGCTCGAGCCCTAGTCCCCTTCTATCCGCCACTGGCAGTGGGGGAGGTTTGAATCTTCTAGCCTCCCCAAAATAAGCCCTGGATCCGCGACTGCGCGGTACCTCAAACAATTTGTTCGTCTCGCTATGAAACCTCCATTGGAAAGACCCGTACTTCGTATTTTCATCTAAGCAACGATGACGTGAAGGATGAAATTACAATGCTATAACACTGATAATGACTCTTAAGAGCAACGGAACATCACTGCGAGAAAAGCCCCTGAAGTCCCTGCAGACCAGTCTTAGGGCTGTAGAAACTCTGTACTGGCTAGAAATATGATCAAACTTGTCAACTAAGTCACTTTTCACGTCTTTCAGTCATTTGCAAGCTTTACTGACCATGTCAAATATACCCAGTTTGCCGATACTTCAAGCCCAAAACGCCTGCGGCATCGCGGCGATGACGTCACCGCCGCAAAATGTCAGGCAACTTGAACGGGGGCTGGACGGCTGCGTCCAAAGGCTGCGTCGGGATTCGTCAAGCATGGTTTTTTTAGGTTCATCGGCAGAGGATTCTCCATCCGCCGGAGGGATTGCTTTTAGAGGTACCCAGCAATTTTAGAGGGTTAATGAAACCCAGTTCTAAATGGGTGTCGGCAGGGTCCTTTCTATCCAAAAGCACGCCGAATTTAGAGCCAGAATCGCGACGCAAGATATAAGTGTGTTGGCGTGCATTTTGGTGTAATGTCGGCCACACGGCCCCGGGGGCCTCCAGGATCTGCACTGGGCGCTGAGAGCGCCCCGCATCCCCAGAGGCCACACGCTCAGGTAGCGCTGGCACGACTGGAGTGGAGTGGGAATGTTGTGAATGATAGGCTGGTGCTGTAAGTGAGCATGTGTGTTGTACTGAGTATGTAATCTTAGGCACTGGCGGACGCGGGAGCGCGGGGGGACTCGGGTAAAAGTAAGAACATAGTGCTTAAAGAAAGTTGGAAAAAATCCATCCCTGAGGGGGTGGCGTATGGACCATTTGCCCTCCTCTGGATCCGCTAGTGACCTTAGTATTGTCTTTGGACCTGCCAACTGGATCCGTGATCGGGTTGATCCTACTAATGTAAAACTCGGGTAAGAGTGTCGTGCCATTGATCTGTGACTGTGGGCTGTGCAGATTGCCTAGCCCCTAGGTGTATTAATGGTGATGTGATTATTTGGTGTTTATAAAGTTACTTTCCTGGAAAAACCCGAGGGAAGAAAAAACCAGGTACAATCCTAGCCTAGGTAAAAACCACACGTTGGTTGCCAAAAGGTGTGGAAAACCCTTTTCTCTATATAAATAACTCTAATCGTGTTTTTTCTAAGTATATGAAAAGTAGTTGTAAAAGTTCGGGATGTTCATTCCCGAGGAGAACAGGAAGCGTTGGGCGCAAGTGATGCCGTCGGAAGAAGTCTAAAATTGGGCGCCTGTTTATACTATGAATCGGGCAAATGAGGAGAAAGTGTTCAATCGTGTAAGCAACTCCACAAACATGGCAGTTAGGAGGGTGGCTGAGACCATACACTTTGTCAAATATGTATTGATGGGTTAGTCCAGTATGACCGATGCGGAGACGAGCCAATATTCTTTCCTGTTTCCGGTTCCTTTGATTTGAGGATTCCCACAACCCAAGTTGTGGCTTTATGAAGTTCAAATATTTACCTTGACTTTCCCAAATACCTTGTAGGTATGAGCGGAAACGCATGTTTGCGTAGTTGATTATATCATTGACTGGACAGGAGACATCATTTCGAGCTGGGTGGGTAAGACTTTGTTTGGCATACAAGTCGGCTTTTTCTTTTCCGATGATGCCTGCATGGCCAGGGATCCAGAGTATTTTGATACTCATATTTGGTGGTCTTTTCTGGTTTAGGTGTCTAATTTCATTTACTACTGGGTGCGAAGAGTTGTGACGAGCCTCGATAAGGTTCGCTGATGATCGAGAGTCGGTACAGATGACCACCTTTTTATATTTAGACTCTAATGCGAGGGAAAGGGCCTCACGAATGGCAATGAGTTCAGCGGAAAAAACAGAATAATATTCAGAGAGTCGAATCATTCGCTTAACACCTATGCCAAAAATTCCTGAGCCTGCTCCTTGATGGGATAGAGACCCATCTGTAAAAAGAAACAGGGCATCGGTATTAAGATGTTTGTACTCATCGAATATGTCACATATTTCTGAATTTGTGTATAAATGTTTCGGGTCCTTAATGAAGTATTGTACTTCAAGTGCTTTCATAGTCTAAAAGGCCTTCAGTTTCGGGGTGAAAGAGACATTGATATCTGGTAGCTGAAAAGCAATGTCTCGGAAATCGTGTAGATTTCTGGCAATCGTGTATCTATTTCTGTTGTAGTCGCAATTTTGTATATCAGGAACATTTGTTAATATCTGTAGGGATGGATGATTGTGAACAGAATTGACTCGAATAGAGTATCGTGTAAGGAGTATGAGCCTTCGATGTTTATGGGCAGCGATTGTTTTGGGGCAGCTATTGGAAACTGCAATTATTTGAAACTCCCTAGATAGCGCAAGAAGGTCTTTTTAAAACCTCCAGAAATTGTTCAAAGTAGCAGTTGTCGTCAAAGCCGAGCCTAAAGAACGCAACAGAACAGAGGGAACAGAACAGAATGCAACGGAATACCGAACCAAACTGATTTGATCGCAACCTAACCATAGGTGGACCCAGGAAGAAGAAGCAAAGGGCATTGATTTCCGAAAATCACTGGGAGCATAGGCGGATCCAGGGGGCAAAGGGGGGCACGCACATCGGCGGACGCGGGGGGGGGCATTCCGGCCATGCCCCCGAAGCACTGGAAGGGGTCCAAACTATATTCCCCCGACCCCCAAAGGCGGGATAAATTTGTAAAAAAAGGTGGTCTGACGAGCAAAACAAATTTTCGCTCCCACTCCCTACCCCTCGAGAGAGAGAGAGAGACGATCATGCACTTGGAGAGGTGGCTTATACTAGTTCTGTCGAGCACCCAAATCGCACGTCCCCCCTCCCCCCAGGCGGAAAGGCAGACATGGGGTTTATCCCCCAAAACTCGCGGGTCTGCGTTCGCCCCTGGGCACGCACTGCGTGCCATGCAGGGCATTTTTTTGGGAAAACTTAGTGGAAGCGCTTTCTATGCTGCCCATTGTAGTGTCTTCAGGGGATCAAGACTCAATTTGGAGGGGGGTAATAAAACTTATTATGCGTTAGTATCAAAAATGTTTCCTAATTGTTTGTGCTACTCCATATTCTGGAGATTATGGATGCTGCCTAGGGCTCCCCGGTTTTTTCCGCAGAAAAGGGACAAACCGTGTTTGAAAAGGGCCAATAAGAAGCCAAATTTTATTAATACTAAAATGGACAAATAAATATCACAAAAGCCACATTTCAGACTGCAATGATCATTGGTCGTTGTCATAAGCCCAAAGGAAAAGGACAGAACGCTTTTGTATCGCTGTTGAAAACTAATTGTTGACAGATTGATATTTAGGTACTTGACGAAAGATTTTTCAGCTCATTTCCCATTTGATAGGAAGCAGGAGTTCCGTTCCGATCCCACGTAGTCATCAAATTATTTTTACCACATAACTGAAAAAATTGCTAGTATCATTAATTATCTTGGCTGCAGGGGTGTAATTTTCTATCTCTTTGGGGTGCCCGAGCACCCCCAATCCTAATTTGAGCACCCCCAATCATGTGCTGAACACCCCCAATACATGTGCCACCCCTGGCTTACCACCGCCGCCCAGAACGGTGTCACGCTATCTCATCACTGCCGTCCTGATTCATTCCGCCCCTGACAAGTTTTCCGTCCCGAGGTTTATTATTTCCACCCTGATTGATTCCAACTCTGCCTCATCAATGCCGCGTGGCCTATCACTTTCGCCCTGATTTGTGACGCCACATTACTGCCACTCCCGCCTGATCACTGCCGCCAACAGTAAATCACTGCCGCCCCCTCCCTGAATGACTATTGCCTCCTTTGGTTCATCACTGATCAGCACTAACACCCCTGGTTTATCACTGCAGCCTTGATTCATGCCGGTTCTGGCTAATCAAAACTGTCCCCGGTATATTTCTCCACCCATATACATACGTACTCCTCCTGGTTAGTCACTGTCACTCCCCGAATCATCACTGCCGCCCCCTGGCTGATCACTGTCACCCCCTGGCTGATACCTGCCGCCCCCTGACTGATAACTGCCGCCCCTTGGTTCAAACCTGCTGCCCTATACTAATTGATAACTTCCGCCTCTGGCTGATCACTGCCGCCCCCTGGCTGATCACTACAGTCCCCTGACTGATAACTGCCGCCCCTTGGCTGATAACTGCCGCCCATGGCTGATCACCGACGCCCCTGACTGATCACTGCCGGTCCCTGGCTGATCACTGCCACCCCCTCACTGATAAATGTCGCCCCCTGACCGATAACTGCCGCCCCCTGGCTGATCACTGTCGCCCCCTGGCTGATCCCTGTCGCCCCCTGGATGTTCACTGCCGCCCCCTGACTGATCATTTCCGCTCCCTGCCTGGTAACTGCCGCCCCTGGCTGGTCACTGCCACCCCTGGCTATTCATTGCCGCCCCCTGAATGATAACTATCGCCCCCTGAATGATAACTGCCGCCCCCTGGCTGATAACTTCCACCCCTGTCTGATCACTGCCGCCTTCTGGCTGATAATTCCCGCTCCCTGACGGATAACTGCCGCCCCTTGGCTGCTGACTGCATCCCCTGGCTGATCACTGCCGCCCCTGGCTGATCATTGCCGTCCCATGGAAGATCACTGCCGCCACCTGGCAGATCGCTGCCGCCCCCTGACTGATCACTGCCGTCCCTGACTGATACTGCCGCCCCCCCTGGCTGTTAACTGCAGCCTCCTGACTGATAACTGCCGCCCCCTGACTGATAAATAACACCCCTGCTTGATCACTGACACCCCTGACTGTAACTGCCGCCCCTGGTTCATCACTGACGTCTCCCGGGGCAGTGAGTATCCCGGGGATATCTGGGCAGTGAATGTTCTGGGGGAGCATCCTTCTTTGGATATAACTGGCGTCAAGTCATACCCGAGGAGCGTTAGCTTTAGTGCCATATATTCATCCTAGTAGTCTTTCAAATTTTACATAACGTCGAGTTTCATGTTAGCTTGTCACTGACCCTAATGTGTCGTATGAAACTGACTGCCATTTTTCAGTGTCTATAGTTCATTTTATTGTATTTACTTATTTTATATATGCTTTTATATAATCTTCTGATACAATTTTCGCAGCCTGACCTGTTTTGCCACCTGGCTTGTTGAAACTTGGGCGGAAATGCCCTATTTACGTAATTTATTTAGTGTTATGGGCGCCGTATGATCCTAGATATCGACGTGCCCTAAAACCCAAATATGATGATGGACCGTCTCCCGGCTGATCACTCCTGCCCCTGGTTTATCATTAACGCCCTAATCCATGCTGCATCTGGCTCATCGATGCTGTTCCCGGCATATTTTAACCCAAATGCCCACCGCCCTGACTCATTGCTACCTCCCTTGGTTCATCACTGCCGCACTCAGGCTGATCACTGTCTCCCCTGGTTCATCACTGCCGCCATGATTAATCACTGGACCTGGTTAGACACTTCCTCTCTCGAATACTTACTGCCGCCTCCGGCTGATCACTGCCGCCCCTGGCTTATCACTGCCGAGGAGACCAATCCGGCCATGGCCCCTAAAACTGGTCAAACTAAGGACCTGCTGTCAGCACAGTTTTGTCAGCAGGAATCTCTAACACCCTTCCAGAGAGTAAACAGCACCCCACTATCGTCTAATCGTTATATGTTTGCGTATTGGAGGAATTCCCCAAACCGAGTAAATGGTAGCCTGTTGCTGTCGCGCTTTTACTGCTTTAGTATCAGCCAGGGGTGAAATTATTATCTCTTTCGGGTGTGCGAGCAACCCCATCATGATTTGAGCACCCCCAATTCATGTGTCGCACCCTGGTTCAGCATTGCTGCCCTGATTCATGCCGCCTCCGTCTTACCACTGTGATTCATGCCGCCCCCGGTTCATCACTACCACCCTGAGTTATGCCGCCATGGTTCATCACTGCCGCCTCCTGCCTATCACTGCCACCCTGATTCATGCCAGCTCTGACTTATCACTGCCGCCCTGTTTCAAACAGCACCCGGCTCATCACTGCTGTCAGTGGCTCACCAGTGCTATCCCCGCCTTATCGCTGCCGCCCTGCTTAATGCCGCCCCCAGCACATCACTACCGCCTCGGCCAATGAATGCCGCCTCTGACTTATCACTTCCGGTCTAATTCGTGCCGCCCTGGGCTCATGACTGCCGCCCCCAGCTCAGAGATGGTGGATTCCATTTTCGGGCGGGTGTGCAAGATTTTTGGGAGGGGGCGCCTTCCTACCCAGGGGGGACGCCTTTGGCTCTCTAGGGCGCCCACTCAGGGGGGGCACCGGCATCATTTTCCCAAGTTGAGTGGATAAATTGGGTCTATTTGCTCTCTCTATTGGACGGTTTTGATGACAGGGGGAACCATTCATATTTGAAACTGTTTTTATTTCGCACAGAGGGTCCTACCTCTTCAGATAGGCGGTGTTTAGTTCAGATTTTTTCGTGGCAGGCCAGGGGCGCCGCCCAAATTCGGGGCGCTTCTCCGGGCCAAGTCAAAACCGGGTGTGCAAAGAGATACTTTTGCACACACTCATTTTTTTCAGGGTGTGCAACTGCACACCCTGCCCCTCGGAATCCACTGTTCCTGCCCCAGCTTACCTGTTCCGCCCTGATTCGTGTCCCCCCCGTAGCTTATAACTACTACCTACGACTCACCATTCCCGTCCTCGGCTTATCCATTTTGCCTTGGTTCGTGCCGCCCTCGGCTAACCAATACCACCCCGTCCCCAACTTATCACTTCCGCCCTGATTCGTACCGCCTTTAGTCCATAACTACCAGCCACGAGTCCTCACCCACTGTCTGGACCTTCTTGAGGCAGACTGGAGCCAAGTTTACCAGGATGAAACTATCACTGAGAAATGGAACGCCTGGTACGAAGTATGGCAGCCCCAAATTGACAAGAACATGCCTCTTAAAACCATGCGGTTAAGACACCCGCTCCCTTAGCTGGCTTAACTTGGCTTAACAACAATGAACAGCTCTGAGGGAGTGCATGACGCGGCTGGACCAAGCCAGAGAGGCGAGAGACCGAGACCGTTGAGACGTAGAGAAACTGAAAGCCTATCGTGAGTGCAGAAATTCCATCAAAAAGTTCTGCTCCAGGCCAGCTCCGAGCATTTCGCCAACTTCCGAAACGAATCCTCCAAAACATGGAGCGATATAAGATGATGCTTCCTGGCATCTAAGAAACCAGAGCCAAAGACTGAGCCACTCAATCTCAGTGATCGTCATTGAGCAAACAAACTCAACCATCATTTTGTCGAAACCTGCACGGATGTCGCAGTAGCACTTTCCGTTGTGCCTCAAGGGGTGAAGCTGAGAGACGACCTCCGAGAGTTTGCTCTGACGCCTTCGGAATGCAGCTTGTCACCCTTCCCGAATTATGGAATGCACTGAAACGCATGGGCAGCTCACGTGCATGTGGAAATGATGGCATTACAATCCAGATGCTAAGATCAACTTTCGCAGTTACTGGTCCGCATCTTAATAACATCATCAGCTGTTCACTCCGTACTGGAGAGGTACATCCACAGTGGAAGGAGGCCTCACTGATCCCACTCTACAAAGGAAACCGCAGTGATATCGGGAACTTCAGGCCAATTTTCATCCGTAGCAAACTGTGCGAGAGGGTGGTATGTCTCTAACTATCGTCCTATCTCGAGAAAAGCCACATACTGTGCGAAAACCAGCACGGTTTCAGATCGGCACATTCAACTGAAACAGCAATACTAGAAACTGTTAATTTCATCTCTGACAGCATGGACCAAGGACACGTCACTACCTTCTCAACGGCTGGCATATCACGCGCGTTTATAGCATAGAACACTCGCGCTTACTCCAGAAGCTAGGGTGGTATGGTATAGACCAGCAATGGTTCAAGTACTGGCTGTCAAATAGGACTCCGGAGATCCATGGAGGCAGAGCTGGGTCAACGCCAGTGACGCACGGCGTGGTCTAGGGCTCACTCCTGGGACCAAAATTGTTTTTGATCTTTACAAATGACCTGGCATCTCACCTGTCTTCGGGCAAGCTCACCATGTACGCGGATGATCCACAGTTCCTAGACTCAGATACTGGGAACATCTGCCACCTAAAACTGCTAGTGGAAGGTACTCGAAGACTAGCTCACGACTGGTTCACTCAAAATTGGCTCAAAGTAAACCCAAGCAAACTGAGCTTCTCATTTTAAAGTCAAGTTGGAACCGGTGTGACCCGAAACTCACTATTCAGTTCGGTAACAGCCTTGTCAAAACAATATCATATGTTATGATCATTGGTGTCTTCGACGACTCAGCCCTGGCCTGGGAAAAACAAGTCTCACAAGTAACTCGTAGCTGTTACGGCACCCTCACCTCGCTTAAGCTGCAAAATCACACCAGAGACCAGAAAACCACTAGTTCAAGCCTCGTGTTCCCACATATATAGTGTTGCATGACTGTATGGGGAGGCTGCAATATCACTCAAAAACATCGCATCTAGAAAGTTTTGAATTTTGTCGCACGCATCGCAAAGGGACTGAGCAAACGTGAGCACGTGACGCCAGTCCTCCAATCCCTGGGTTAGCTGACGTTTCGTGATCTGCTGAAGAAACGTGACATACAATGATAAAAAGACTGCTCTCCGACGACTCTGGCAGTGCACTGTCGCGATCAGTTCCGCGTCGCTCCAAAATCTCTAGCTGGAGCACACGCGGGACCGACCTCGATATGCTAGAACTCCCAAGGATGAGAACGGAAAAAGCCAAACAAAGTTTTCGTTTCAGGGAGGGCGGGGGGTAGAAGCATGGAACGGTAGGATAGTATAGCAGGCATTTGGGAAAGAGGATAGGCTAGAAATGAACTGACTTGTTGAAATTGTTTTTTTCTACAACGGTCATGCTGTGTAAAGTATTGCCTGGTTTGCGAAGGTGCTTACTCCTATGTGTGCTTGTGATTGAGGGCTGAAAAGTCATGCATTATGGAAAGCTCAATATCTATCTATATATCTATGTATCTCACTGCTGCCCTCGCCTTATCACTTCCATTCTGATTTGCGCTGCTCCTAGTTCATAGCTAATGCCCCTGTCTTATCACTGCCGCCCACGACTTATGATTTTGCCCTGTTTCTTGCCGACCCGGCCAATCGCTGTCGCCCCCAGATTATCACTTTCATTCTAATTTGTGCCGTTCTTGGTCCATTACTGCCGCCCTGGGCAGTTATGCAGCACTGATTCTTGCCGCCTCTGTGTGTTAGGGTAAACAATAAAGGGGCAAGGGAAAAAATAAAGGGCATTTATGGGTACAGCGGAGTTAGCATATTTATTAATATTTACAGAATAATACACGCATTGTTTGGAGTGCTGTCGGTGTTTTGCTTTATTTTCACATAGTGATTAAGTCCTTTGCTTTCGTTTCAGTTTTCATCTACTCTGCCATTCCGAAGGTAAAATTTGACCCCGCAAAACTGATATAGGGTAGACCGGGGCAAGACGCCCCGCCGGGGTAAAATGCCCCACCCGAATTTCTTAATAACTAAAAGGTTCTTGATAAAAACATGGCGTCAGCAGAAGCAAACAAACCATGAACATTCTGTGGCACGCCTTCAAGACAACACGAGTTGCGTCTGCGGAAAGATACAGGTAAAAACATTATCTAGGTATCATTTTTCCATATTTGCACTGCAAACGAATAACGAAACTTTGTCTGACTTTGCAATTAGATGTCTGGAGGAGTATATCTAAGTTTTAAGCCGATGTCTTGCGTGTTCAGCGCCGTATTTGTTTTCGTGACAAATTTGACGCATTTCGGTATAGGTGAAATGTTGTGCTGCAGCCTCGCCATGGGGTAAAACGCCCCGTTTCAGACGGGGCCAATCGCCCCGTGGGGCGTTTTGCCCCACTGGCGAGGCGTTTTACCCCGGTATACTTTATCATTTGACCAAACTTGAACAGTGGTTGCCTCCAGACAAAAAGGAGCCTGATAAGAACGTACCGCAGCTATTTCCCATCGTATTACTGGACAAAAGTTACATGTTGGTCCCCTTATTTCAGAGATGGTTAGACGTTACAAGCGGAAATCGCAGCGTCAGAAATATGGGGAGCTCGCGCTTAGAAAATCCCTTGAATGTCTGAAAAATGGCAAAGGTGTGCGTGAAGTTTCACGCATGTACGGTGTACCCTGCAAAACGCTTCGGCGCCATCGTGACGGTAAAGTGAAACTGCCAGGGGTCAACGTCTTGGGAGATATGCAACAGTGTTCCCTCCCGATGTGGAGCAGGTTTTGAAAGGACACATCCTTGACATGGAAAGTCGTCTTTTGGTCTAACAAGTCTTGATGTGCGAAGATTGGCGTTTGGGCTTGCAGAGCACTGAAACTTCAACATCCGTTCAAAGACGGATGCGCAGGAGAAGACTGGCTTCGGGGAATCCTCAAGCGCAACCCTGATGTAAGTCTAAGAAAGCCGGAAGGAACAAGCATCAGTCGGGCAGTTGGCTTCAACAGGGAAACCGTCCGGCAGTTCTTCAAAATCTACAAAGACCTGCTCCAGAAACATCAGTTCGAGCGCAGGCAAGTCTGGAACATGGATGAGACTGGCATCACCACCGTCCAAACTCCTTCAAAGATCCTGGGAAAGTGCGGTAAGCGCACTGTGGGAGCACTCACCAGTGCCGAGCGCGGTAAGCTTGTTACCGTTGTAGCTGCATGCAGCGCAGCAGGTCACTACATTCCACCCATGTTCATTTGGCCTCGAAAGCGGATGCTGGACCTGCTAATGAAGGGTACTCCGCCTGGATCTGTAGGTGGTGTTAGCAGCAGCGGGTGGACAGACGGAGAACTCTTCCTACAGTGGCTGAAGCATTTTCAGCGGTGGACCCAGAGCAGCGCCAACAATCCCCAGCTTTTGATACTAGACGGCCATCATTCCCACAAGACTCTGGATGCCGTCCTGTTTGCAAGGGATCATCACGTCCATATGCTTACGCTGCAGCCCCACACCTCCCACAAGATGCAGCCTTTGGACAGGGCCGTATTTAAGTCACTGAAGGCTGCATACAACGTTGCAGTAGAAAACCACCTCAGGACGAGCGGCGGAAAGGGCGTCACCATGTTCGACATCGGCGAGCTCATCGGCAAGGCCTTCAACAAGGTGGCAACGCCAGAGAAGGCCATCAGAGGCTTTGAAGTCACAGGCTTGTGGCCGCTGGATGATCATATCTTCTCTGACGAGGACTTCGCGCCATCGCTTCTGACGGATGAGCCAGCTCCAAACGAGAATGTGGGTGACCCAGTCGACGCTAGCGGACGTCCTCGCGCGGCTGACGGGGCAGGCACCCTTGGGGCTACCAGCGCAGCTAACAGTACAGACACCCATGGGGAATCCAGTGCAGATGACGATGCAGGCACCCTTGGGGAGCGAACGCGGCTGACGATGCACTCACCCTTGGGGATCCAGCGTGGCTGACGATGCAGGTACTCGCGGAGGAGCCAGCGCGGCTGACGGTGTCGGCACCCAAGGAGGAGTCAGCGCGGCTGACGGTGTCGGCACCCAAGGAGGAGTCAGCGCGGCTGATGGTGTTGGGACCCGGGAGGAGCCAGCGCGGCTGACGGTGCAGATGGCCACAAAGGAAACAGCGCGGCTGATGGTGCAGATGCTCGCGGAGGAGCCTCCAGCAAGACAACCACCGACCAGCCTGCTGCTACAGACGCTTTAGTGAAAAAGCTTTCTCCGATACCAAAGGCAGCCAAGAGAAAGCGCACGACCAAAACAGAGAAGTCGACCGTTTTGACATCCTCACCCTTCAAGAAAAAGATGTTGGCGGCTCATTCAAGTCAGAAAAATAGAGTGAAGAAGAATCCGAAGAAACAAGCGGCTGCCTCTGCCTCTGACGATGTAACAAGGTGTCTGATATGCTCCATGCGTTTTGACCTCTCTTGTGAGGAGTGGATACAGTGTGGGGCGTGCTCACTCTGGGCTTGTGTTCCCTGCACTGATGCCAATAAGCATCAGGAGGTCTACATTTGCGATTTCTGTCGTTCTTCTTGAGACCTAAACTGGGCTCAAGTAAGCAGGTGTCTATATGTGCTCAGAATGTTCCTAGCCTCACTCCTTTTTCAGTACAAATGGAAGCTTGGAAATGAAGTGAAATGACTTTTTGTGTTGTAATAACCTCGAAGGGCATTCCGCGTGACATACGTGGCATAAAAGACTAAACACGTTAGTGGAACATCATTCCTGGGGCAAAACGCCCCGGAGAGGCCACTTGCCCCGCCTCCAGGGGCGTTTTGCCCCGGGTGTGGGGCAGGACGCCCCTTTTGCAGACTTTTTCTAAAAGTCCGATGACATGTTAAATTTGCAACAGGGGTAAGAGTTCTGCACATTTTTCGAAATAAAAATTTCCAAAGTATGTATTGACGCAGAATTTACAAAATCTGCCAACCAGAACGAAAAATATGGGCGATGAAGCATTATCTGGGGCGTCTTGCCCCGGTCTACCCTAGTTCAATCGTGAATAAATTTACAACTCATTTGGATTCTTTTGAGACGTATATGTAGCTTTGGGATGCAGTGACGGATTTAGCCGGTCGGTCTGGGAGGGGCAAACCAAAGTCAAAAGTGGAAAAGCAAAAAAGTCACGCCGTGCAAGCTACGCTACATTATCACTTGCCGGTCTAATTTAGGGTATTTGAGGCGAAAAGCAAAAAAAACGTCACGGGATGGAAAAGATGGGCTCGCGATACTTTTTCCAGTCCACGGCCTAATATTTACACTGAACTTAACTGGTTCTGTTTGGAGTTGAGAGTTGAAGCACCAAAATCTTGCTTATAAACTTAAAAGGAGTCGGGGGAAAAAGGGGGTCGATCACTGGGGGGGGCAAAACATAGTTTTGCCCCGAGCTTTTCTGTTGGGGGCAAATATTGGGACATCCACTGTTGGGATGTCGCCAAAAGCAAACATGTTTGGCAAACGCTGTATAATACCTGCCCAAAATTAAAATAGAATGTGCCCTGTGCTATAAAAGGCGCTAAAAGGCGATGAATAGCAGATTTGGTGCAATGAAGGGGTGTCGCCCTTGCAACGCTGCCGCCCCTATGGGATGCCGCCCCCACGGGATGAGCACCCCCAAAGATTTCGGGAAAATTACACCCATGCTTGGCCGTACCACTTCTGGCTAACATTTGACATTTTTCCTACGTTTCCAGCTGCGAACTTTTTGCTCTTGAATAGTTGCGGATCTAGGATATTGGTAAGTGGGGAAAGGGGGAATGGTGGAGTCTCAGAGGGCACACTTTGCCATCAACTTTTCATCCAAAGGGCGTATTGCATCCTGCGCGACCGGTTTTCGGTGGTCATTTTTTGTGAATCATATCTTTAACAACGTTCTGTCCCTCCATCCTGCCGCCATAACAGTGTTTTGCTGCTCTGTTGCGTTTTTGGCGTCAGACCATCTTAACACGCGCCCTGCTGGGGTAGGTACCTCGCATGACACGCCCCGTTGCGGGGGCGTATTTCGCCCCCCTCCTTATCTCATTTCCCAGGAGAACTAAATAAAAATCATGAACAGCGTTCGAAAGCTCGTGACGAGACCAAAAGAAATGATATAAAGTTTTTTCAGGTCAATATTGAGGTCAGCATAGGTCAAAGAAGGTGCAGGCACTCTTTCAGGACACGACTAGCCAAAATATAGGTGTGCGTAGCGTGGGTGTGTCCCAATTGCAATATACAGAGCGTGACCCCGTCCTTTCTGCAGCCCACGTTGCAGCCGCTGGATGGCCAGGATCCTAAGGGGGGCTTTAGCTCCCTGAGTTGTTGCTCGTAGGGTCACCGGACCCCCTGTTCCGACGTTTATGATTATGTACATCTGGGTCTATACGTATAGAACTGCTTGCGAACTTGTAAAGTAATACTTTTTAGTTGTGGTGATTTTGTCATGTTACTGAGCGGCATGTGTGCTACACACACGAGTGTGGACAGGAACGCAACAGCAGCACCCCGTCGACTTCGCCCTGAAAGTTACCAAATATTTTTCCCAACTACTACCGTACTTTCGACATGTCAACATTTTTGGTGTCGAGCCTTTGCCCTTGGAATGGCCCGGTGCTACACATTTTTCGATTGGAATGGAAAAGCAATCACGATATCTGTGTATGAGAAGTGGGTTGGAACTAATCGCGCAACAAAAATTTATTGAGAAAATGGAAATAAAAAAGAGTCATCAGGATGACACTTCTGTGAAAGCAAAGAATATATCTGAAGCTTTGAATCAAGCAGCACTAGAAGTTATGGTAAACAAAATCTAGAAATTTATCTAATGAATACGCTGGGATTATATTTTTGGGCGCAGCTCTTCATCAGAATCTAGTAGAATCTATCGCTTACCTGCCTAATTCTGAAGAAGGACTGTGCCCGAATATATAATCCCAGCGTACTAGACGTTTTCCCATACAGGATTCGAAGAGGCAGATCATTAAACATCCTGCCAACTTATAATCATGCTCTTCGCCTCAGTACCCCGAAAAAATATGGAAATATAACTAATAAATATAAGTTTTGTAGAGTATGCCGTATATACTTGGTTTAATATCTCGCTAGTCTTAAAACATGTGTTTTGAGGAGCAGTAAACGTGTTTACGGACGAATTCAGTCAGACTTCGTCTTC
Source organism: Lepas anatifera (assembly GCA_034440635.1). NCBI lineage: Eukaryota > Metazoa > Arthropoda > Thecostraca > Lepadidae > Lepas > Lepas anatifera. The sequence goes on along the minus strand of JAOTON010000941.1, from coordinate 309,479 downwards.
ACCACTCGCCCAGCCTGGACACCACTCAACGGAGAGCAGAAAGCCCCGGGAAGGTGCTGCTTTCCGCTCATGTGCACTTACTATCTGTAAATGCGTGGTTTTGGATAATCGAACTATGAATTAGGTTATATCCTGTACGGGATGTACATTTCGTTCAAAAACCTGTGAAGGGTTTTCTTCCCTGGAATTTTAAATAAATCAACCGGAAGCATTTTCATAATGAGGAACAATTTACACAAGACATATATCATTCTAGAAACGTATTTTTGAAAGAAAAATTATGCTAAAAAAGACTGTGACGATGATATTATTCACCAACTATACCCACTCAAAAGAAAACGAGCCGAAACGTCTTGGGGAAAATATCCATCTATTTCAACCTAAAGCTTCTTTTAAGTCCAAACTGACGTTTTTTCCCAAAAAAATTTGCCTTACCCGTTTTACTGTAGCTATAAATCAGAAACTGTTTAAAGTTGCTGTCTCTGATATTCTTACACCGGGAAGTTATTTACTTCACACTTCACATGCCCCGTCAACGACCGCCAAATATATTAAGTACCGGGTTTTCTGACTTGCTTTACAACTTGGCTATCTCAGTTAAAATCACGTTATGAAGGTGCCACATTCCCTTTAAGGTGGGCACCTCAATGGTGGTGCCCCCTGGTCCGTCCAGGGCAGGGGCAGATCCAGACCCGAATTTGTGGGGGCAAACCCATGTCTGCCCTTGCTCCTGGGGGGCGAATATTTTTGCTTTACAGACCTAGTGTAAACAAATTTTTTCAGTGCTCGACAGACCTAGTATAAGATACCTCTCCAAGTATATGATCACCCTCGGGGGGGGCAATGGTCCAGGGGGCACGGTACGCTGGTACCCCCTGTTCCGCCGCCCATGTTCACTTGTCCATCCACCTCAAACTCACAATTTAAGGAAAGAGAAAGCCAAGAATAAAACCGAGACAACACGAATATACTCAAGTACAAATACAAATCTCACACACGATCACGCTAACCTAGCATACTCAGACAGACAACCAGTGCGACCATTGCCTTGACCAGGGCAATAGAGAACTTGAGAAAGACTGACTGCTTGGGCCTTCGAAACCGTGGTCTTGCCGGACGCCAGTAACTTCGGCCAATCAGCGATCAATCAGCGATCAGTGCCGCTGTGGCGCCCCTAGCGTCATAGCGAGGTGATCTCGGCATGGTGTCGGCGTGCCTACACCATGCCGAGATATCGATGTCGGGCCAAACCAGCCCGACGTCGGCGTGCCGCTTACGAGATGCCGACGTTTCCCCGACATCTACGGACGTCGGCCCGATCTCGGCGTGTTCACTGGATTACCTACTAACGGTGTGCCCTTGAAGCGCCCACCGAATTCTGCAAAATATATTCCGGTATTTTTTATATCTATGACCTAAGGTCAACTGCGAGCCACGACTTCTACTTTGGAAAAGCATAGGAAGAATAGAGAACAGTTTCTGGGCTCTAGCAGTTGACAAAGTTGAGTTAGAATCATTGTTCAGGCACTATTCGCTTCCTCTTGTTACGGCTATAGAAAATACTATGTTAAAGGGAATGTGGCACCTTGGTCGAATCCTGGAATTTAGTGTTATTAGGCGTACTTTTAGCCAAAAATAATTAAACCACTCATGATTTCCCTGAAAAATGCACAATAAGCTCAATATTTTGTTTTTTTTAAGTATTCCTCTAGAAAAAGAAATAAATATCAGCCTGTGGATGATGTCACGATCTGGCAACCACTGCCTACCATACTTGAAACGCTCCAAGGGATTCGATTGGCTGATGCTCATCGTGACGTCAGCATATGTCGTCACACCAGTAGCTCACAACAATGGCCGCCGGCGACGGGGGCTGAGGGGGGCTGGTGTCAGGTAGGTTTTAGCTTTTTTCTACGGAAATATCGAGTTCCAAGACAAATTAAACATGGAGTACCGGGTTTTCCGACAAAGGGAATGTGGCACCTTCACAATGTGATTTTAACCGAGATAGCCAAGTTGTAAAGCAAGTTGGAAAATCCGGTACTCCATATTTCATTTGTCTTGGAACTCCATATTTTCGAAGAAAAAGGCTAAAACCTACCTGACACCAGCCCCCATCAGCCCCCGTCGCCGGTGGCCATTGTTGTGAGCTACTGGTGTGACGACATATGCTGACGTCACGATGAGCATCAGCCAATCGAAGCCCTTGGAGCGTTTCAAGTATGGTAGTGGTTGCCAGATCGTGACATCATCCACAGGCTGATATTTATTCCTTTTTCTAGAGGAGTATTTTTAAAAAACCAAATATTGAGCTTATTGTGCATTTTTCAGGGAAATCATGAGTGGTTTCATTCAGTGACGGATCTAGGATTTCGTTAAGGGGGGCAGGCTCGGAGGGCGCCGAACCTGGGGGCGCCGAACCTGAGGGGCGCCAATTTCAGTGGCGGATCCAGCCGGTCGGTTTGGGAGGGGCAAACCAAAGTCGAAAAGGAAAAAAACGTCACGCAGTAAAAAGCTGCGCTACCAATATCACTTCCCGGTAGAATTTTGGGTATTTGAGGCGAAAAGCTAAAAAAACGTTACAGGGTGAAAAATATGGGCTCGAGATACTTCTTCCTATACAAGGCTGGCTAACCTAGACTGGCTATACTATAACTGAGAATTATTGATATTTACTCCATGATTCTGATGAAGGGCTGTGCCCGAATATATAATCTTCAGTGTTTTTTACATTTCCGGATCCGAGGGGACAGGCCAGGGAACATCTTATCAACTTATGTTCTGTTTGAAGTTGAGAGGTGAAACACCAAAATCTTGCTTATAAACTAAAAAGGAGGAGGGGTAAAAAGGAGGTCGATCGCTTCGGGGGTCAAAACATAGTTTTGCCCCGAGCTTTTCCGTTTGGGGAATGCCTTTTTGCCCCCCCCTGGAGCCGCCACTGGGCAATTTACCACCCAAAAGGCGGCCAGTGTCAATGAAAAACGCGTTTAAAAAGGATTTGTAAATGCTTATTTTCATGAAAGCTTCCTCTTAGTGAGGGCATGTTCACGTTTACCATCAAGCCTATTTCGGGCCAGCTAACGACTGGCACCTTGGTAGAAAATGCTGAAAGCACCCACTGACACTAACTGAAGCACGATGAGCAAATAATACAGTTATCTTCGGTCATGGCGAAAGCTGAGGTGTCGTATCCACCACCTCCACTTATCACAGTTGTCTTGGCTAACGGCTCCATACTGAAATACCCGATTGACGCTAACCTGAGCCCAGGGGTGTAATTTTCCAAAAATCTTTGGGGGTGCTCAGCCGGTGGGGGGCGGCACCCCATAGGGGCGGCGGCGTTGGGGGGCGGCACCCCTTCATTGCACCAAATATGTTATTCATCGCTTTTTGCGCCTTTTATAGCACAGGGAACGTTTTATTTTAATATTGAGCAGGTATTTTTTCGGCGACATCCCAAAGCTACATACACGTCTTCAAATAATCAAATCTGAGCTTTAAATCTTTCCACGATCAGGGGTGCAGCCAGAGCTTTGGTGTGGGGGCACACCACCTTTGAGGGGCACCCCGGGAGAGAAAGGGCACTTTTAACGTAACCTAAAAAACTCACTATATCTTAGTTAATATAAACTTTTGGGTACCTTTGGTTCAAGAAAAATGCAAATCAAGCATTGACGGAGAGGTAAACTGAATAAAAACCAGACAAAAAAAGAAAAATGTCACTGAAACTTCATGAAAATACCCAGAAAACGACTTTTTGAGATATATTTAAGGACAAATCAGCCAACTCATGCAAGTACTTCACTTCAGAGAATTCAGCGGAGCCTGTGATATCTGTCACTATGTGCAAGATAAGACATATTGGAGTCGAAAATTCATGTTATGCCCACTGGTTTGGTTGTGACGAGTGAGCCCTGGTTGAACGCTGATTAAGTTCCGCGGCTCCCACAAGGGCCGTGGGAGGAGGTGTGGCATAGTGACATTGGACGGATACAATTTTTGTCGCGGAATAATTTGGGAGATACCTTTTTAACGCGTTTAAAAGTTCCATGTTTTCAAGGATCGGTCCCAGTTGAAGTAAAGAAAAAGTAAACAGGCTGGCAGTTTGGATAGGGCTGAAAATTGTGAGAAACTAGTTCTTCATTCATTTAAATTAATTAGTACAAATTCTGGTTCAAGGGATTGTGCTCTGAGCTCAGGGGCACATACCTTTTTATTACCCCTCCCCAGAATCCACCAGTATAATAAGCAATTTATTTAACCCGGGGTGCCTAGGCATCACAAGCCGTTTTAGCGATGACGGCTCATTCTTCGTTAGCTCAATTTTACAAGGGGAGCTTGCACTGTGTCCTTATTCCCCATCTATTCAAGACCAGCTCAGGGACCCCGTAGTTTGGATCAGAGTCCTCCAGAGCAGCTGCCTCTCATTCCCCCCAGTTGTGCCCCTGGCATTAAACTAGCCCAGTGATCCCCGAAGTGATGGGAGTTGGACTTGTGTTCTTATTCTCTGTCTATTCAAGACCAGTTCAGGGGACCCCTGGTGTGGATCAGAGTCCCCCCCCCCACCAGAGTAGCTCATGCTTGGCCCGGGACTAAACTAGCTCAATGGCCCCAAAGATGGGGAGGGGGTTATCAGACTAGCTCAATGGGCTGCAGATAGGCTCATAGTGCCTTGCAACATATTAGCTCAGGGGGCACCAGAATAGCTCAGAGGGCATCAGATGGGCTCAGAGGGCACAATGATGACACATGAGGCATCAGATCAACTCAGGGGGCATTAGTTTAGCTCAGGGACAATATACCTGTTCAGGGGCACCAGATCGATCAGCTCGGGGGCCCAGATAAGCTCCTAGTCCCCAGACCAGAGCAGGGGTCTAGATCAGCTCAGGGAGCACCATATCACCTCAGAGAGAGGGAAAGGGATCAGCTCAGTGGTCCCAGATCAGCTCGGGGCACAGATCAACTAAGAGGTACTAGATCAAACCAGGAGGCATTTAATCAGCCCAGGAGCCCCACGCCAGCTCAGGGGCCTTCATCAGCCTCAGTTGGCACAACTCAGCTCAGGGCCCCAGAGCTTCTGAGGAAATTACTTAATCAACTCAGGAGGCCCAGATCAGCCTAAAAGGCACTAGATTGGCTCAGGGGCACCGCACTAGCGCAGGGGGCACTGGACGAGCTCAGAGGGCATGAGATGGGCCCAGGAGGCAAAATGTTGGCTCAAGATGCACCAGATCGTCTCAAGAGGCATTAGTTTAACTCAGGGGGAAACGTATCTGCTCAGAGGAACCAGATTGAGCAGCCCGGGAGCCCAGATCAGCTCCCAGCCCCCAGACCAAAGCAGGGGCATAGCTCAGCTCAGAGAACACAAGATCAGCTTTGTGCACCATACCAGCTCAGGGGGCTCCAGATCATAGCTAAAAGAGGCACCATATTGGCTCAGGGGACAGTAGATCAACTCTGCGAGGCATGTGATCAGCTCAGGGGGGCCAGATCAGCTCAAGGGGCACTAACACAGCTAATAGGGCACAAGGCGAGCTCGGAGGCATCAGACTAACTAGAAAGCATTAGCTAGGTTCAAGAGGCACAATTATTTGTTCACGGGGCACCAGATTGACTCAACGGGCACCAGATCAGCTTATAGGGCACGTGATCCGCTCAAGTGACCAAGAACAGCTCAGTGGGCTCTAGATGAGCTCAAGGGTTACCAGATTAGCCCCGCCGGTGCGATTATTGGCGACGATGAGGCATTAGTTGGTCACGAATTGCGTACCCATATTCTCCCGGGTGCTTGGAAAGGCGACATAATGCCCTAGGTAACCAAAAAAGTTACTAAATTATCAAACAATGGTTTTAATCGCTAAATTTGATCTAACTGCATCTAGCTTCGATGCCGTAGGGCAATAAATTTCGAGCGGCACAGCCCAAACGGGGTGCACCGCCTAGCGATCAAAGGGCACTCCGGCACCGATGGGGGCACGTGCCTCCCTGGCTGCGCCCCTGTCCACGATGGAAGTGTATCAGTTTTGTGGGGTTAAATTTTACCTTCAGCATGGCAGAGTGGATGGAGATTGAAGTGAAAGCAAAGGACTTAAAGGGAATGTGGCACCTTTATAACGTGATTTTAACTGAAATAGCCAAGTTGTATAGCATGCCGGAAAACCGGTATTCTATATATCATCTGTCTGAAACTCAAACTTTCGGAAGAAAAAAACTAAAAACTACCTGAAATGTACCCCTCATGTACCCTTAGCAGCAGGCTACAGTTGACAGCCATGTTGGTGTGACGACATATGCTGACGTCACGGTGAGTATCAGCCAATCGAAGCCCTTGAAGCCCATGAAATAGGGTAGTGGCTGCCAGATCATGACATCATCCACAGGCAGATATTTATCTTTTCCTAGAGGAGCATTTTAAAAATCAAAACATTGAGCTTATTGTACATTTTTTAGAGAAATAATGGACGCCTCCATGATTTTTGGCTAAAAGTTCCCCTAATTACACTAAATTACACTAAATTTAAAGGAATTCCCTTCAAGGGGAATCTATTTAAAGGGAATGTGATTTTCGGCTAAAAGTTCCCCTAATTAGGTACACTAAATTTCAGGATTCAACCAAGATGCCACATTCCGTTTAACGGGATTTTCTTTAAAGGGAATTCCTTCTAAAAGGATTCCCTTTATCACGCGCATTGACGAGGGGGGGCTGGTACCCGCCTCCACCCTCTGGCTTTTCGGAGATAGCAGAAAAACGGCGGCGCGTAGCGCTGCCGTATTTGGCATGCCTTTTTTCATCATTTTTACAACTTCTGTGAAAATTTAAGGTTAGGTCATCTCAGGTCAAGTCACCAGTACAGGTCCAGTGACCTGACATCAAACAAGTTTAAGATAGCATAAGTCGGAACAGGGTGAACTTATCCTATTGAAACTCATATCACATAATGGACCCACCGACTTCTCTAAAGTATGGTCCAGTATTTTTTATATCGAGGACCTAAGGTCAGGTACAAGCCATGACCTCTCCATGAAAATACATGGGAAAAATGGTTCTGACTGAATAACTCAGTAACGGGTGGTGATAGAGCGTTTATTTTAGCTGCATTAGACTCGCCTTGTCTTTGCAGTTCTAATGATATGCATTTTATATATTTTGGCCTTGACCTGACCTCAGGTCAGATCAAATCCTTGATTTGACCTAGCAAGGTCAAATTATATATCGTTCGATCCGGCTTGCTGCAAGGATTCATACAGTTCTAGTCGTTTTGCTCTATCTTTGCTTGTAGAAAACCTTCATTTACTTGTTATCCCTATGATGGCATATTTTGCCTCCGTGACCTTTAATGTGACCTGACAAAAAATTGTTAAAATATTTTCGATGGAAAAGTGGATGGGCTCCCCAACGTTGTTTACCATTTTTCGCTACCTAGCGTGGTTCTCGAGATCTTAGGGGTGCCCCCCGTCAAAGCGAAGGTGACCCAGACCCCCGTCAATGCGCGTGTTAAAAGGGAATCCCTTTAGAGGGAATGTGGCACCTTGGTTGAATCCTGAAATTTAGTGTAATTCGGGGAACTTTTAGTCGAAAATCATGCAGACGTCCATTATTTCTCGGAAAAATGTACAATGGGCTCAATATTTTTCTTTTTAAAATGCTCTTCTAGGGAAATAAATAAATATCTGCCTGCCTCAGTTAAAATCACGTTATAAAGGTGCCACATTCCCTTTAACCCTCGCCCCACCGGGGCCCATCGATGGCCCCCCTAAGGTTTTTCCGGGATAGCAGGAAAACGATGAGGCGCAGTACCGCGGTTGAGGGCTCTACCTCTCACTGCATCGTTTTCCCACCATCAATGAAATTTTTACCCCGGGTGACCCAAGGTCAGGTCACCAGACGAGGTCAACCAAGGTCACCTCACTTCAACTTGAGAGCTCTGTAAGAGCTACATTTCAAAGTCGATCGATTTGAAACTGCCTACACTTCATGACCCCTTCAGGGTCTACAAGGTGTATGTCTGGGATTTTTTCGATTTCGTGCCCTGAGGTCAGGTCACGAGGGGACCTCTCCCATTGAAAAAGCATGGGGAAAAGCTGCCTTATGATCTAAAAGTCACAAAAACGATTGAAAATGCTCGGTTTGAGGTGACCTCTGGAGGTCAAACCACTGGCGGGAGGTCTTAACGTTGCACATAGTGGAAAAAGTACTGGCAATTTCCTATCAAATGTACATTACCAGACCTCTATAGCTCTAATGGCATAAGAGTTATGCCCAGTTTGCTTAAGCATTGCATATTTAAGTGAAAATAGCCGATCTTGACCTAATTTGACCTCATTTGGAGGTCAAACCATTGACCTGAGCACTAAAACATGTGAAATAATTTCTTACCGAATTCACGCAAGCTTTCTAGTGCACTTCACAGATTTGCGCTAACCCCCATACATAAGGTGCGGCAGCGATCAGCCAGGGGCGGCAGTTAGCAGCCAAGGGGCGGAATTTATCAGTCAAGTGGAGGCAGCTATCAGCCAGGGGCAACAGTTATCAGCCAGGAGGTGGCACTAATCAGTCCGCCGGGGGCGGCAGTGAACAGTCAGCGGCGGCAGTTATCATCCAATGGCCGGCAGTTTTCAGTCAGGGACGGCAATGATCAGCCAGGGGGCGGCAGTGATCAGCCAAGGACGGAAGTTATCAGGCAGGGGGCGGTAGTAATCTGCCAGGGGGCGGCAGTTATCAACCAGGGGCGGCAGTTAACAACCAAGGGGCGGCAGTTATCAGTCAAGGGCGACATTGATCCGCCAGGAACGGCAGTTGTCAGCCAAGAGCCAGCAGTTTTCAGTCAGGGGGCGGCAATGATCAGCTAGGGGGCGGTAGTGGTCAGCCAGGGGCGGTAGTTAGTAGCCAGGGGCGGCAATAATCAGCCAGGGGCGGCAGGAGTCAGCCAGGGGCGGCAGTTAGCATCCAAGGGGCGGCAGTTATCAGTCAAGAGGCGGCAGTTATCAGCCAAGAGCCAGCAGTTTTCAGTCAGAGGGCGGCAATGACCGGCCCAGGGGGCGACAATGATCAGCCAGGGGGCGGTAGTGGTCAGCCAGGGGCGGTAGTTAGTAGCCAAGGGGCGCAATAATCAGCCAGGGGGGGGCAGGAGTCAGCCAGGGGCGGCAGTTACCAGTCAAGAGGCGGCAGTTATCAGCCAAGAGCCAGCAGTTCTCAGTCAGAGGGCGGCAATGATCGGGCCAGGGGGCGGCAATCATCAGCCAGGGGCGGCAGTGATCAGCCAGGGGCGGCAGTGATCAGCCAAGGGGTGGCAGGTATCCGTCAGGGGGCGCCAGTGATCAGCCAGGGTGCGGTAGTGATGAGTCAGGGGGCGGCAGTTATCAGCCAGGGGGCCGCCGTTATCAGTCAGAGGGCGGCAGTGATTAGCCGGGGGTGGCAATTATCAACCAAGGTGCGGCAGTGATCAGCCAGGGGCGGCAGTTAGCAGCTAAGGGGTGGAATTTATCAGTCAAGTGGAGACAGCTATCAGCCAGGGGAAACAGTTACCAGCCAGGGGGTCGCAGTTATCAATCCGCCGGGGGCGGCAATGATCAGCCAGCGGCGGCAGTTATCCAATGGCCGGCAGTTTGCAGTCAGGGGTGGCAATGATCAGCCAGGGGGCGGCAGTGATCATCCAAGGGATGGCAGTTATCAATCAGGGGGCGCCAGTGATCAACCAGGGTGCGGTAGTTATGAGTCAGGGGGCGGCAGTTATCAGTCAGTGGGCGACGGTGATCTGCCAGGGGGCGGCATTGATCTGCCAGGGGGCGGCATTGATCTGCCAGGGGGCGGCAGTTGTCCACCAGGGGCGGCAGTCATCCGCCAGGAGCGGCAGTTAGCAGTCAAGGGGCGGCAGCTATCAGTCAGGGGGCGGCAATAATCAGCCAGGGGGTGGCAGTGATCAGCCAGGGGCGGGAGTGGTAAACGAGGGGCGGCAGTGATCAGCCGGGGGGCGGCAATGATAATTCGGTGGGAAACAGTGACTAACCAGGAGGGGCAAGTATATGGATGTTGAAATAAACCGGGTTTTTCACCTGGATTGGCATGGATCAAGGCGACAGTGATAAACCAGGGGTGTCAGTGATCAGTCAGCTGATCAGTGATGAAACAAAAGGCGGCAGTACTCATCCGGAGGGGGGTGGCAGTGCTAAATTTTTGGCGACATTGATCAGACTGGGGTGGCAATGATGCGGCGTCATAAATCAGGGGGAAAGGATAAGTCAGATGCCATTGATTAGCTGGAGGTGGAACATATCAGAGTAGAAGTAATGAACCCCGGAACGGGAAAAACTTACAGGGGCGGCACGGATCAGGGTGGCAGTGATGAGATAGGGTGACACTCTTCAGGATAGCAGTGATAAGCCAGGGACGTCACATGTATTGGGGGTGCTCAGCACATGATTGGGGGTGCTCGGCCACCCCCAAAGAGATAGAAAATTACACCCCTGCCTGATCCTCATAGGCCGCAGAACCTCTGCGGGCCTGGGCCCCTGAGTTTTTGGTGACTTCCCTGAGTTTATATCGAGTCCCCTCAGCTGATCTGGGACCGATTTAGTTAACCAGGCCAGCTGATCTGGGACCGATTTAGTTAACCAGGCCCTCACACTGAACTTGAAACCTATATGTCGCCGCTGAAGCCTATTAAGCTTTTCGGGGCCCCTTTATTGATATAGGGCCCCCTCAACAGGTCCTGGGCCCTCTGAGCTAAAAGCTGGAGCTCTGAGCTCTGAGCCCCAAGCTGGATTAGTGTCCCTTAAGCTGGTCAGGGTCCCCTGGGTTGGTACCGTTTTCGTTTAACTGATATAGATCCCTTCAGCTTGTTTAGGGCCCGTTGTGTGGATCTGGGCACTAGTTCGTCGAGGCACCCAGCTAGTCTCGCCCTATTAGTTTTATGGGCTTTCTGAGCTGCTGCAGGGTCCCCTCAGAGTGTCTGGGCCCCATGAATTGAAAATTGAACTCCTGGGTTAGTTTTGGGTCCCTGAGCTTATTTAGAAACCGTTTAAATAGGTAGGCACCCAACGCTGGTCTTGAGAATCCTGTGTTGGCACTGAGGTCGAATGAGCTCGTCGGGGGCCCTTATATGGGCCCCCTTAACTGAAACGGGCCCCTCAGCTGATTTTGGAGACCCAAAATCCCTCCTACCGAATTCCACCCACGCGAGATTTCCTGACTCCTTGAGGGCCCCTGGGGGCCATTGAGGATTTTTCCCGCGATCAGCGCTGGGGTCCCTCCCCTGAGACAAAACTTACAACATGCCTCTGTCTCTATACTCTAGCGTCTGCCAGAGTTGAGCTAGAATCATTTTTAGGCACAATTCGCTTCCTCTCGTTACGGCGAACCATCAAATAATGTATAATATTACTAAACTAGGTCAAAACATAAAACTGACCTGACCTAAGGCTAGGTCAAGGTCACCATATAGCCTAGCATAGTCAGTATGCATATCAATCAACTCACAATAACAATAAAAATGGTATCAAAATACGGGTTTTATCAATATTTCCTGCAAAGCAATTGACCCAAGTCTTAAAACCTGCTTAGGAAGCCCCAGATGAACTCTCAGAGGTAACATGTCTAAGCTTGCAACATGAACCGATAAAGAGGCCTAGGATACTATGATTTGGGGAATCCGAAGGTATTTCAAGCGGTGTGTGCAGACATAGAGCAATTTTTCGGCAAATTTCCGTTTTACCCCATGCATTTTCAATGGAGAGGTCATGATTCGTACCTGTCCCTAGGTCATCGATTGGAAAAATCCCGCAATAAATGTATTAGTACATTTTGGGCCCATTATATGGTACAAGTTTGAATTCGATAGATCCACATTTTTCTTACTTACGCCAACTTAAACATTTTTTGGGGTGAGGCCACTTGACCTGCACTGGTGACCTGAAATGACGCAACCTTAAATTTTGAGGGAAAGTTGCGGAATTGATCAATGATAAGGCGTGACAAGTACTGTGTCGCTTCGCGCCGACGTTTTTTCGTGCCACTGGGAGACCTCGAGGGGTGTTCAAGCACCCCCCAACGGGCCGGTACGGGGCGCGAATACTCTAGAACAGGGCTGAGGCCAAAAGGGAAGGTTCTAAACAATGTCTGAAATTTTGGGGTCAAGGGCCTTCAAGGTCATTGACCTATTACGGCACAACCCAACATATTATGCCTAATTTACGCTATAACTAGCGCTGTGCCCAAGCTTACCAATGACCTTTGATCAAGCCTTGATCATCAAGGCCAGTGACCTTTAAAATTGACCTGTGACCTTGATCTAAACGCTGAATAACCTTTACTTTGATGTAATAGCATACGTTATAATAGGTGTCGTAACATTATGCAACGTCATTTAGCGGCTGTCCAGGAGTACCTGTGCTCATCAGGGACACCTATGCTCTCTGGAGGGGCCTCTGCTTCGATGGGGCACCTGTGCCACCCAGGGGCGCCTTCCCTTCCCAATGGACACAACCTAGCCATCCAGGGGCATCTTTGCTGTTCCGGGGGTGCCTTTGATACCCAGTGCCCAAGGGGAGCTTTTTCTTATCCAGGTTCACCTTGGTATTGAGGGGCGTATTTTTATTCAAGGTAACCTATACTACCCAGTGGCGCCTACCCTATGCAAAGGGCGCTTAGGCTATCCAGGGGGCGGCAATTTGCTATACATAGGGCGCCCTTATGCTCTCCATGGGCACCTCATTCAGAGGGTGTCTCTGATATTCAGGGGCGCTTTTCCTATCAGTAGGGTACCTGTGCCATCTTGGGACTATTCTTATCAAGGGACGCTGCTGTTATTCAGGAATACCTACACCACTGTCGAGGGTCGCCTTTGCTACCCAGAGGCGCCTTTACTTCTTAGGAAGTTTGGCGTCCGTGCTTTAAGGAGTGCTTTGGCATCGATTGATTGCTCTATTATTGGGCTTAGGTGCGCGTGAACCTTGAGCTCATGTAGCGCCCATATTGTTGCTAAAGAACGCTTATGCTATCAAAGGGTGCCTTTACTATCCAGGGCCTCTGTTTTATTCAAGGCAATCTGTTCTATCCACGGGCATCTGATATTTTGGGGGCGGTGCCTAGGTTATTCAGGAGGCGGCTTTTTCTCCACAGGGGCGCACTTTTGCTTTCCAGGGGCGCCGTTACTGCCCAGGGGTGTCTTTCTATCCAGGGGCGCATAGGCTGTCTAGGTGTATTTTTTAATCACAGACATGATTGAAATACATGCCCATACGTTATCCTGGAGTGCTTTTGTCTCCGGTGAGGCGCTATTTTTCCCTTCCGGGCACCAGTTTATTCAAGGGCACATATGCTGTCCAGGGAACCTTTGTTATCTAGGGCTGCCTTCGCTGTTAAGGGGCACCTTTGCTACCCAAATGGAGCATTTTACTTTCCTGGAGTGCTTATTTCCATCTAAGGGGTGCATATGCTATCTTGGAGCGCCTTTGCAAACATGGGGCGCACTTTTCTATCCATGGGCGCCTTTACACTTGGGGCGCCTCTGCAATCCAGGAGGAGCCCAAAATAGATGGAGAATAAAAATTTTGAAATAAGGCATTTGAACACTGAAATAAAGTGCCTAGTTATCAAAAAGAGGCGCTCATCTGCTGAGCGGGGAGGACTGCTGGTTGCTGAGGGCAGCGTTCTCGGAAGTGGGGCGCACATACTGAAAAAGGCACCCGGTTGCAGCGATGGAGCACTAAGACTTCAGTTATAGGTTAATGAAATGTGGTTAAAGGCAGTCCATGCTCAAATTGAGCGCTTGAGCCCTGTAACAGAGCGCGCGACTGTCGGACAGGTGTGCCAACCATAGACAGTAGGGCAGCTGAAGATGGAAAGGGACACCTATGATATCCTGGAGGCGCCTGTACTCTCAGGTGAGGCGCTTGTTTTCTTTATCAGGCGCCTAGTTTATCCATGGCCGCCTATGCTGTCCAGATCATCTATTTCAAGAATAGTTAACTTTGCTGTCCAGGGAGCATTTGCTATCCAAGGGTGCATTTGATATATGTAGGGCGCTTTATGCAAAGGGCGCCTCGGCTGTCCAAGGGTGCCGCCCTAACCAAAGGCCACCTTTCACTTTCCCTGAAGTGCCTATTTCTATGTAAGAGGTGCAAATATTATCTAGGAGTGCCCTCGATATACGGAGACGCCTTTTTGTCCAGCGGCGCCTTTGCTCTTGAGGGGCGCTGCTCCAATCCAGGGTAGCTGAAGATGGATAAGGGACATCTATGCTATACAGGTGGAGCCTGAACTTTCCAATGGGGCGCTCATTTTCCTTCTCAGGCACCTAGTTTATCTAGGGGGCGCCTAGGCTATCCAAAGGCACCTTTACTATCAAAGGGGTGCCTTCCTAGGGGCGCCTTTGCTATCCAGGGGCGCCTTTGCTGTCCACAGCACTTGTGTTATCCAGGGTTGGCTTTGCTGTCCAGTGGCACCTTTGCTATCCAAAAGTGCATATGATATCCGTGGGCGCTTTAACCAGTGGGCGCCTGGACTATCAAAGGGCACTTCTTCTACCCAAGGTGAGCATTTTATTTTCCTAAAGCGCCTACTTCTATCTAAGGGGCGCTTATGCTGTCCAAGGAACCTATGTTACCAAGATTTGCCTTTGCTGCCCAGGGGCGCCTTTCCTAGCCAAGGGCGCATATTGTATCCGTAGGGCGCTTCATCCAGGGGGCACCTAGGCTATCCAAAGGCGGCTTTTCTATCGAAGGTGTGCCTTCCTAGGGGCGCCTTTGCTACCCAGGGGCACCTTTTCTGTCCACAGAACTTATGTTATCCAGGGTTATCTTTGCTATCCAAGGGTGCATATGACATCCGCAGGGCGCTTTTTCCAGTGGGCGCCTAGGCTATCAAAGGGCACTTCTTCTACCCAAGGTGAGCATTTTATTTTCCTAAAGCGCCTACTTCTATCTAAGGGGCGCTTATGCTGTCCAAGGAACCTATGTTACCAAGATTTGCCTTTGCTGCCCAGGGGCGCCTTTCCTAGCCAAGGGCGCATATTGTATCCGTAGGGCGCTTCATCCAGGGGGCGCCTAGGCTATCCAAAGGCGGCTTTTCTATCGAAGGTGTGCCTTCCTAGGGGCGCCTTTGATACCCAGGGGCACCTTTTCTGTCCACAGAACTTGTGTTATCCAGGGTTGTCTTTGCTGTCCAGGGTGCCTTTGCTATCCAAGGGTGCATATGACATCCGTAGGGCGCTTTTTCCAGTGGGCGCCTAGGCTATCAAAGGGCACTTCTTCTACCCAAGGTGAGCATTTTATTTTCCTAAAGCGCCTATTTCTATCTAAGGGGCGCTTATGCTGTCCAGGGACGCTATGTTACCAAGATTTGCCTTTGCTGCCAAGGGCGCCTTTCCTAGCCAAGGGCGCATATGATATCCGTAGGGCGCTTCATCCAGGGGGTGCCTAGGCTACTCAGGGGTGCATTAGTTCCCCATGGCGCAATTCTGCTATCTAGTGGCGCCTTTTCTTTGCCGGGGCGCTTTTGTTAGCTTTCTAAATTTCATCTTCAACATTTTACTGGGGCGCAAAAGACCACTAAAGGCGTCTAGTGCTTGGGCAGAGGCGCTTTGCCATGGTTTTAAGGACTATGTGTTAATTCAAGCGGAATAAGTGGTATCTACCACCTTGGCGTACGAAATGGGTACAGGCGCGCCGCTCATATCGGGCGCCGAAGGCGCCCGATATGAGCTAAGCTATACTGAGGCGCTTCGGAGCTAAGGGGGGCCCGGGCCCCCTGGGCCCCCTTGGATCCGTCACTGCAAGAACTACGCGGCAATCTGCTGCAACCTATGGTGAAGAAGGTCTCTGGTGGTGCCTTAGTCTTTGTGTAACATTGTTCAAGCTGTACCCATCCGGTATATGTAAATTAGAGCCGGCTCTGTGTTGGCCAGGGTGTCCTAGCAGTCACCAAGCTTCAGAATCCTTGCCCAGATTTCGCCAGGCCACGAGCGCTAAAAGCTATTGCCCGCCGCAGCTAACGCGACAGTGGCCGAGTGGTTAAGCGCGCCGTCTGAGCGGTGAAATATATCGACTGCGAGAGTGGCGGTTCAATACTTCATGCATCCGTATTTTTCAATGCATCTCTGGCTTTTGCTGGTTCTATTAGCGACGGGACGGAATGGACAACATGCCCTCGGGCGTGTGGCTGCCCCGGCAGTGGCGAACCCAGGAACAGAGAGGCTGGGGCGCACCCCCATGTTTTTCATAGTGCAGTAAAGCACAGCACGAATTCTACCTCAACTTTTAATGTGACGCGACTGCTTATAGCGGAAGACGTAGAGGTGAATCCCGGACCTCCTCAAGCAAAAACAGAAACACTCCGTATTATCACTCAAAATGTCCGTTCCATACGGAATAAACTAGGCATACTCAGGGCATGTTCGACAGAGCTTGAGAAATACGATATCATTTCTTGGACTGAAACCTGGCTGTACGAGTCGGTAGGAACAGAGGAACTACAGTCGGCATTACCGGACCACACATGGTACAGAAGAGACAGGCCAACTCACGCGGGGGGAGTTGCGTGCGCTATTGCCAGAAGGCTTCCTTCCACGAGGAGAGAAGACTTACAGACTGACGGAACGGAGTCGCTGGTCATCGAGATCAGCACGACACCCAAATTACTCGTGTGTGTTCTTTATTGTGCCCCAGGTGATTCACATCTGTTTAGGAACTCTCTTGAGGTGATGACTGCCATTGCAGCCCGATATCCGCGAAGATATCGGGCTTCAACTTTAAACTTTGGCTTCAATTTTTTCCAATTTTTTTCAATTCAATTTTAACAGTACATCATTTTAAGGTGAATCTCTTGCCACACTTATTGTTTCAAAGGTTGAATACAAATTTAAAAAACTTAAAATAGTTATTTTGAAAAACTAAATTATCAAAGCTGGACAATGTAATTTTAAATACAATTACATTTTTAATCAGGATCCATAACGAAGATCTACACAAAAAATAATGATTGCATGCCGCCATTTTTTCCAAAAACATGGATTTTCACAATTTTTAGCAAGCTGTAACTCCAAAACCCGGGTTTTGAGAAAATAAATATTTTCAAATCTGAATTCTACACCACTGATAACCCTGTGTACGAAGGTGGAACGAAATATGAGATTATGCTATGTACAATCCAGGTGGTGTCTGGTCGATTTGTGATGGAACACCCCAATTGTGACAGCGGTATGCATTCGAAAACATGTAACTTGAGTTTAGACCATTCAACCAGAATCTGATTTTGTCACAGTCACGCACCATGAATAATGCAAATGTGTCGTCTGCCTCAGAAGCCTAGTTGCCCTGTTTCTACACCCTTGGTGACTGGCTCACAACGGAGGAGGTATTGATTTCCCGCGCGCTGCTGTCGGGCCAGCAGGATAGTAGCTGCACTGATGGCAATACAACCAAAGGGGCATTCCACGACAAATCGACAAGTCGATGATACCCTCATGTTGCAGATTTCGGTGTATTTTTTGTCAGGGGGGCTATTGATAGAGCTGATGACGATTTTCGTATTAATTTTTTCCCTGATTTACGGGTTGAAAATTATAGCCTTAGGCATTTTGACCATACCTACTTGCATGTCTTTTTTAAAGACGAAATTTTACCTGTATGCTTCTATGTACAAATGCCATAAAAACTTGATCTAGGTTTCTTAAGGGTGCGTTACCCTCGACACATGCACCACACGACATGACCCGTCAGAACTAATACCCTGTGTCCCCAACAACAGAAGTCAGGTCATTCGTTCATTCATATTGATACACATATCGCCCACGTGACACGTCGGTTGTAAACCGTAGTACGCTGCGCATTCCACGCATTACGACCCTTCAGGTGACAAAGAACCACTGCGGGCAAGGTCAGACGGGTCACAGTAACAGGTGTCCTAGCAGAGGCGGGTCCAGTATTTTTCAGAGGGTAGAATGGTATTGGGCAAATGTATTGATTTCTCTAAATGAGAAAGCGGTTGCGGCTCGCACCACTGTCACCTGAGATGGACCAAAGCTAGCCAAATGACAGTTCAAGCATGGCTGTGGATTGGCTACGCTATTTGCGTCAGTTAGCAGCTAGTCAGCTGTAGGATCCGTTAACCCTCGCCCCACCGGTGGCCATCGATGCCCCCCCTAAGGTTTTTCCGGGATAACAGAAAAACGATGAGGCGCAGCACCGTGGTTGAGGGCTCTACCTCTCACTGCATCGTATTCCCACCATCAATGAAATTTTTACCCCGGGTGACCCAAGGTCAGGTCACCAGACGAGGTCAACCAAGGTCACCTCACTTCAACTTTAGAGCTCTGTAAGAGCTACATTTCAAAGTCGATCGATTTGAAACTTCCTACACTTCATGACCCCTTCAGGGTCTACAAGGTTTATATCTGGGATTTTTCGAATTCGTTCCCTGAGGTCAGGTCACGAGGTGACCTCTCCCATTGAAAAAGCATGGGAAAAGCTGCCTTATGATCTAAAAGTCACAAAAACGATTGAAAATATTCGGTTTGATCAGAAAAGCGTTCTTTGACACTCTTTCACGGATTCCAGGGGCCACATTTGCCCTTTCACCTCTCCAAGGTCATACAAAGTCATTAGGGGTCAAAAACAGTATTTTGACAATAACTTTTGACCTAATTAAGCTAGAGCGCTGAAAAACACCATCGTGTTTGTCTTGTCACTAGCTTTCATTTGATATACGGCAAGGTCACTTTCTGACCTTTCGTGACCTCAGGTCATATTAGGTCACGAGGTGACGTCTGGAGGTCAAACCACTGGCGGGAGGTCTTAACGTTGACATAGCGGAAAAAGTACTGGCAATTTCCTATCAAATGTACTTTACCAGACCTCAATAGCTCTAATGGCATAAGAGTTATGCCCAGTTTGCTTAAGCATTGCATACTTGAGTGAAAATAGCCGATCTTGACCTAATTTGACCTCTGGAGGTCAAACCATTGACCTGAGCACTAAAACATGTGAAGTAGTTTCTTACTGAAATCACGCGAGCTTTCTAGTGCACTTTGCAGATTTGCGCTAACGCCCATATTTTCGGAGTTAGAGGGAGGGGCCATCGATGCCCCCCGTGGGGCGAAGGTGGCGCCGGACCCCGGTGGGGCGCGGTTTAATTTCCCACTTCGTCAGTTTTAGTGACCAAACTTTGTAGACCCTCTTTCATCCTCCCAAACTCGGCTAGTCCTTTTCCGTCCTGGAAAATATATCAGCACAATGATGAATGATAAATCCTGTATATTCCCATAACATCCTTGTTTACTTTTTTCCGTGACAACCTCAGGGAAATGGGAAAAAGGACAACCTTCTTCCATCCCGACAAAAATCTAAAAAACGAGGTCCTAACTCATACCCCGTCACATTACATTCCCTCTATAAACGGAGTGTCCTGACTTTGTAAATTTATTGTGTCTACTTTTGAACGCTATTGTTTTTAGCATTATATTCTCGGCCCGCCTTACGTTGGTGGTTCGTCATTTCCCGTGCGTACACACACACGCACATACACATGACATATGGGCCGCGTGTCCCTCATTTGTGACCGCCTTGGTGTATCTTAGGGATCCCCCGCCTCGTGGCGGTCCCCCGCCTCGGGCGTGCGTTTGCGCAGGGCTCACGGACTCGCTCATCCACCGAACCCTGAGGCGCACAGGTCCATGTGTTTACCAAATATATTTATTGTGCAACATTGTTCTGGTTCTCGGAGAGGGGGGCGTTCTACCCCTCGAGCATGTGCGGAGTTGTCCTCACTGTGATCGATAGGTAGTTGTGATTGCAGGATAGTTTGTGATGTAATCGACAATACACATGTACGGTCTCAATCCCGTCCAGACCCTTACTGACTACATCAGTTCAAGATAAACCAAAGCCTTTGTAATGTATTGAAAGCAGTCTCCTAAGTTATCGGCTCTGACTCAGGCCAGTATCGAAGGATGGTCTCCGAAACATATAAGAGACCATCCATAAAGTACATCAGGAAAACAGAAGGGGATGGGAAATCAGCAACCGTTTTGATAGACTTTGCAACAGGGCCTAAGAAGGTTACCATGGGGTTAAAATTATTAGGATATGTGTTACGTAATTTATCGATAGCCCCTCAGCTCTGACTTAGAGTGAGCATTGATGTGATTCAATGGAGTCACACACATCATTATTATGAGACTTTGGATTTTTTGTTTTTTTTTTCTTTTATGAGGAGCGGAACCGTGAAAGATTTGTGGAAAACGTGTCTGACGTCCAAATTACCATCACATCCCTCCAGTCATCAGACCATAGTTCCCTGGTGTTAAGAGCTAAAGGTAAGTTGGTGGAAAACACGCACAATACGTATTCTATAGTCCATATTCCATATACGTATTCTCTATAGTCTATATAGTCTATATACCTATTCTCTATATTTTATTGACCTGAACGACGTTTCTAAAATATTCGGCAAGCATTAGGAGGTGATGCAACATCCCCTTCCCCGCACCTTTCAAGGCGTGTCGTGACTATTTCAGGGATAGCCATAGTTCAATTGGGCGATAAAGTTCTTTCTGGTAATTTACAGGTTCAAGGATGACCTTCATGGAGTCTAAAGACACAGAAAGCACCGTAACGTGCCAGAGGATAAAAATATAAGTATAAATCACAAGCAAAATACACGGATATTTTGCTAAAAAGAATAGTGAAGTGGCACCATCAGCAGCAAAAAAATCACATCCGGCATGAGCTTCAAGCAACGAGAGTGAAGAGAGTTTACCGGTCGAAAATTTGGAACATTGAATGCGATAAAGCTGATGGACTAAGGAACGGGAAACACAAGTCCTCATATGACTACTCAAAAGTGACTCTAGTCAGCAGCATCGGCGATAACAGGTGCTGGCATATATGACACAGAAATCTGACTCACACATTTGTTTGCCTTTCTTTATGAAGAGTGTACTATGGGGACACACTAGTTGAGTGGATTTCTGCTCTGCGGTCGTCGTCACGAGCACTCTGCTCCCGGGACATACGCCGTTTTTTTCCTGAAAGTTCTTATCACTCCAGCTCATGGCGACCCGAAATGGGTCTTGCTGATATTGGTAGAGCCTAGTGCTCTACCGTTTGTATTCTGATGAAGGGAGAGTGTTATCCTTGACCATGGCGATGGAGGCACAGTGATATAAATCCTAGAATGATTAGTGGAGAGTGACACCCAGGCGCTCTGAATTTCCCATTCACTTTTTTCTTACTCACTGGATTTTCGTTGGCATAGTTCAACAATCCTAGTGTATACAAAATCATCTAGTGTGGAATTTTGATGAAAATGTGCGAAGCTTAAGTAAGGAATGTAATCGAGTTTCAAATAGATCCCACAATAGTATAGTGTTTGGACTTTTTACTCGCCTGCTATATTTTCCAACATGAATTCTACACTCAGTACCCCAGTGCAAAACCAGTTTTGAGACACTGCGGAGTGGGGCGCTGAAACATCCCAAATATTATCCAGCATACTGAGCGCGTCTTTCATTTTTTCTGAGCGTCACCGTCCCACTCTGTTCTTTGTCAGCAAAATTTTCCATCCAGCAGCCGTAGCAAGTTCCTTTGCAGTTAGGTATACTTCGTGAACGTCATGGCTCAAAATGTATTCACACTTACACTTGTGCTGGTAGCAGTAGTGTCTCCATTCCCTGCTATTGGTAAGGTCGTATTCTAGAACCTCGGGCGCCTTGGGAAGTTTTGCTCTGCTGAGGGAGGATGATGGGCAGCAAATGAAGAAGGCTTCCATATATTTTAGCTGACGCCGAGGCCTAATTTTTGGGCTTTCACTCGTTGAGACAGATCTCCGAGGCGGCTTTTGCTTCTAGTTATCATAGGCCAATCAATTTCCACATGTCCCCAGAAATCGCTTATTTATGTACCTAAAAGTACGAACAGGATTCAAGCGGGCTAATTCGGCATAAACCTCCCTCAAGATCGTTCCCTATCAACCACCTCTCCTTGCCATTGCACACAGCTTACGTCGGTAAAAACACCTTCTTGGGTCTACTAGGATATTTGACGCAAATCAAATGCAATGTAACGCACAGCCTATCTTCATTTGTACTTTAAATAGGTTTAGAATGCTCGATTATGTCAATTCTATTTCAAAAATACACTCACGTAGCCTTCCGGTACGATTTTTGATGAGCTGCGATTATGCAAAATTTACTTCAGGCTGATTTTTCGACCGTAGACGGTGACCTGATAATGACGAAATTTTGAACGGATGTCCAAAATGAACCAAATAATGAAAAATTTGCGGGGACACTCATTTTAAACAAAAGTGTGCAGAATATGAAGCCATATTGCTTATCAAAACATCAACTCCTCAGCATTTCATATGTTAGTAGACTCATGAAGGCTCATATTGTCTGGTGGCATGCAACAAACAATGTGCGCCATCCAGCTTCGGCCAGGCAGGTCGTAACTGGCCAGAAAGTAAGAGACACCATACACCTTCAGCTTTCAACTCTGACACTACATTTTCCACGGCAAATCGGAAAGTTAACCAGATTCTGACCCATTTTTGTTAAATACTTTTAAACATGTCCTGTGCCCCCAAATCCGTTAAAAACAAAATATACATTTTTGCTGGAAGTTAATTGGCCTAGTCTCACCTGAGGCTCTGTTTGTGATTCTAGCCTGTCTGTTACCCTCACTGGTCCACAAGAGAAGGTACGACTTGAAAGAAAGAACGTGCTTGAAATTTGGTCATCAGAAGGAGTGAGCTTACGACCGAAAACAAGGAAGTGAACGCAGGAATACATTTGACAAATTACGACTTTGTGCTGAATCTTCTTTGTATGTCACAAAGAACAAGCTTCTCTCCGTCGGATCTATGGGATCAATTAGAACAAGGGTAACATCGACAGATCCATGATTTTCGGTGTTGTTGCATGGGCATAACATCGCATCCATGACACTGACAGTGTAGGATCTGCACATAATGACGGTTTCGGGGTCCAAAAACCTAACACCATGTGGCAGCCATCGGCTAAGTATGATGCTCAGTCCCTCTGATCATGTTATGCATGCTTTATTAGTCAATCTTATTGTTGGGAAATTACAGCAATTGCAATGTAAAAATTTAGTTAAGATTCCGAAAACTGCATTTATATTTTTAACGAAACTTCTTAACTCCATTCATGTTTTTAACGATACTTCTTTGTTAATACAAATGTGTGATAACTGAAAAGCGTTGTCCCAATATCTTCCCCTGCCCAATTTCAAAGTTTATTTATTTTATTCACTTTGCGTTTATATAAAACTTAGACATAATTTTTTTGGTTTGAAACACAAACCCCATTAAATAATCCGAATTTTGGTTTGGGCTACACTTCGGCTGCTTTCGACGT
Organism: Lepas anatifera; assembly: GCA_034440635.1. Classification (NCBI taxonomy): domain Eukaryota; kingdom Metazoa; phylum Arthropoda; class Thecostraca; family Lepadidae; genus Lepas; species Lepas anatifera. The sequence goes on along the minus strand of JAOTON010000941.1, from coordinate 286,107 downwards.
AAAAATCATCTCCTGAGTGAGGCTTCCCTGTAGTGATAAATGCTCCCATCGGCCTTTTGTCTCCCCTCTCTCTCTCTCTCTCTCTCTCTCTCTCTCTCTCTCTCCTCGTTTGGTTAGTCATTAACAATTCTGATATATTTTTTCCTGGGGGACACCTGCAAGTCCGAATTAGCCATTTTCGTATTATTATCACAATATTCTTTCATACGACAAGTTGCTACTTTTCTCGGCAGTAGAATGCAGAAGTTAGCAAAATATCATCAATCATAACCGGATAATCGGTCGGGTGAAGTCTGACGTTTTGGAGCTCAGTTTGGTGATTTTTAGGAGCACTGATCATGGTTTTTGCGGGACAGCAAATTTTTAGGCTGGCTTATAATGATGAAACATCAGCTCCTAGATTTCACTTCTGGGTACGAGCAGGTACGATGCACCCTTATAGATTCTTGGCAGTTTTTTCAAAGACAAAAGCTCATTGACACAGCATTGTAGTTCACCCCTCCCTTGTTTAGATCATCGATCCAATTAGAGAACACCTTGCTGAAACTACTGAATGTTGGAGTGGTAAAAACCGAAAAAAGTTTTGATGCCCGGGATCATGTAATATTAGTTAGGGTAAGTCCCCTTTTTTGTTTCAATGCCTTCATATTCAACCCCTCCCGCCTCCCATTTCAAATATTTGATTTGAAAACACGGTAGTCAAATTCAATGCAAACTTTATGGCTGTGGCGGATCCAGAGGGGAGGGGAAACAGGCATTTGCCCCCCTCCCCAAACGGAAAAGCCCGGGGTAAAACTATGTTTTTGTGCCCCCCCCAAGCGATCGACCTCTTTTTGCCCCGGCTCCTTCTGAGTTCATAAGTGAGATTTTGTTGCTTTAACCTTAAGTTTCAAACAGAAATAACTAGTGTAAATAGGGCTATGGATAGCAAAAAAGCATCTGGCCAATCTCACCCGTGACTTTTGCCTTCACCCGGGTATCCAAAACCGCCGTCAAGTTATATTGCGGCAACATTTTCACCGCGTGACGTTTTTGTTGCGACTTTGGTTTGCCCCCCAACCGACCGGCTAGATCCGACACTGCTCAATGGAGACGTCTTTGTCCCTCAGCAGGACCTCGGCAGCGGATCCGTCCTCAGTCGGCTGCCACGGACTGGCGCGCCCGAGGCGCAGAGGCACCGGTCACGCCGGTAAACAGGTGTCCGTAGCCAGTGGCGTAGCCAAGGGGGACCAGGCTACACGCTCTCATTTTGTTCAATGTTTCCATCAACATCGTGAATATCTTCACTTGCTCAACTGCAGTTTCTCTGCTTTAACTACTTACATATTTCTAGCTAGCCACTGCTCCCGTCCATTCACCAAAACAGAAGAACAGACCGCCACACCGCCCACCATCAATCCGGTACCGCCAGCGCCATCTATTGGAAAAGTTTTATAAAACTGAAATAACTTTTTCGCGAGCCTTTTTGTTTTGAATTTGTATAGGAATGTACAGAAGAATAGCCCAAAACTCGTTGTTCCGTTTCCCGATTTTGCCCTGAATTTTCGGAAAATGCTTCAAATTTCAGCTTTATATCTTTCTTATGAGACAAAATTCAAAAGTAAGACAACAGAGTTTGAGACACTAGAACAACCCACCCAAACTATTTCAATGATTACAAATGTAAAAGTTATCAAACTTTAAGTTTGAGAAATTTAAAAATAACGTTTAAGTGTCAAAACTAGAAATATGCAGGCAAAATAGAAACCCGTAAAGATACACTTATCATCTACTTCGTTGAAAAATCACGACGATAGCCACGTTACTTTACGAGATATTTCACAAGATATGTCCATAGGGTTAACATTGATAACGCACCCTAAGGACAATACCAATGGCCAAAAATATAATTCATAAAAATATAAATTTCAAATACACACATCCAACTTCAAAATATATAAAACTATTTCCTATGACTAATTTTAAATTTTTTGAGGCTCATGTTACTCTTTATACTTTTCTCTATAAGATTCAGTAATAAAAAGAATGGAAACTTGAACAGAAAGCGAGATCTGAGCTCCCAAATGTCCCGATCCCCACTTTTGTGAGGTTCGTGCGCCAGCGCGGCACGCCGTCGATGAAGCTATCAAACGTTTCTGGCCATGAAAAGGTGTCAATGGTGGAATTGGTCGGACGTGAATGTAAGGATGTATCTAAAACAATAAATTGTAATCAATGTCCCATTCCTTAACACCTGCACTGGAGAGGCGTCCGACACTTTCGCGCACTGGAAGGGGGACTGGTAGGCCCCCTGAGCTCTCGGAAATTGGGAGGCTCAGAAAAACTCCATGTGAGGACTGGGTGGGAAGTGTTGAAATCCATATTATGACCGATCTTAGTTGACCTAGGTCAGTATCGTCAAGTTCAAACGAGGTCATAAAGGTCAAGTATTAGCCGTGCTGGGTATTCATCCAGAAATACCGTGATTAGGCTCAAAGAAGTCCAGAATGCACTGAAAACAGAGCAAGGTCATAGTGAGAACGTCCAAAGAAATGTAAACTTAATTTTTGAGGTTAAGTTCGTTCAAGGGCATTGACCTATGACGTCACAATATGACATATTCCCTTTAATTACACCATAACTAGCACCATAGCAACTGTTGGACGGGAAATGAACATTGACCTTTACCCATGACATTTAATTTGAACTGTGAACTTTAACTTTACATTGAGTTATCTTAACTATGACGTCGTTGCATAATATACGTCATACTGGGTAACGCCATGCGACCGGAAGCACCGGACTAATGACTTTGAGAATGCTGGTATGGCCTTGAAATGTGACCTTGACCTTCATGAGGGGTGAACTTGACGTATAATCTCGTTTTATATGGCGCTATAACGTTGCCAGTTGATCTTTGATGCACGCAAACTAGTGCAACCGCGAGATTGCAGCGATCTCAAAAATAAAGTGTTTAACTTTGAAAGCCTTTAATTAGAAAATCGGGGCCAATTTTCAAGGTTATGTGACCAATCGACGTGCCATTGAACATTCTCAAAAGAAGCGAATTAGCGTTTTTTTTTTGCCACGAAGGGTTCTCCGGCCACCTACAGAACATTACTTTCTGCAATGTCCCCGTTTTGATCCTCGAAGAACTCTTACGGAAAACAGCATATCTACGATATCAAATCATTCTTTCAGAAACATGCATCATAAAAACAAAATTGTCATATTAATCCATGGCCGAAATCTCCCTCCAGGCAAGGACAGGGCAGTAGCTCACACAGTTTTTCAATTTATTCATGGCACAAAGAGGTTCGTTATTTAACAAGAGACATTAAATTAATCATGTCATAGCCAGTGCTCGATGTGGTGTAGTGAGCCGTACTTTCGGTGGCGAGTGTCGCGGCGGTGCGGTGGCCTCTCTGGGGCGCTGAGATGGCACCATGACTGTGTTTGCGTGGGACGCCTAGATTTAAGCGCTTCGGCGCTTTTGCGTTCTTCGTAGCAGCCTTTGTGTGTGTTTTTTCTGAACCATGAAATAAATATTATGGATAACTGTAGCTTCCGGAGGGCTAAGATACCGGAAGCTGGCATGAGTTGCCACGGCATACCACCGGAGCAACGACCACTATCCCAGAAGATATGGCAGCTTGAGTTGCCACCAGGTGCTCACAGCTTTCATGTTTAGTGCACACCTGAGCAAGATATCCGCAAATTGGAGGGATGCGAAAGGTAAAGTTTGGCGCCGAGACAAGTTACTGCTCGCAACACATTAGTCACTACAACATTTTCGCTGGTTTGGATTGTGACCCGCCCAAACACTGGGAAAAGACGGGGGAGGCAATATTAAGTGACCTTGCGTCGAGACAGTTTGTACCAGGTCGTCGGAAATGCAAGTCGACATCAGTGTGTTTCTTTTCTGTATCGACACGGATGGTGCTACTTGTGTGCCGTCGCTCTAAAAAAGCGAGAACAGAACGTATTTCTTCGACTTCCTAAGCATCTGTATTTAAAACCGAAAATGCCGAGGACTAGGAGTAGACGACTCAGGCGAGAACTATGGAACAGAGATATAATTGGCCCATCGGCCGAGCTTTCCGTCTCAAAGCTTTAACATTGATGGATGTCTTGCAGAAAGGTCGACTGATGAAAGAGAGATGAGCCGATTGGAGCGAAAAAAGTATGTGAGATTTGCGAGAAAATGACCCCTGATATGTATCGGTACTGCAATTAAAGGGAATGGAGTACCTTTATAACGTGATTTTAACTGAGATAGCTAATTTGTAAAGGATGCCGGAAAACCCGGTATTCCATATAGAATTAGTCTTAAACTCAAAGTTTCCGTGGATAAAAGCTAAAAGCCTACCTGAAGTATACCTCAAATTTACCCCAGCCAGGCGGACACAGTTGTCAGCTGTTGGTGTGACGACAGCACTGACGTCACGGTGAGTAATCAGCCAATTGAAGCCGTTGAAGCCTATCGAATATGGTGGTAGTTGCCATGTCATGACGTCATCCGCAGGCAGAGGTTTATTTTTCACCCTAGAGGAGCATTTTAAAATTAAAATATTGAGCTCATTGTACATTTTTCAAATAAATCAAGGGTGTTTTTATGATTTTCGACTAAAATGCCCCTATATACACTAAATTCGTGGAACCAAGGTGCCACATTCTCTTTAAACTAGTGACCGAGGCGTTACGTTCCGTGCTAGGGTTTGAGAGACGCGACGGGTACATTAAGGCGGGGATTAAGTTTCACGAACTGATGCCAACATCTTATACGAAGCATGACATGAACCTATCCATGAAACAAAAATCGGTCGAGTGATTGCTGTGTCTTGTAATCGTACTGGATTCCCCGTCAATCCGCCACTACCTCGGAAAGCCTCCAGACATGCATTTACTAAAGGCACTCAGGCATTTCGGGGAAGGGGTTTGAGCCCCTGTCCCTCTCTCTCTTACATCCGCCACTGCAACAAAAATATACCAATCCCCTAGTTGGGATCTATATTCCACCTCCAACATGTGTTTGGGGTGATCCCCACGCTTCAAACCGCACGTGATCTACTCTAACAGCTAGCGCTTAAACCACCGTACGCTAGCACCAAAGATTTCCAATGGAGACCGCAACGCCAAAAGTTTCCGAAGCATTCATGCATAAATGTTCGATATTGCTCATGTTCCCGTGGTCCGATTCCAAAAATCTTTCACTTCTGAGTTTCATAAAGCCTAGTGCAATATAAAAACAATGTTAAGGAACGATCCATATAGTTTGAATTTTTGTACTCCACCCTACTGTATAGGGCATGTCCAAAACACCTACGGATTGACCAGACGCAAGGTTTAGTGGTGGTATAAACGCAATGCTAAGGTTCTGAACAAACAACAAACACTCAAAACTCACAATAATGACAATATGAAAGGTGATGGTTCTGATACAGGCAGGAAACCAGAGATTACGGAAGCTTTTCATGCGGCCGATGAAAATTCTCCGTTCTAATGGGGAAAAACGCAGGCACTGATGAAACGGTACGATGCTAAATATCTCAAGAAGTATTGACAAACAAAGTAGAAACTGGACAACCGCAAATTACAAATTGGTTAAAGAGGGCTTTTAATTGGCTTACCAGGAAAATCTCCCACAGCTTGGCAGTGTAATCCAGAAATGAACATGAGCAGCACGAGTTGTTTCTAACCGCGCAACACAGATGGGAATTCTGCATGCTATCCACTTTTATTTTACGACCGTACTGCTCTACTTAACAGAATACTTCTCCATTTTTGCTGAAGACAGTGTACAGACACTTGCTTTGCCCTTTTTTCTTTCAGGAAGGCTTGGAAGATTGACTGACGGTACGGTGTAAGGTGTTCACTGATGCATAGTTTCTTTGTCTCGGATGTGTTTTCTGCTCCCTCCGCTGATTTGGATTTGGCTCTTTCCTCATAGAGGCGGTCACGGACGGAGCCCTTGGTCGACGAATTGAAACGGCAGAGAATTCGTTTGTTCTTTCCGATCCAGAGGGCGTCGTCGATTTTGTTGCGAGAGACGGGTACCTGCGTCATGCACTGCCCAAGGACTGTGACCGCTGTCTCGACTACATCTTCTTTCCACGGTTCTGGTGGAGGTGCAGGGACAGCAGCGCCAGAGAGTACAAGATCCTTTTTTCTCAGCACGTTGGAGGGCTTGTCTACCTCATCTTGTAGTTAGAAAATGTGCGTGTCTCTCTCTCCGGTACACCACCCAAGCTCGTCAATGTAGCAGTCGCGCGTTTCAACGTGCTGCTCCAGTTCCTTGTTTCTAGTGTGCAGACGTCCCAGGTCGGCCTTCAGCGCAGTAAATTCGGCTGACATATCGTGTTTGATACGGTTAGCCATCTTAAGAAGGGCCGAGTGCAGAGCTTCTTCAGTCAGGGGTTGAGAAGAAGTAGCGTCCAGTACCGAAGCGTCTGACGCAGACACTGAGTCAGATGATGGGTCTCTGGTCCTGCGTCGTCGTTTAGTAGGGCTCATTGAGCTCGGTGGCGACTGATTGTTCTTGTCAAGCCGGGATATCATGTCCTTCACAGACGTCTGCTGGCCACTCCCCGCCTTTGTTGTGGATCTAGCTCCGCCACTGGCATCACCGCCGGCAGCTCGGGCCTGCCCCGACTCAGGCAGCGCGTGCCGCGGCGAGGCGGGACACGGCTACGAGGGTGTCGTGCACCGCTGTGGCGGCTGGCGCTGTGAATGCTGAGAGCCACGGCCGCGATTCCTTTCGCTCGAATTGTCCATCTTGGAAAATTAAAACCTACCCCGATACCACTACTTCTTGAGACACATCCACTCTTCCAAGCCCCGCTTGTAAGCCAGGGTTACAACCACAGCTGTCAAAATTGTGTGTTGAGACACGTTTCTCATATTCTCGATTCCAATGTATGACACGCGTATAATTCACGCCTTTTAACTTATCCACGCACCAACACCCCTCCCGCAGTCACTGTTTGATAGAGAGTGGATAAATAGCACTTTTCACACCACACGCTCCACCGCCCTGAGCGCGGGTCGAGGTACCGGGGCGGAGCAGCGGTAGGATGCGACCGGCCGGGGCGGGTCGCCACGGTCAACACGCTTTACGGCTATTAGGGGCCAATCGCGAGGGGGGTCGTTAACAACCCCCCCCCCCCTGTAAGGACGAAGGTGGTGAAAACCCGAGTACGTGCAAGGGTTAAGCTATAATTAAACCTAACCATTATCGTAGGGGATCGACGACCACAAGTGCTCCCCTGCTGACCTTTGTGCGGCGTCCGATAGAGCCCCTGAAGAGAGACGGTCTGGACAGTCGTTAGGTTGGGAATCTCACAATACGTAGTTGTAATTCATTCATCTCTTAGAAATAGAGGAATGTTGCATTGTGCAGTTCGAATATTAATAGTTGTTGTCACGTCATTCATAATTATTACCAATGGCCGATTGTTTGAATGCTAATTTGGATCGCTAGTTTCCGCTAGGTTGAGGCTGTCCGAGCTCCTTAATTTTTGGCCATCTGATTCTTGATGTTGCAGCTGAGGCTGCCCTTGATGTTGAAGCTAACGCACCCCCGTAGAAGCAGTGCCAATTGACGGTTTGACGCTATTCTTATGGTATAACGTTATTAGCTATTGATGTTGCAGCTGATGCTGTTATTGCACTAAGGTTATTCTGTGTCAGCGTAATGCGACTACCTACTGATGTCACAGCTGATGATGCCCTTGCGGATATTACTTGAGATGTTGAAACCGACCTATCCCCTGATTACTATGTCCCTGCGGACTTTACTTCTTTATAATAATAATTGTTGGGGTTTTACGACGCACTGACTGCCAGGGTCATACGGCGTCGCCAACTCTCACCCTGTTGGAAGGGATTTTGAGGATCAGATCGACTTATTCAGAGGCTCCGCCGTGACTTGAACCCGGGACCGGTGGCTTAGAAGACAAGGGTGCTATCCACTAAGCCACCTCATCCCCAATTTACTTATTTGATTGCTGTGTTAGATCCTAGTAAGTGTGTTGTTTTGTACCTAGCACATACAGGTGCTAGTGTTGCTCCAGTATAATGGCACCAGTTAAGACATTGGCTCTTAGTTAATTCTCCTGGCGTCTACAGCTGTGAAGGACAAAAAGAGTCTAGATAGGCTGGCACTGACATGGTTATATCCAGTCCATGGATGTTAATAATTCAATTTAGGGTAGCTCTAACCTACAAAATCCAAGTATCTCCACCGAGGCCTTTGGCCAAAATGATGATATAGGTACCTAGGTACTGGCATCTAGCTATTCTTCAAAGATGTTGTCTCACTATTTCTATCACAGTTTCACAAAATTATTAGGTTCACAAGCCACGGCCAATAGACACACTGAAGTTCCACTAGGGTTCACTTGCGCAGCAAGACGGTAACCGGTGACAGCAAGCAATAAGAGGGTGTTGCAACAAAATGGCGTCATATGTACGTCTGCTATCTGCGTGCTTTCTTCGGCAGTATTTAAAACAGTTCATGAAAAAATTATAATTTTCAAACTGTAGCAAATAGATCAAATAATTTCTTTCAACTGATTAACTTAAAAATACTAAGTCCTTCCTAATGTTAATAAAAAAGCTATATAAAAGATTTAGAAGGGGTAATTTCATTCTGGAATGGGGCGTAATTCACGCTGCATTTCATATATTTGCCACTTTCGCGTGAATGGCACCGCTGTGAATATCACCGCTCTTTATGAACTGTGATTCTGAGTAAGGCGTAACTTTGCAGGTGAATGAGGTGTAAACTGCGTCGTATTTCTGCAACAGTTATTAAACGGGACCCTGGAATGGTTTCCTCGAGTTATTACTCGTGGACCACCTCACATTCGTTTTTATTCGACTCCAAAACAGTTCACACCCTATTGTCAAATTTACGACCCTGCTTATTCTTTCGGACCGCATCGGTCATCTCTGTATGCCGCTTTCGCGCCCCAGAGTCCATGTTCGGCACACCCACTATCCGATACTGTGCTGTGATAAAGCTGTGAATCTATAGTGTAATCCATTGGATCAATTTTTCCATTGTTAGCCACTTTGGGGGCATTCCACGGCAAATCGACAAATCGATGGGTTGAAATAACACCCTCATATCTCAGATTTTCATGAAAATTTGGGACCAAGGTTCTCAGTGGCGCTGAAAACGACTGCGGTATTTTTAGTCTCGTCCGGATAATGGTTTTGTAGTTATAGCCTCGGGAGATCCAGCATCCGGCGCGTGCATCGGACTTTTCACTTTAGTTTTTAGCCATTCAAATTGAAGGTATTCCTTCAAAAGGTTACATGAAAATAATGCAAAAATATGAACAATACAAATATGTAAGTTTAATTATATTAATTGGCACGAATATGTGTAAAATATAATTCCAAACTTTTGAAAAGATAAACATACATATTTCCTATGTTTTTATTGACTTCAAAACAACTTCATGTGAAAGAGCATTGCTTAAACTACATACAACGCCAATAAAAAGAATGGAGACTACAGAGCAAAATCAGTAACGAGCACCGCAGACCAAGCCCAACACCGTCGCCGGCCACTCAGCCTGCAGTCGGCACGCCGCATAGACGCGTCCGGTTGGAAGTGGGTAACGGGGAGGGGGGGAACTGAACAAGACTGCGCTTCGGTGACATTGCGAATGAACTAGATGTGGTGTAGAGGCTACTATTGCTAACATAAAAATTTGAGCCGTTCCGAAAAAGACTGAACGTAGGTATTACCGCAACATTCGGAACAATTCTGACACTCTGGTGCATTTGCTGGAAAATGTAGTGGGAGAATTGTGCGTCAGAAGCCGATTATTATTGTTGTCTTAGGTTTGTTTTAGATAGTTTTGTTCTACCCATACCTTAAAAAGTTGCATGTAGCCCAGTTCAATTTATATTAGAAAACACACATCACAAACAAAAAGCCACATAGCGTCCACGCCCACAACTCCTTTTCGAACATATAAGATTAAGACATGCTGCTTTATTTAAGATCTGACCCACGGATCGGAAGAACGACTCCATCACATGGTGCCATTAAACTCCACAGATTCAATTTGAAACTCGAACCTTCTGTCCCTCATCATTCCAGACCTCATGGACAATAACGGTCTTGAAATCACCCGGTACGAACGTGTCAATCTTCAATGCTCCTTTTCTCGCGACTGCCTTATCGAAGTGTTTTCTGAGCTCAGTAGCTGATTTGAGTAATTTTTGTTGAAGCATTTTCGGTAGAGATTGAGGCAAGCAATGGAACACTGCTTTCCGTGTCCCCTTCCAAGTATGGTTGCTGAGATCGTAAGGGGATGGGTAACCCTCCTGCCAGTAAAGGTGGCCCGGGGCCTCACACCAGCGCGTGTTAAAAAGCACACTGGAGGGGAGCCTCGGAGGCCCCCAGATACTTTTTCTAGGTGGCCGGAGACCCCTTCGTGGCCAAAAAAACGCTATTTCGCTTTTTTGAGAATATTCAATGGCACGTCGATTGGTCAAATAACCTTGAAAATTGGCCCCAATTTTGTAATTAAAGGCTTTCAAAGTTAAACACTTTATTTTTGAGATCGCTGCAATCTCGCGGTTGCACTAGTTTGCGTGCATCAAAGATCAACTGGCAACGTTATAGCGCCATATAAAACGAGATTATACGTCAAGTTCATCCCTCATGAAGGTCACATTTCAAGGCCATACCAGCATTCTCAAAGTCATTGGTCCGATGCTTCCGGTCGCATGGCGTTACCCAGTATGACGTATATTATGCTACGACGTCATAGTTAAGATAACTCAATGTAAAGTTAAAGGTCACAGTTCAAATTAAATGTCATGGGTAAAGGTCAATGATCATTTCCCGTCCAACAGTTGCTATGGTGCTAGTTATGGTGTAATTAAAGGGAATATGTCATATTGTGACGTCATAGGTCAATGCCCTTGAATGAACTTAACCCCAAAAATTAAGTTTACATTTCTTTGGACGTTCTCACTATGACCTTGCTCTGTTTTCAGTGCATTCTGGACTTCTTTGAGCTTAATCACGGTATTTCCGGATGAATACCCAGCACGGCTAATACTTGACCTTTATGACCTCGTTTGAACTTGACGATACTGACCTAGGTCAATTAAGATCGGTCATAATATGGATTTCAACACTTCCCACCCAGTCCTCACATGGAGTTTTTCTGAGCCTCCCAATTTCCGAGAGCTCAGGGGGCCTACCAGTCCCCCTTCCAGTGCGCGAAAGTGTCGGACGCCTCTCCAGTGCAGGTGTTAAGGAATGGGACATTGATTACAATTTATTGTTTTAAATACATCCTTACATTCACGTCCGACCAATTCCACCATTGACACCTTTTTCATGACCAGAGACGTTTGATAGGTTGACAAACCGCTTCATCGACGGCGTGCCGCGCTGGCACACGAACCTCACAAAAGTGGGGATCGGGACGTTTGGGAGCTCAGATCTCGTTTTCTGTTCAAGTTTCCATTCTTTTTATTACTGAATCTTATAGAGAAAAGTATAATGAGTAATATGAGCCTCAAAAATGTAAAATAAGTCATAGGAAAATAGTTTTTATATATTTTGAAAAGTTGAAGAATGTATAATGTATGTGAAATTTATATTTTTTGAATTATATTTCTCATGAGCCAGAATTGGTAATTCGTCCTTGAATGTGTGGAAAATTCAATAGTTTTTATTAACACGTGCATTGACAGGGGGCGGGTACCCCCTGTTTTTTGGAGATAGCGTAAAAACGGTGGCGCTACGCGCCACCGTATTTGTTATTACATAGTTCTGTAATAAGAAGTACTGTATATATTACACATTATTCGATTAAGCCTGCTGCGAGTATTCCAGTGTTCTAAATTGTTTTGCTCTTTCTTTACTTGTTCAGATGCAATGACCAAAAACGTTCATTTACATGTTATCCTTTTGACGGCATGTTTTGACTTCAAGTGACCTTAAATGTGACCTGACAAAAAATAGTTCAATTCTTTCGATGGAAAAGTGGATGGGCTACCCAACGCCGCTTATCGTTTTTCGCTACCTAGCATGCTCATCGAGATCTTAGGGAGGGGGGGTGGGCGGGTACCCACCCCACCCCCGGCAAAGCGAAGGTGCCTCAGACCCCCGTCAATGCGCATGTTAAATCACTTCCGTGATACTTTTTCGTGTGTAGAATCATGGGTCCCGCCGCTGGGGGGACGGGGATACCCGTCCCCACACTTTTGAGAGTGGGAGAGGACGGATTATGCTTTGTCCCCCCCTCCCCGCCACTTTTCACGCAGGGTCCCATTACGTTGTCCCGAGTACTGAAATCATTATATCGAATAACAAAGATATAACAATAAAAATAATGGGCCTCCTGCAAACACACCAATGATAACCACAATTTCTTTCCAATATCTGACTGTGGGTACAGACGCCCATTTCGGTCTCTCCTTTTACTGGTTCAGGAATCCCGCAATCAAGTCAGAAAGCCTCTGCAAATTATATTTTCAGTAGGCCCTAGGCCAGCTAAATAGACCCATCACCAAACCAGGGTGCCAGACGAGCTAAGGGCCCCAAAAAGCTCAGGGGTCCCCAGATCAGCATGATGTGCCCAGACAAACTGATTGGATCCATAACAGTTAAACGGGCCCAATGCCACTTCAGTGGACACCAATCCATCTAGGGGCCCTAGGACCAAGTCAAGAACCTCTTACATAATTCCTCTTAGGGGCCCTTTTTAGCTCAGGGGGCCCAATATCAGCTTGAGCCCCAATATCACTCCAGGAAGTCCTGTGCAATACCCTCCCAAGGACCCAGAACAGCCCAGAGGCCTTTTGCGAAACTCCCTCTCAGAAGACCCAATGTCAATTCAGGAGGCCCAGGCCAACACAGGGGTCCAAAGATCAGCGCAGGGGCTTAACCACCTAAACAAGTCCTAAATAAGCTCAGGGGCCCAACACTTGCTCAGGGAGCCAAGCTTGAACTCAGAGGGCGCAGACACGTTGAAGGGGCCAAAAGCAGCTCAGGGGGCGCAGATACGTTGAAGGGGCCCAAAAGCAGCTCAGGGGGCGCAGATACGTTGAAGGGGCCCAAAAGCAGCTCAGGAGGCCTATAAAATCTAAGAGGGCTAAACCAGCGGGGTGCGTAGACGAGCTCACGGAGTCCAAGATATGCACAAGAGGGCCGCAAACAAGCTAAAGGGACCCATACGTCAAACAGACCCGATACCAACCCAGGGGGCACTTGTAAGCTCAAGGGACACTGTATTTTGTATTTGGTATTTATTTAATTCATTGCCCATGGGATGACCCCAATAAAAGGCAAAGTAGAGGAGATAAAACAATGATACATCGGTATAGAGGGCAATCGACATTATATACGCATGATAAGAGCACAAACACTGTACAACCGGAGTAAAATACCCAAAAGTACATACGCGTATACAATGCTAAAATGATGAGCGTGAAGAATAGAAACATTAATGCGACAAACCTCTAAAAGTCATAAAACACAGTCCGGTAAAACACAGTCAAATACCATGGCTACAAAGCGGCGATGTAGGCCCTGCCTTTTGCACGAAATGTTCCGTAATTATCGGCAAAGATGTCTGCAGCAGGGCACATATGTAAGAATGTATTCAGTTGCCTCGGAAGTCGCGTAAACAGACCCTCTTTTGTGTTTTGTCGTGCCAACCCTTGCGTATGGCACACGCAGTAGTGCTCTTTCTTGCTGACGGGTGGCACGAGATGTTACGTGTAAGTAAAATGACTCAATAATAGAGGGAGAACAAATGCGACCCCTAAAAATGTTTCGCATAAAAATGAGATCATGCTGCTTTCGCCTAGCGTCTACCGATACAAGTTTAAAGTGTCTCAGTAAGTCTTTATAGGCTAGTGATGGTGATCGCTGGCGACTGTGCATATAGAGCCATATCAAAAATTTGTGCTCTATGCGGCTCAGGCGGTCGGTATGCGATGCAGCAGCGCCAGTCCACGCAACACTGCAAAACTCCATGTTGGAATGCACATACGCGCAATATGAGGTTAAAACCGATGAAACATTAAGATATCCTCTCGGTTTGGCCTTCTGAAAAGGTCGAATGAGAACGCCAAGCGCGCGGTCAGACTTTTTTACACTTTGATCGATGTGCAACTTGAAGGTTAATTTTGTGTCCAGGATTATACCTAAATCACGAATATGTTCCACATGCTCTAGCACAGTGTTTTCGATAGTATAATTTGTTACTAGTGGCTTAGTTTTCAGAGTCATCCGAAAAGATTTGCACTTGGCAGCGTTCAGATTCAGTTTCCAAGTTTTTGACCACTGACAGAGGTATAGTAGATCCTGTTGAAGAGCAAAGGCGTCTGCTTGGTGTTCATTTTTCCTATAAATTTTTGCGTCGTCCGCAAACATAAGAACCCGAGAGGATATTCCAGCTGGCAGGTCGTTTATGTAAAATGCAAAGCACAGGGCTGAGATGACCCCACCTTCAGGTGTTCCTGACTCTACCTGACACCACTCTGAGCACTTGCCATTCACTCTAACCCGTTGTTTTCTGTTTAAAGGTAGGACGAAAACCAATTTAGAGTTAAGCCAGATAGGTGGTATGAATTTTTCAATTTGTGGATTAGAAGAGAGTGGTGGACAGATTGGAATGCGGCCGAAAAGTCTGTATAGACCTACAATCCGTTTGAAGATTTTCCTCGATAGAACTCCAGGCTGTGCTCAGAAGTGATGCCAGATTAGTCGCACATGACCTGCCATTTACAAATCCGTGTTGCTCTGGTGAAATGACTGGTCTCACATGAGAAAGTAGACTTAAATATGCGACTTTATCAAGTACTTTTCCAAACAACGGAATCAATGATACTAAGCGGTAGCAGTTGGGGTCTTTCACATCCCCTTTTTTAAATGGGAACAACGTTTGCTCTTTTCCACACATCAGGGAAAACACCCTGCTGAAATGACAGTTTACAGATTTTCGTCATCGGTATGGACAGAGATTCACTGCACTCACGAATAATCCGAGCACGAATTCCATCCGGGCCACATGCTTTGCTAACAGGCATACTTTCCAATATCGACTTCACAAGATCCAGATTACATTCTATATGATTAACGCCCAAACGGGCAAGGCGGGCCCCACCCAAAACAACCAGAGGCCAAACCCACAAAAGGGGCAACAAAAAACAAAACCACAAACCCAGCCAAAAATAAAACCCACAAACGGCCACCGGAGAAAAAAACACATAACCCAAACCAGGCAGCACCAAAAAAACACAACACCGACGAGTATCCGAAAACCATCCAGACCAGGGGGCAGCCCGCCACAGGCAATAAAAAAACCGGACAGAGCCGCCAAGAAGCACGGAAAGTCACCGCCCGACTAGCACTAAACTTAGGCGGCACACCCGGACCACCGAGACCAACCTAAATCCAGGAAAGGGGGGCCAGACGGCGCCACGCCCCCGGTCACCCCAAACCCGGGGGGCGGGACCGCCCCCGCAAGCGCGTGTTAAGTGGTGGTAAGTCATACAATGGAGCATCAGGGAGCAGAGTGATGTCGGATTTGGTGAACTTTGCTGCAAATGCCTTATTCAGAACATTCGCTTTTTCTTGTTCGTCGCTTATTTGTATCCCATCAGCTACTAGAGTTGATAAGCTTCTATTTCTGCATCTGGCTGTTTTAAGAAATGACCAGTAGCGCTTTGGGTTCGCAGAAAAGTCATCCGTAAGTCTTATAAGGTATTGACTATACTTGATGTTCGCATAATTTTTAAGCTCTCTCCTTTTACCTCGGAAGCTATGAGCAGTTTCGTCACAATGGTTTCTTATCATTCTTCTAAATGCTGTTTCTTTCTTTCTCAGTAAGTCCCTGAGTTCGCGATCGAACCATGGCGGAAATTTTCGCTTCACCTCGACGACAGGTATGCAATCACGAATCGCTGCGTATAAACAATCGTAAAGCAAATCAACGGCGTCATTAACATGCATATTTTGGAGGATATTCCATGGTATAAGTCTAAGTACAGTGCGTAATCTTTCAAAATCAGCTTCTTTGTAGTTGAAGGCAATAGTACGAGACGTTAGAGTAGCGGGTGACTTTACATGTCTGATAGTACACCGCACTCCTTTATGGTCAGAATCGAAAATACCGTCAATAAAATCAACCTCAGTTACATTGCGGCGGTTGGACAAAATCAGATCAAGCGTGTTAGCATCGCGCGTAGGGCGCCAAACATATTGTTGAAACCGAGCAGTTCACATGAATCAATAAAATTCACTGCACGCCGGGATGCACGAGTGATGTTTGACTTTGCCCATCCGGAGACATCACGGTTCCATCGAATCTCTGGAATGTTAAAATCTCCAGTGACCACCACACAGTGATCCGGATAACGGTGAACGATCGTCTGTAGTGCCGCCATTGCGTGGTTTAACGCTCCGTCGTCCGCAGGGGGCAGTAGGCGACACCTAAGAAGATTTTGGGTGTTGTGTTGAGCTCCACAACCAGCAGTTCTGCTTCAGCCGGCTCCAGATCCTGTCGTCTCACAGGGGAGAATCCTGACTGGACAGCACATGCAACTCCCCCGCCGTGGGTTGGTCTGTCCCGTCGGAACCATTCTGCATCATTTATGCAAATTTAGTGCCTCTCTAATCGTATGTCACTGCTTACTTAGGTCAAAAGTCGAAAAGGTCAAATCTGTATTGGAGGAAAAACGTCTTGTTCAGCGTCCTTCGCATGCTTAAAATTGACTATACATAAAAAATTGCATCATTTACGCCAAGTGCCTGTTTTATCATGTGTTAGTGCGTACACCCCGTTCAGGGTCAAATAGGTCAAATTTACAAAAAGGCCAAGTCCATAAAATATGCAAACCAACTAGCTTAGTGTCCGTACCATTCAAATTGATTATTCATAAGCCATTCTGAATCATTTACTCCCAATACTCAAGTGCTTGCTTCTTCATTTGTTATTGTTGACACCCCTTTCAAGGTCAAATAAGGTCACAGGTAAAAAAGGCCAAGTCCGTATCGGACGCAATTCAACTAACCGTTGTTGATCTCATTTAGAAATGCCGAACCGAAACACGCATCTGTAGTCGTTATTCGACGCTGAGTTATCACTGAGGTCACACAAGTTCAGATTAAGGTCATTGAAGGCCAAGAAAGGTCATGAAGGTCTAACCTGATAAAGGTGATCCTCAAAGGCTGAAAGAAAATCTTCTGGGCCAGTTCATAAACAAATGCTGCAAAAGAACGATGAGAGTCTGGAGCATTCACGTGAAAACGGGTACAGGCGCTCAAATGACCTCAACGTGCTTCCACTCTTGAGGTCATAGCTCCCTGACCTTGAAAGGTAGGGACAATTTTTTGTTGAAAAACATGTGCAATGAATGGTCCAGAGGCTATACAAACGTTCAACGCCCTAACTTAAAAAGCTCGTTTTCAATTCTTGAAAACCCTTAGGGAGGGGGAGTGCAACAACTCCCCCCTCCTGTAAGTGCGAGGGCTAATACACACATCCTTGGCCCTGTAAGTGCAAATCATTTATTCGATTTAAATACCATTTCACGAGAAAATATACCGCATTGGGTAAGCATGAGTTTTGGAGACATTCCTCCTAGGAACCTAGAACGTCCTAAATATTTCTCGAAAATAGGGAGATATAAGGGTATGATTCTTAGCTTGGTCTCTTTTGGGAAACTGCATACCAATAGCCACTGCTAGTTGCAATGGAAACATTTCTGTAAACGGCACAGGTGTCATGTAGTCGTAAAAAGTAAAATGGGGTAGAATAGGGTGTAGCACGATGACATTTGCTGCTGTAGCTGCCGTCAAACAGAATGAGGTCAATTAAGCCATTGCACTATGAATCTCCTATTATCTCCACCGACTTTGCAGCTGTCAAGAATTGCACGGAAAGGTCCCACTCCATCATTTATCAATGCCCAAGAATTACGTGCCATGAAATGTCCTAACACGCGCATTGACGGGGGTCTGAACAATCTTCGCATTGACGGGGCGGCGGCTGCCCGCCCACCTAAGATATCGAGAACCAAGCTAAATAGTGAAAAACGGCTAACGGCGTTAGCTGGGCCATTTAAATCTCTATGGAAAATATTTAAACCATTTTTTTGTCAGGTCACTAGAGGTCCTTAGGTCAAACAATGTCACCATAGGGATAACATGTAGACGAATGTTTTTTCATTCATTTCATCTGAACTAGTAACGCTAGAGCAAAACAATCTAGACCATAGGAATCATCGTGGCGGGCCGAACCGAATAACTCATAATATGACCTTGCTAGTTCAAGTGAGGTCAAATATAGAATTTCACCTGGCCCGAGGTCAGATCAAGGTCAAAATATGGCCAAATGCATAGCAATAGAACCTCAATGATGAACTTAATGTCATTAAAATAAATGCTCTACAACCATACATTTCCAAGCTATTCAGTTTAAACCATTGCCTCATGTATTTCCAATGCAGAGGTCATGGCTTGTGCCTGAACTTAGGTCCTCGATGTAAAAAATACCGGAATATTGTATAACAGTCAGAAGGATATTTAAATTTCAACCAACACGGCAGATGTACGCGTTTCGACCATAATCTTCTCGTCAGCATCTAAAGGATGAGGGATTGATTCTCTCTCAATCTCTCATCCTTTAGATGCTGACGAAGACTACGGTCGAAACCCGTACATACATTTGCTGTGTTCAGTCAAATGTGAATACCGGAATATATTTTGTAGAACTTGGTGGGCCCATTATGTGATATGAATTTAAAGGGAATGTGGCACCTTCATAACGTGATTTAAGCTGAGATAGCCAAGTTGTAAAGCAAGTCGGAAAACCCGGTGCTCAATGTATCATTTGCCTTGGAACGCAAAATTTCCGTAGAAAAAGCTAAAACCTGCCTGAAATGTACCCCTCATGTACCCTTAGCAGCAGGCCACAGTTGTCATGGTTGTTGGTGTGACGACATATGCTGACGTCATGGTGAGAATCAGCCAATCGAAACCCACGAATCGTATTAAAGATGGTAGTGGTTGCCAGATCATGACATCATCCACAGACAGATATTTATTTCTTTTCCTAGAGTAACATTTTAAAAATAAAAATATTGAGCTTACTGGACATTTTTCAGAGAAATCATGGACGCTTCCATGGTTTTCGGCTAAAAGTTCCCCTAATTACACTAAATTCCAGGATTCGACCAGTGTGCCACATTCCCTTTAAATCAAATAGGTTCACCCATTTCTGACTTTTGCTATTTGAAACGTTTTTTTTAGGTCAGATCACTTGATCTGCCCTGGTAACCAACCCTAAGATTTTGTTAAAAGTTGTAAAAATGATCATAGAGAAGGTAAACCAAGAACGACGGCGCTGCGCGCCGGCGTTTTAATCCTGTCTTCAAAATACCCGAGGGAGCGGGTACCCAGCCCCTCGTCAATGTGCGTGTTAATGCGCATCTATATTTGATGTAGTAATTATGGCTTAGTGTTGCAATGTAGGAAAAGATGATAACGTTCCACTTCCAATATCTCTTATTCTACTAATTCGGCTAATTCTGTAACTTGGTGGCCGGTGGGCGGGGTGTGTTGATGCGGGCGGGTATCGTCATATAAGCTTCACCCGAATTTTTGTATTTTGTTGTGAAATGTGCCCAGTTTGCAAATGCTGGCTAGGCATTTTCAACAATCATTCGTTTTCTTTTCTGGTTTACGTGTGTATTCACCAAACACAAATTCTCTCTTTCTCTTTCTCTCTCTTTCTCCTCTCACTCACTCACTCACTCACTCACTCACTCACTCACTCACTCACTCACTCACTCACTCACTCACTCACTCACTCACCACCACCCCCCCCCCCCCCCCTCTCTCTCTCTCTCTCTCTCTCTCTCTCTCTCTCTCTCTCTCTCTCTCTCTCTCTCTCTCTCTCTCTCTCTCTGTTACGTTGTACCTTATCTATTCCTCTGAGTTGTTCTCGTCTAATCCTTTCAGACGATTTATAGATATTTGGTGCATGTAAGTTCCTGTTCCTCCTCCATGTCGAACACGATGTTTTAGGATTGGGCGGGGGAGGGTTAATCATCAGTTAGATAAAGACGAAGGCTTACACGAACGTCCAGTTTCATTTCTGTGAGGGCTACTATTTTTACATAGTTTGATTTGATAAAATGACTCATATATTTGCCAAGCGTCGTTGACCTGTTGATATTTATCACCAGCACTGGAGAGGGGTCCAGTACTACCGAGCACTGGAGGGAGCCTAGTAGGCCCCCTGAAATATCAGAAACTAAGAGGCTTAGAAAAAGGCCGGTTTCAGGCTGGGTGGGGGCTATCGTGATTTACCTGACACCTAATTTTCATTTACCTTGGTCAGTTTCTTCAAGGTTAAACGAGGTTATACATATTAAAGGGAATGTGGCAACTTTATAACGTGATTTTAACTGAGATAGCCAAGTTGTAAAACATGCCGGAAAACCCGGTACTCCATATATCATTTGTCTTGAAACTCAAAATTTCCTCAGAGAAAAGCTGAAAACTACCCCAAGCGTACACCTCATGTACCTCAAGCAGCAGGCCTCAGTTGTCAGGCTGTTGGTGTGACGACATATGCTGACATCACAGTGAGTATCAGCCAATTGAAACCCTTGAAGCATATGGAATATGGTAGTGGTCGCCAGATCATGACATCATCTACTGGCAGAAAATTATCTGTTCCCTAAAGGCGCATTTTTAAAATAAAAATATTTAGCCTATTGTGCATTTTTTCAGAGAAATCATGGACGATTCCATGATTTTCGGCTAAAAGTACCCCTATTTACATTAAATTCCAGGACTTGACCGAGGTGCCAAATTCCCTTTAAATCTTAACCGTGCTGGGGATTCATCGGGAAATGTCATGCTTAAATGCAGAAAGTCCGGAATGTACTAAACGTGAGCCAAGGTTTCAGTGACAAGGTCCTAAGATATGTTTCCCAAAATGTTCGTTTCAAAGTCCTGAAAGTTCATTGACCTATGATGTTGCAATGCTATATATTCCCTATATATATATATATATATATATATATAGATACAGTTTAAATACAAAACACCACACAGAAGCGGCTGCCTTTTTAAAAGGTTCTTCCTATTTCAACTACTGTACAATGTTTAAGGTAAAGGCCGAGCTAGTATTGTTTAGAACTGGTTTAATTTCATGTATATGAAGTGATTCTAAAATTCTGAGGTCAATGTTAGATGAGCTTCTATTTACTACCGTGAATTGATCTAAGGTTATGGGTGTATCACACTCAAAAGAGTGGTCTCTGATTGCCGCCTAGATTTACCTTCCAGGATATAAAACAGAAGATTCGGACGTTATGTTATAAAACTCTCCATGGATATAGATCTTCAAATGTGTTTTCATCTGTATTCTCGAAGACTGATGTTAAGCTTCTCAAGGATTTCGCCGCAGATAACTCACTTGTTGTAACGAAGCCGACAAAGGTAGGGGTGTGGTGATTTTAGATAGGGATGACTATGTTAAAAAGTGTCTGATGTACTGTCTGTGGATCCAAGTTTTGTGTCGTCAATGAACCTATTAGAAAAGTACTGCGCCAAGTTGAAGACAAAGTAAATCGCATCTTAACGAAGTTAAAAATTCCCAATCATTTCTGATGAAACTTACAAAAGCTTACATGTGTCAGGCTCCACTCCGGGAATTCTGTATGGCCTCCCCAAGATCCATAAGCCAAGTATCCCGTTGCGCCCCATTTTTCAGCCTGTGGAACTCCTGTATATAAACTTGCTAAGTACCTAGTCCCTATTTTGGCCCCAATAACTGTAAATGAATTCTCCATAAAGAACAGTTTCCAGTTTGCTCAAGATATACGTAACATAGAACTCAAACCGGGCATGGTACTTGCCAGCTTCGATGTCGAAAACTTGTTCACCAATATACCTGTCCATGAAACTATAGATATAGCTGTTAATTCTTTGTTCAAAAACTGTTCCCAAGTGTCCGGCATACCCAAAAAACTTTTCCACTCAATCTTAGAAATGGCTGTCAAAAGCTCCTATTTTCTCTTCAACGGACAACTATTCAAACAGAAGGACGGTGTAGGGATGGGACTACCCCTAGGTCCGTCCTTTGCAAATATATTCTTATGTCACCATGAAGCACGTTGGCTTGAAAACTGCCCCTCGGAATTCCGTCCAAAATATTATAGGAGATATGTTGACGATACGTTTGTGATATTTCAGAAAGAGACCCATGCTAATAAATTCCTAGACTATCTAAATAGTCAACATCCGAAAATGAAGTTCACTAAAGAAGTTGAAAAAGATGGGTGTATCCCCTTTCTTGACATCCGAATTGAAAGAAAGGTAAGAATCTCGAGACCTCTGTCTTTAGAAAGCCGAGTTTTACTGGGCTGGGAACTAGTTTCTTTAGTTTTATTCCCTCGGTGATAAAAACGTCCATCATTAAGTCTGCCGTCTTCCGTGCCTTCATGCTCAGCTCTAGCTTCAAGAACTTTGATTGCGAACTTAATTTTCTAAAAAGTTTTCTCCAGTAATGGCTTCCCTCTTCACATGGTAAATACGGCCATAAAGAGTTTCCTTGACAAACGGTACGCCAACCCTCCTCAAAAGTTAAGTGTTCCAAAACTCGTGAAATATTTTGTCCTCCCCTATTTCGGTAAACAGTCATTGAACATGCAAAAGGAATTGACTTCAATTTTAGCAAAGTTTTACCCCTTTCTGGACCCAAAGATAGTGCTAAAAACAGCTTCACTATTGGTTCATTTTTCGGTTTAAAGATTTGATTCCGAAAGATTGCCTTTCTGGAGTAGTGTACAAATACAGTTGCGCTTCTTGCCAAGCGTCGTACGTTGGGTCTACTCAGCGTAGTTTGATCTCCAGAGTTAGGCAACACCAGGGAATTTCAGAAAGAACTAAAAAATGTTAACAACTCCAGATTCTTCGGCAATCAGAGACCACTCTTTTGAGTGTGATACACCCATAACCTTAGATCAATTCACGGTAGTAAATAGAAGCTCATCTAACATTGACCTCAGAATTTTAGAATCACTTCATATACATGAAATTAAACCAGTTCTAAACAATACTAGCTCGGCCTTTACCTTAAACATTGTACAGTAGTTGAAATAGGAAGAACCTTTATATATATATATATATATATATATATATATATATATATATATATATATATATATATATATATATATATATAATTACACTATGACTAGCAACATAGCAATTGTTGGGCGGGAAATGATCATTTACCTTGACCCATGGCCCTTGATCTGTGACCTAGGCCTTAACATTTGGTTATTCTAACTGTAACCTCCTGGTCAAATTTGACAGGTTCATATACGTCGTATTGTGTAACGTTATTGGTGCACTGGTGCCAATGACATTGAGAATGCTAGCATGACTTTGACCTGTGACCTTTGACCTTGACATTGACCTTTATGCGGAGTGACCTTGGCATATAATATCGTTTATAATGCGTTATAACGTCACCAGCCGGTCTCCGATGCAGGCGAACTGGTGTGACTGCCATTGCGCCGATCTGAAAATGTAGGTTTTGACTTAAAAGCATATTAACCCGCGCCCCACCGGGGGTCCGGCGCCACCTTCGCCCCACCGGGGGCCATCGATGGCCACTCCCTCTAACTCCGAAAATATGGGCGTTAGCGCAAATCTGCAAAGTGCACTAGAAAGCTCGCGTGATTTCAGTAAGAAACTACTTCACATGTTTTAGTGCTCAGGTCAATGGTTTGACCTCCAGAGGTCAAATTAGGTCAAGATCGGCTATTTTCACTCAAATATGCAATGCTTAAGCAAACTGGGCATAACTCTTATGCCATTAGAGCTATTGAGGTCTGGTAAAGTACATTTGATAGGAAATTGTCAGTACTTTTTCCGCTATGTGAAATGTAAAGACCTCCCGCCAGTGGTTTGACCTCCAGAGGTCACCTCGTGACCTAAGTTGACCTGAGGTCACGAAAGGTCAGCAAGTGACCTTGCCGTATGCAAAATGATGCCAATGACGAGACAACCAGGATGGTATTTGTTTCAACGCTCTAGCTTATACAGGTCAAAAGTTATTGTCAAAATACTGTTTTTGACCTCTGGTGACCTTGGATGACCTTGGAGAGGTCAAAGGGCAAATATGGCCCCTGGAATCCGTGAAAGGGTGTCCAACAACGCTTTTCTGATCAAGCTGAGCATTTTCAATCGCTTTTGTGACTTTTAGATCATAAGACAGCTTTTCCCCATACTTTTTCAATGGGAGAGGTCACCTCGTGACCTGACCTCAGGACACGAAATCGAAAAATCCCGGATATACACCTTGTAGATCATGAAGGGGCCATAAATTGTAGGAAGTTTTAAATCGATCAACTTTGAAATGTTGCTCTTACAGAGCTCTAAAGTTGAAGTGAGGTGACCTTGGTTGACCTCGTCTGGTGACCTGACCTTGGGTGACCCGGGGTAAAAAATTTCAGGGATGGTGGCAAAATGATGCAGTGAGAGGTAAAGCCCTCAACCGCGGTGCTGCGCCTCTTCGTTTTTCTGCTATCTCGGAAAAACCTTAGGGGGGACATCGACGGCCCCGGTGGGGCGAGGGTTAACACACGCACTAAAGGGGGTCTGGCACTCGCACTGGAGGGGGGCCTGGTAGGCCTCCCCTAAGATCTCGGAAACTAAGAGGCATAGAAAAACGAAATTTGAGAGGTGGGTGGGGGTTATGGTGGTCTATATCATGACTATTTTTATTGACCTAGGTCAATAGCTTCAAGGTCAAACGAAGGTCAAAACTTATTTTTATTGACCTAGGTCAATATCTTCAAGGTCAAACGAAGGTCAAAACTTGGCCATGCTGGGGACCGACTGGGAAATGCCGTGATTATGCAGGAAAATGGCGGGAATAAGTTAAACACGGACCAGGGTCATATAGAGAAGGTCTCAAAGAGCCTTCCCTTCAATTTTAGGGTCAAGGTCATTCAAGGTCATTGACCTGTAATGTCACAATATAGTATACTACTTATAATGTACACTTTGACTAACACTATAGCCACTGTTTGGCGTGAAATGAGGATCAGAGGTGCAGAAAGAATGCTGGCTATCACAAACTCAATGCGACGTGTGCCTCCTCTGTCACACAGAGCTGGAAATAATAATTGTATACTTGAATACTATTTCCAATATGCTGAATGTCCTCTACCTGTCCTTTACTTTTTGCAGCAGACAAGGTTCTAGCACCAAACCATTACAGCATGAAAGTAGTAAACTGAGTTTTCATTTATAGATCATGTTTTTGTTTTTGGAAGGAAAATTTCCATTTATGGGTCATTTTTTCCTGTATTGGGGTCATAACTATTATTGGCAACTCTGACCGCAGTTTCCCCCAATGACATGCATTTCCCTTTTTGAAGAAGTTTCCATTTTTGGAAGGACTGTTTCCAATTATGGTACTTTTCCACATGATTAAATGTAGCAATTATCATGAAAATAGTCATTATTGGGAACATACCTATCTATAAATGGGAGCGTACATGTACACACAATTGGGAACCCTAACCACAGCTTCCCCCCTCCACTAAACTTCTATCAACAAAAGGGAAAAAATGTCAATATCAACATAGTATTTGGATCTACCTAAGATGTGTTGGTAAAGTGGACCTTAGGTAGCATTTTTATAAACACATCAAATGCTTAAAATTTGCATCCCACTCACGATCATCACCTGCCTGGTCATTCCTTCTTGCAGTAAAAACTCTGAGGCAAATAGCCTGCATTGATGTAAAATTATCGCGTACTTATAACAACGGACTCAAAGTGGGACGAGCACACCAAAAGAGGGATACGGGTAGCGGACCAAAAATAAACCACCGCACCGCAGCTTTAAGCGATCCTAAATTCAAAATATAGCACACAAAACAACACCAACGAGGGACATGGAGTTGAAACGTCCTCAAAAGTAGCATAGTCAATTAATTTACAGGCGAATGGGCCAACAAGGGAAAGGTAAATATATACAAGCAAGTCATCGAGGCCAACCTGCCAGTATATTTTTATTGTTTAACCCCGCCCCACCGGGCCACGATGCCCTTAAGGATTTTTCGAGAGCAAAAAACAAAACGCAGCACCGTGTTTGAGGGCCATCCCACCCATCATTTCCTACCATCCCTGAAAATTTTATCCCAGGTCACCCAAGGTCAGGTCACCAGGCGAGGTCAACCAAGGTCACCTCACTTCAACTTGAAGCCAAAAGCACATTCAAGTTAATCGATTGAAACTGCACACTTCATGGCCCTTTAAGGGCACAACGGGTCAATCCGGGATTTTCTATTTCGGACCGAGGACAGGCACGAGGCGACCCCCCATTGAAAACAGGGAAAAGCTGTCTCATGATCTAAAACCACAAAAATGATTCAAATACTCAGACTGCTCAGAACAACGTTTTTAGACACCCTTTCACGGATCCCACAGGTCCTATTTGCCCTTTGACTTTTCCAAGGTCATCCAAGGCACCAGGGTCAAAAACAGTATTTTGACAATAACTTTAAGCTAATTAACTAGAGCCTGAAACAAACACCACGTGTTTGTCTTGTCCCTGTCTTTCATTTGATATACAACAAGGTCACTTTCTGACCTTCATGACCTCAGGTCATATTAGGTCACGAGGTGACCCCTGAGGTCAAAACACTGACGGGAGGTCCAACGAAAGAAAGATTAATGATTGTGTTTGTGCATGCTTGGGCATGGATTGAACTTTGGCTCCAATATACAAATTAAAGTTGGCTGTCTGTGGAATTTATTTAGATCGACCTGGACATTTTCGGAGTAGCGCTTGGTAGCGCTTTATACTAAAAAGTAGTGGTAGTGGAGTAGCGGAGTAGCGGGTAGCCTCGTCTTTCAAAAAAGTAGCGGAGTAGCGGTAGCGGTTTCATGTTACCAAGGTAGCGGAAGTAGCGGTAGCAGTTTAAAGAAATTGGTAGCGGCGCCCACCTCTGAAAATTATGTCTATTGGCCTAATAGGTACAGAGGTATTGGAAATCACATACCAAAGAAAGATCCAGTGTAGTCAAAATCCTGCTTTAACTCCATGCAGTTCAGGTCCTGTGCGTTGCTTACCACCACTGGTAGTAAGCAACACACCTCCAACCAGCGTCTTTCGAAGTCTATTTCTTTCTGCGATTTGCTGTGATTTTCTGAGATAAGAAGGGGGTCTACTCGGCCCCCTCCAGTGGACGTTAGTTCCAGGCCCCTCTCCAGTGTGGGTGTTAACACTTTGTGGAGGACTGCATTAGCACACATTTGCTATCTGTACAATATTGATATGATAATTTGATCATTAAAACTCACCTGAATCACTGTTGTTGCCAGCCTGTTGCTGGCGCCAACTCTCCCAACTTCCTCCAGCTCCAAATATATCTAACCAAACTAGGGCACAAATAAACTAAGGCACAAGCAGGCCAAGGAATGAAAACCCAAGTTTGATATGGGAAAGTGCATCAGTCTTGCAATAGCCTACATTCATCTTAGATAAGCTATGGACAGCAATATTTATTCTAGCTAGTTCTAGCCTGCACTTATCTCAAATATACCTAATAAATATGCCCTCAAAATAAGTGGCTTCCGGCCTGTTTAAATTTTTGGCAGGCTCTACATCACACAAGCATTTCTAACTTGTGTTGTCGCTGTTGCGCAGTTTAAGTAGAATTGCTGCCCAGCTATGTTTATTTTTTCACTCACTTAGTACTTTTATTAGTAGCTTTTAGGCGTACTTAATACTAGATTCGAAGAAATAGGGGCCGCTAAATCGAAGAGACTCAAACTGTAAATCTGATTTAACCTGAAAAAATTGACAGAGAAGTACTTGATAAAGTATCTGCGTTATCGTTAATGCCTTAAATATGCCCACAATCATGTATTTCTCGAAAAAAATTGACTGTCACATTTCCGGTATCTAGGCCACAACTTTCTGCAAACTACTAACAATCGGCACCATTGGGCTGCATGTAAAAATCTGGCAACTGTGACAGCGGTTTGCGGGTTTTCTGCAGCGGGGGTCCATCGTTTTAGTAGAAACTGAACACAGTACCAATATTGTATCACTAATGGTACGCTGTGCAATTGAAGAACCGAGCTGCTAAGTTAAAATATTCCCTACACGCTTCATTCTGTATTTCGAAAATATGTGGTTTGATTTTGAGCCATACAGTCAGGATCGCTATTTTGTCACAATTATGCACCTCAATTTTCGTAAATGTGTCACAAACTCCGGTAGCCGAGTTGGCAAGTTTTTGCACCTCTGATGAGGATTGACCTTTGCAAATGACCTTTGACCTTGCCCTTTGACCTTGACCTGTGACTTTTGACCTTGACTTCGACCTTCATGTGAGGTGGCCTTGACATATAATCCCGGTTATATGGTGTTATGACTTCACCACTCAGTCTCCAATGCAAGCTAACTGGTCCGACCGCGCGATTACGGCGGTCTCAAAATACATGTCTGACTTTGAAGGCCTATAAGTCAAAACAATTTCGACCGATTTTAAAAACATCTTCACTAATCGACGCGCTATTAAATTCTGTTTATGTATCAAAGTATCATGTTTCGGCTACGAGCGGTTCTCCGGCCACCTCGGAAAAACAGGTGGGGGAGGGCCTCCGAGGCCTCCTTCCAGTGCGCGTGTTAAGGGCGTTCCTGCACAGATCGACCAGGCCCCTACATAGCATAGTCTCGGATTTCGTTCCAATTTTGTCCACTGGGTTGTCAGGAGCGTGGAATCCTGATCTGAGATTATTTCTTTTCTCAGACGTGCGGTTTCGGCATTATAGCTTGAAGAAAATCGTGAAAACCGCCGATTTCGTCAAAACATGGTGATATACAACGATTATTTTCAGTCCTAAATTTCTTTTCTTAGCTTCAAATGACACAGGATTAGATTGAGAATGTAACACCCAAAGTTGCAGAATCTCGTTTTTTATTCAACATTTTTAGAGATGTTTTGACCATTTCTTCCAACGATTTTTCCAAATTGTGGCCAGTAATTCCCGTTATAGGTATCCACAGCAAAACTGTGCACCCATATCTCCAGAGGTCAAGAGCATCTCAGGTTGGCTACCCACATATCCTTGATGCGACCGACATGGCTACCTGAAGTAAAATAAACTTTTGCGTGAACTGAGGCTTTAAATTGCTCCCAGTAAATATGTCTTAGTGAGTAAAATTTACTCTCAATAAGTGAAAGTATAAAAGGAATTAAATTTACAGTGATCTGGAGACTAATGAATTACATATAGCATACTCTTCGTACCAAACAGCGAAAGGTTAAGTATATGTGCAGTGAATACAAGTTGTGTTTACTGTAATACAAACATGTGTCCATTAGCTGCTCATATTAATCAGTCAAAAATGTTATCAAATACCTAATACAAAACGACATGAAAAAATAGTATGTGGTGTCAGAGTCTAGTACCCTTACTGCATCTACTTGTTATGATCAATCATTGCTTAGATCATCATTGCTAAGATAGCAGACAACCACCATTTGACTGTAGCAGTCACCATGCTGAGACTTAAGCTACTTGAAGGATACATTTAATTTACATTTTTTTAAAGAATACATATAATTTAAATATATCCTATGCCTGCAGCCAAATATAGGTACTCCGCCAGAGGGAAAGTAACTCCTAATACCACAACCATCATCCAGCAAATCCTAGAAAGACTAAAGTAGATCAATGAGTATCACCACATTCACCTGCTCAATGGAAACTTTTGTGGAATCATTAAAATTTTGCTTAGCTTGATTTGATAAAACTGACTTAGGTAGTCACCAAAGAAAGCTACCTGCAGTTTACCTGACTTCATGGGCACCAGACAGAGTATATTTTTGTAGGTGCAAAGCCAGAACTTGCAACCTTCATCTCCGCAGGTCTATGGTTTGGATATCTCGCATGCACTTGATTAAAATGTGTGCTCTAATTGACACGCTCAAAACCACACAACTCTCCTAGGCTTTTGAGATCTGGCAGACTTCACTTTGTCCTAGGTTTCCCTGGCTGTGGCATAATATTCAAGAATGGGTAGTGGATTTACCACTGGCAAAAAACCTATTCTGATTTAGGGCAAAATCTACAGCCTCAAATCATTTCAACCACCTCGACATTATCCCCGAATTCCCGCACCAAGCCCACGCCCATACAGCAGCTTCAACACGTAGTATTTCTGCCTGTTTTCTTCTCGCTACTCGCGCGCCAGAAACACAAAACTTTGTGGTTACCCAAGTGGCTACCTGGTGGCCTCTAATCGTAATTTTCCTTGCCGGCCTGGCTACCAAACCATCTCTAATTCCATGAAACGAGTCCTCAGGTACAAAGTAAGCAGTAGAGCTACTATCTTATGCTGAGTAATTTCACTATGAATCCTGATATAGACTTAAAAGTTTTCTCTTTTTGTTTAAAATAAATTGTCAAATTTATAAAAAGGAATGAATATCACTGTTCCATGCCATCGCAATTTAGAGTACCTACCTTTTTCTCATGGCTTTTTATGGGTCAATTTCGTTGCCGATGTGGTTACCTGCCCATCTCTAACTTAGCTGTGAAATAACTCGATTGAGTAAAGATACATTATTTGTCACTAATTTGTATCGTCTGTCACTAATAGTTATAATACAATGAATAGTACCTAAAATAAGTCAAGGTAGCGCTGCCATGTTATGAATCGTTCTTTTTACGTGGCGGTATGATCGTGGAAATACCTGTTTTGCGCTGGTAAGTGCAAATCTTGATATCTGTCAATTCTCCGTGATTGGCTACCTAAGTTCTGTTCCTTGAACTTCATTTGGCTACCCACGAGCGTGGGCGACTTGGCGAGATTCTTGACCTCTGCATTTCTCTTCTATCTAGTGAGGTCAATAATTATTTGCGTTTTAGACTCGACCAATGTGTAATCAGCCATAGAATGACGCCATGCGCGCAAACATCGGCCGCCGGTGTGTGGGCACGGGCAGTTGACTCTGGAACGTATGAACTTTTGCAATCGTGATTAAAGGTGTGGAATAAAAGCAGAAAAACGCGTGTTCAACAAAAGGGTGAAGTCAATGTAATTTTGATTGGGCTAAGGGTGTACGACTCGCCATATCTTAACGTTTCCTATAAAATCGATTACGGATTTGAGTCATACATTTGTATTTTGAAAATGAAGACACTTGTGCGTTTATGCAAGCTTGGTCTGTTTTACGTGTTGAATCGACATCGTATCTAACACGGATGAACCCTGGCCGCAGTTGTGCGGTCTCCGTCCCCGTTTGTACGTCAGTGCCTTTATGACACGCGCGAGGTGTCAGGCGTCCA
Source organism: Lepas anatifera (assembly GCA_034440635.1). Lineage (NCBI taxonomy): Eukaryota > Metazoa > Arthropoda > Thecostraca > Lepadidae > Lepas > Lepas anatifera. Next base: position 254,735 of record JAOTON010000941.1, on the reverse strand, counting down.
GTGCGCAGCTCATGAAGCTGGGAGCACATCCTCCACAGTTAGTTTGACAGTGTTACTTGGGCAGTTTGGTGTGAAGTGGAGGTAAGGCATGGCTTCAAGGTGGTTACTTCGTTTCGGACGCCAGTTTTCTGCTGTCGGTGTTGGTGTTCATACCTTTGTGCGACATAGGAGTGGTAGAAGGCCACGGGACTCATTGTGCTGACTAGAGGATTTACTTTTTCTAGATTCTTGATGCCGGCACCAGTCCTGGCGCCGGCAGGACTCAACTGGTCCCGGCAAGACCCAACGTGGTCCTGGCATTGGTCCCGGAAAAAATTCGGGTTAATAGGAAAAAATTGCAGCCCTGTCTTATAGGTTTCAACCAGTGATTTAGATTTTCTATTTCAGCATTTCATTTTCGAATGGAGCTTATTACAACTACGTTAGGGCTTGTGTTAATGCCCGTTAATACCATGGCTCTGGCGCTTGGAGCGACACCTTTTGGACGTGGTGGCCTGTCTAGTTAGTTATCGTCACGGTCGCTAGATGGTAGTATCTGTGAGCGGCCTGAGCTGGGTCGTCGTCAGTTTAGTGCTGAATGTTGATGCTCCGATGCTCCAGGTACTGGGTGTTTTCGAAATATGATTTTTCTTACTGCGGTCGCCTCTATCGTTATTTATTAGCTAGAATTTTGTATCGTCGATATTTTTCATTCGGACGTAGCGTTGCCAATAGTGGTGGCTTTACATTCGCGGTTCTGACGTCATCCCGCCCAGCGCTGACCCGGGTCACGGGCTGAGGGGGGGGCGGCCTTTCCGTTTTGAGATGCCGTAGCGAGAGGGTGTGTGCAGAGATCTTCAGGCTCAGTAAGTTGACGCTTGTTAGTGGTTTGCGTACGTGACAATTTCCTTGATAAGTGGATACCGTTGTATGGCTGTAATTTAACCGATATTCGGTCTGACAATTATAGGGGAAAGTGTCCATTTTGTCCATTATAGTCCACAGTGCCTAATGACGCCTAACGATTTCGGACACATAATGGATTAACCATGACTTCAAAGGTGAAAGCATAATTCCCCAAATATGTCAATATTTCAGGTGGTAGTCTCTCATGTGTGCTCTACCTTTACTCTCAAATGATTTGGGCCTCTTTGTTGACGAAAATGTCACTCTTGTAAGTTTTGCTGATGATTGCCAAATTCATATTTCTGAAAGAAGAAAACTTACAGGGCCTTATCAACAGATGGAGCACGCACTGGAAAAATTATACCAGTGGTTTTGTCACAACCAGATGAAATTGAACACGGGGAAAACTCAAATGATTGTATTTGGCACTCCTCAAATGCTGAAGTCATTGCCAGCAGTTACATTAAATTTCTGTGGATCAGTTATTGCAGATTCTAGGGTAGTTAGAAATCTGGGTTTGACTATGGACAGACACCTGAGCTCGAAGCCCATATCGACACCGTAAGACAGAAGTGTACAGGACGCTGATAGCACTCAGTCATGCACAGCACACTATACCACGACGATATTTGGCGCAAATTGTTCAAGGGCTCGTGATTTCAATCGTACGGTATTGTATCAGCATTTACGGCTCCTGCAATGTAACGCAAACCCGACGAATCAAAAAATTATTAACTTTGGTGCGAGGGTGGTACCGGTAAACGGAGAGGCGACCACATATCTCCCGTACTTACTGAATTGCGATGGCTCAGTGCAGAGCAGCTAGTGCAATATCACACTTTATGTGCGGTGAACCAGGCCATAGAGAGTGGGCAGCCGTCGGCCATTGCCAACACGATCGGAATTAGAGCAGACGCTGCACACGGACATCACACACGACGATCAAACCAACTGACTCTACCGCGCATCAGGACAAAGCGGGCAGACGACGACTATGTTATCGCGGTGTCAAGCTTTTTAACGAGTTCGACTTTGACAGAACAAGACCATTTAGAGCTGCGTTAAAAGACATGTTGATTACTCGGCAGTGAAGATGCGTATATATGTGTGAAAATCTAAGTGAGTATGTATGTGTGATGTATTGTTGCTTTTATGATCACGGCTGCTGTGTTTTTATAGCTCTTACTTTGTTTTATCCATAGCATTTTGTATATACCTTTCAATGTCTTACGTCGCGACGTGTCATCGTGAAAAGCCACACAAGTGTGGACCCTTGACGAAATACATCTCATCTCACCTACAGCGACAAAACGTGCAAAAGGAACAGTCTTTCGATGTTTTAGGGTTGTTTTGATTATGAACAGCTGGATTGAGCAAAAATACTGAAAAAATGGATTGTGCGTCTTCAGAGCGTGGGCCTAATTACGCACAAATCGAGTATTCCTTATCGCGCACACGTCAAGTTTAACATCCATTCTGGATGAAAATTATTTCTTTTAGAAACAAATTGTCACTATGTTAAACAAACTGTTTTGTTTATCTACCTCTCACACATTTTTAACCCTAGGCGTGGCCAGAAATGCTAATAGGGCTTAGAATATATAATGATGTCCAAATTAGCTGCGAAGGACCCGCCCGTTTATACATGGTCAGCCTTCAACAAAACGGGGAGGTGGCCCGACATAGCCGTAGGAACTGTACGCCATTGGACCCCATCCCCCCACCACTTCTCTGCGGTGGGACCCTTGGATGATCACAGTTTTAACTGTTATATGAAACATGAAATAAACGGACCCAATAGCATATCTGAGGGACCTCTCTAGGTGGTCTGGCGGCTCCCCGGGGTTTGTCTTGGGGCACCTTACCTGATCTGAGGCCCTCTGGACTGGCCTAAGACACTATGAGCAGATCGGGGCACCCTGAGCTTGTGTTGGGCTCCTTAACACGCGCATTGACGGGGGGTACCCGCCCCCCCTCGGGTTTTTCGGAGATAGGAAAAACGGCGGCACGTAGCGCCGCCGTACTTGGCATACCTTTTCCCTCATAATTTTTACAACTTCTGTGAAAACTTTAAGGTTAGGTCATCTCAGGGTCAGGTCACCAGTACAGGTCAAGTGGCCCAACCTCAAAAAAGTTTAAGATAGCATCAGTCGGAGCAGGGTGAACTTATCCGATTGAAACTCATATCACACAATGGCTCCACCGAGTTCTCTAAAATATGTTCCAGTATTTTTGATATCGATGACCTAAGGTCAGGTACGAGGCATGACCTCTCCATTGGAAATACATGGGAAAAATGTTTTTACGGCATAACTCAGTAACGGATGGTGATAGAGCATTTATTTTAGCTGCATTAGACTTGCCTGGGCTTTGCGGTTCTAATGATATGCATTTTATATAATTTGACCCTGACCTGACCTCAGGTCAGGTCAAATCCTTGATTTGACCTGGCAAGATCGACTTATACATCATTCGATTCGGCTTGCTGAAAGGATTCATACAGTTCTAGTCGTTTTGCTCTATCTTTGCTTGTAGAAAACCTTCATTTACTTGTTATCCCTATGATGGCATGTTTTGCCTCCGTGACCTTTAATGTGACCTGACAAAAAATTGTTAAAATATTTTCGATGGAGAAGTGGATGGGCTCCCCAACGTTGTTTACCATTTTTCGCTACCTAGCGTGGTTCTCGAGATCTTAGGGGGTGCCCCCGTCAAAGCGAAGGTGACCCAGACCCCCGTCAATGCGCGTGTTAAAAGGGAATCCCTTTAGAGGGAATGTGGCACCTTGGTTGAATCCTGAAATTTAGTGTAATTCTAATTTTAAGGTATTTGCAGGGCGAATTCACAAAAATGAGAATAGGACTTTTGAAACAACTATTTGTGATCTTTTGATCTAGCCAATAACAATTTTTGTCGCCTATCTCCCTTAAATAACAGCCCCATGTAGCTTTAAGTAAGATATTTTTTGTGCATAGTTAGCCATATTAGGTTATTCATTCATCAAATGATAATGGAAAACTCACTTAATTGGTTAGGAATTAACTTTTTAGGTGTGATTTAGTTAATTGGTTAATATTAACTTTTTAGTTGATTTTTAACCAATTAAGATTAGGGCAATATTAATCTCAATCTGATATGGGCCCTAAGGAACACAGGTCCTAGTTGAGACCATCACGCTCTCCAGTCCTCAGAGGTCTCGGCGCGGTCCCGGCACAGACCCAGTTGATCCTGGCAAAGTCTTGGCCGGGCCCAGCATCCGGTCCCGACTCCGGGACGCCGGGGCCAAAAATAGAACCTCTGGTGCTGATCCCGTCCAGTGTTCTCCGCAAAAGACGCCTTCTTACAAGACAGAGTAAATTTAAATTAGGAAAATTTCGTAATTGCTCAAGAAGAACCAGACAGCAGCTGGACGAAGTTACTGAAGAGCTGCTCGCAGCGGAGACACAATCAGCATTGACTGACTCACTGAGGGCCCCTACAGTTTCAGCCAAAGTCGATGTATCCCATGTACTGCCGCTGCTGGACGGGACTACCGTCAGGACAGAGAGGCTTTTGGTTGAACTGATCCTTTGAAGTTGGTTTATTTTTCGCTGTGTGCTTTTAATTTCTTATTGAATATTACGTTATGTCATATCTTATCTCTTATATTATATTACGTTTTCGAAACATAATAGGATGTGCTTGGGGTTTGTCATTTTATTTCAGAACCAAAGTGGTAAACGTCAAGGGGGAACGTCCTTCCAAACGGTGAACCAAAGTAGGTCACTTCCATGCCTCGATACAAATTAAAGCTGTATTTTGGTACATTGATTCAGCCTCTTCAGCCTCCTCTGCTGGTGAACCGAACCAAATGCCGCTAAATCGAATACACTACTATCATAACACAGCCCTTCAGCTATGAAATCGCTTCCACCCAGGACCTGAATAATATTGATTCCACCTTGCTTCAAAACGCATACTTTATAACGTATGTTGTTTGCTTTCCTTGCTCTTAATGAAACCCTACTGAAGCCGAAAACAAAAGATGAAAGAAAAAGACAGACTAGAAAATATTTTTTGTCAACGGCACACCCTTACCTTATGAGAATTTCCACAATACCATGTGCTTATGTAGATGCGTGTTTCCCTGGCAACAAACTTTAAACCCATAGTCTCTGCTGAGCACTACACGCGTGCGTGTCGTCGGTTGGCCGAAGTACCAGTCGGCTATCGGTGGGGCGCGCTGGGCGCCGATTTTCGCGCTCATGGCTTTACTCTTTGCCTGATTAGACATCGATTAAGTCAAGAACGCCAAATTTAATTGATGTTACTTGAAAGTACAGGCACATAAAAAGAGTTATACTGTACGTCATTTTGAGGTGAATCACTGGCCACAGTTAAAATTGTTTCAAAAATTGAATACAAATATCCAATCCCTTCAAAATAATTATTTAAAAAAACTAAATTCTCAAAGCTGAATAACACAATTTTTAATACAATCACGTTTTAAATGAACATCAATAACGAAGGACTGCACAGAAAATAAGGATTGTATGCCACCATGTTTTGTAAAAAAACACGGGTTTTCATGATTTTCAGCAAGCTGTAACTCCTAAACCAGTTTTTTGAGGAAATAAATATTCTCAAATCTGAATTCTACGCCACTGATAACCCTGTGTACGAAGGTTGGGACGAAATCTGAGACTATGCTATGTATAATCCAGGTGGTGCCTGGTCGATTTGTCCGGAACGCCCCATAAGCTAAACAATTTTTGGCGGATTTTTAATAGTTTTCGTTACATTTTCTCACGTGTAGCGAAGGATTGTGTTTCAGCTGCGAACGGTTCTCTGGCCACCTGGGAAAAATAGGTCAGGGGGCCTCCGAGCCCCCCTCCCAGTGAACGTGTTACGTGAGCTACTCCTAATTCATCTTTTAAGTAATGAGGACCAGGGTGCTGTTCTATACCTTTCCAAATTGATAAACCACGATAATTTTTGTTATTGCCTGAAAATATGCAAAGTCCGGTGGCCTCAACTCCTGCGGCGAGCGAAATGCGGCTGCTGCAGGCGTCGAATTTAGGGTCGCATTAACTGCTGCCTGAGCAAGCTGGCTCCAGCACCGCAAGGACGTTGGCACGTCAGCACAGCGGCGACCTCCTGCAGCAGATCGGCCGAGCGGACCATGGCCCAACGACGGCAGCGAGGGACGCGCCCATCCTGCAACATTTTGAACAATTTACACATATAACGGGACAATGTACGCTGGTGAACATGGCGCACCCTCATAAGAGCTCCAGTAATGCCCTGGTTCTTGAATGATGCATTCGCTTCAGCCATTAAGTCGTTACTAATCGTTCGGTACAATGTACCTAAACCCGGCGTATATATTCCGCGTTTGCTTATGGCTGAGTAAATTTGACAGGTTCAATACGTAATGGACCGTCTGTAGTATATTGTCCTGATTATCGAATTCCGGCAAAGGTAATGCTTCATTATACTACATGATATTAGTACATTTGAGTATGCAAAGACAACGAGCAGGACAGCAAGTTTACATGTGTGCTATGAGACCCGGTGAGGCCGAGTCTGACATGTGGCTGCTGCAAACAAACCGGCATCACTTCAGCCCGCCCAAGTCTCAATACTGCTCCTACATACACAATTACGTGGCACTGAAGGCGCCAAAGAACTAGCAATTATCACAAACACCGATGACTTACAAAGCCCTCTGAAAACCCTCTTGAATAATATAGCCAATACAGTACATCGTCTATCTCAACGCAGCAAGGATTAACTAGTTAATGGAAGCGGGGCGGAAAATAAATCTGAAGAAAATGCAATTAGAGTACTCCATACCATGCGTGTAAGTTTACTGCAAGAGCTTGTGCAATGTCAGAGCTTTCAACCTATATAAATATACACCATCAAGACGACGGGCATAACTGACGAGAACTTGCAATATTTGTGCGTAAGAATCGACTTCATATATGCTATTTAGAGCTATGTATCATATATTGGGTTTGGAGTCAGAATCAACCTAGGTTTTGGGTATCGTAAAACACCACTTGCAAATTTTCATGACCCAGTGACCTCTGGGGTGAGATCTAGAGGTCATAGAAGGTCACCGGTCACAAATTTTTGCCAACTTGTCTTCAATTAAGTATATATATTTCCGGTCTCAAAATTGATTGAGCAACACAATTTTGGAGAATCACTAACCCATTTTGAAAACATACAAAAATTCGACATGACCTTTACCTGACCCTTGACCTAGCTGGGTCAAATTCGAAAATAATAATTTTGACCAACATTGCCTGCTTCAAATTCAATGAAATTTTGTTAAAAAAATGTTTATACTACTGTGCAGACAGGCCTAAAAAAGAAAGGCGGAGACTAGAAAACTTTTTGAGATACTGGTAGTTAAGCATGGTAGTGCACTGTGTTGCAGAAGTGCCCCGAGGCTATTAAGCTGTGATCGGCGATTACAAAGGTTTCGTTTGTCCAAGCTTTGAAAAAACGCTTGGATGATGGAAAGCTTACAGTACACACCTCATTTGTAGCATGATCAAGTTGACCTGACCTTACATACCCGTAAAATATTCGAACTTAGCATGTTCATGGCGTGAAATCATTGGTACCAGGATGCTTTGAAACTGGCGTGAGATCTGGGGTGTACTGTCTCAATGGCGTTTGAAGAAACCTGAGACAGACGTTAGGGGAGACAGAGATGCGACGCTCCTACTCGGTTGGCGGGTGACCCGTCGATAACGACGATGCCCACGAGCGACAAAATACTGAGCCATTCGTTGCTGCGAGGCTTACGTGTGCGGATGTATCTTTATTGAGAACAGTTGAGCAGTTTTAAGAAGAGCGCACCCACAGAGTTGACTGATTTCGACTCGCAGTCTGGAACTGAACAGTTTTGACTTCTTTAACCGGAAATGGGAAAATCATCTGGATACGAACGGTGGAGTGACAGGAGGACAAAATGTGCGGACCCATTTCATCGACATGGGGGAAAACTGTTAAAGGGTGCAGGCCTGTGATTACAAAATGGGTGATTCAGTATTCTGATCTAAAGTTAAATGTGAACAAATATCTTTGCACATATTGTAGACTGATGCTTTCCAAAGGGATAGTCCCAGGTCCAGCAGTAGAGCCAGTGCAAGTGCCTCCACAGCCTCCCTCAGAACCAGGATATTCTGGGCTCCAGAGTGTGATTGAAAGTACAGACCTTTCAACACCGGAAACACAGAACTCCAGCGATGGAGCCATGGATTTGGATCAATCTGTTGAGGCCATAAATCAATCGGCGCAGGCCCTAGGAGAAACGCCAATTCAGCAAACGCTAATAAGAAGGTCTAAGAACTACAGAAATACAAAATTATAAAAAGATTTGGACTTCTCTCCATGGGCAGATTGGGAGGATGGATCCAGAGGAAGCATTTTGCATTCTTCAAACACAGGAAGAGAAAGCACAAAACTTTGATGATATGATAAACCAATTTCGTTTGAAATTCAAAGACTCGACCAAACCCAGTGACAAAATAAGAGTGATGACAATGGTACTAAGAGATTGGACTATTCAGAAGATTGCAAAGGAGTTTAGCACATCTTATTATCTAGCAAGATGTGCCAAGCATCTGCAGGAAACGTCGCGCTGCCTATCAGAAACTAATCGGAAACCTGGAAGAGTGTTAAACCCCGACGTTTTTTCTTTCTTTCTTCTCTTGTTCCGCGATTTCCGACTGTTTGACCCATGATACTGCTGCAGTGCATCAGTTGTAACAAAACTAATCGATTATCTGGAACAGACAATTGAGAAACGCCCAGAAAAGATGTTTTATTTTTCAGACGGTGCTGCTTCGCAATATAAGAATTTTAAAAACTTTGTAAATGTAACGCACAATTCGTCAGATTTTAGCATGGATGCTGAGTGTCATTGTTTTTTGCCACTGCGCAAGGAAAGGGTCCCTGTGATGAGGTGGATAAAATGATTGCAAATACTCAGACTACTCAGAACAGCGTTTTTGGACACCCTTTCACGGATCCCAGGGGTCATATTTTCCCTTTGACTTTTCCAAGGTCATCCAAGGTCACAGGGGTCAAAAACAGTATTTTGACAATAACTTTTGACCTAATTAAACTAGAGCGCTGAAACAAACACCATCCTGTTTGTCTTGTTACTGGCTTTCATTTGATATACGTCAAGGTCACTTTCTGACCTTTCTTGATCTCAGGTCATATTAGGTCATGAGGTGACCTCTGGAGGTCAAACCACTGGCGGGAGGTCTTTACATTTCACATAGCGGAATAAGGTCTGGCAATTTCCTATCAAATTTACTTAACCAGATCTCAATAGCTCTAATGGCATAGGACTTATGCCCAGTTTTCTTAAGCATTGCATATGTGAGTGAAAATAGCCTATCGTGACCTTTCTTGACCTCTGGAGATCAAACCATTGACCTGAGCGCTTAAACATGCGAGGGAATTTCTTACTGAATTCACGCGAGCTTTCTAATTCACTTTGCAGATTTGCGCTAACCCCCATATTTTCGGAGTTAGAGGGGGCCATCGATGCCCCCGGTGGGGTGAAGATGGCGCCGGACCCCCGGTGGGGCGCGGGTTAAAAGGGAATAAGAAACCAAACAATGAAATGACATCACACGGAACTCAAGCAGTCTGCTATGCTGAGGGGCTTATGGCTGCAAAACTAATTAAAAATTTGAAGCCCAGATTGACAAATGCAACCACTTCGGAGTTCTTCTGTTTCGCTCGCGCATGCAAGTTCTCTGGTTTCTGAAGGTGCATACAGTGGAAAGTATGTGCCAAGGCCCTGTGTATTATTGTGATGATGTTTGTGCAATTCATTCATGCGCGTGTATGGTGGCACAGGGGAGCGCAGACGGCGACACCCGGCCATGATATGAATTGCATGCAGTCATGCAAACCAGCGCACCCGACGGCGATTGAAGTGGGGTTCTGGCCTGCACGCGCTTTGAAGCCCCACGGGCTTTCCGCATATGACCTGAAAACGACGGGCAGCGCACCGCCCTACTCTGACTGTGTACTCCGACTCCGACTGTACTGAAATTTATGTGACATAAGGGCTCACCGGGGTAATTCAAAAGTTGTATTCGGGTTTTTATATAAATGACCCAAGGTGAGGTACGAGCCATGACCTCTTGATTAGAAATGCTTGGGTAAAATGGTTGAGCATCAGTAACTTGGTCAGAACGGAGATACATCGTGTATTTTGATTTCATTGGGTTTGTCTCATCCTTGGAGTTCTAACGATATGTGTATTGACCGAATTTGATCTTGACCTAAACCTAGGTCAGGTCAAATATTAAATTTAACCTAGCAAGGTCATGTTATATATTGTTCGACGCGACTTGCTGAGAGGATTTCAAAGGTATATATTGTTTAGCTACAGCTCGTCTACGTCATATGGCCTCCTAGGTGACCGATTTTAACTCGCTCCGGTGGGGGTGTTTGATTACCCCCTCGGGTTTTTCCGGCGGCATGAAAAACGGCGGCGCGAAGTGGCACCGTACTTGGCACATCTTATTCGTGATCGATTTCGCAACTTTTCTTAAAGTTTTAAGGTTGAGTCATCTCAGGTCAGGTCACCAGTGCAGGTCAAGTGACCTGACCTCCAGAAATGTTTAAGGTGACAAAAACAAGAAATGGGTGAATCTATCGGATTGAAACTTATACCACATAATGGGCCCACCAAGTGCTACCAAATATATTCCGGAATCTTTCATATCGTTGACCTAAGGTCAAGCACCTACGGACCATGACCTCTCTATTGGAAATACAGGGGAAAGCAGGAATTGGGCTGTATTTGTGTAGATACAGCTGATCATATCTTCACATTCTCCAATTCGTAGTATCCTGGCCCCTTTCCAGGTTCATGTTGCGATTTTTTACTTGTGCCCTCTAAGAGGTCACATGGGACTTCTTAAGTAGTTTTTAGACTTGGTCAATAAGTGTGCAGGAAATGTTGAGACATATTTTATTTTGACACAACTACGTTTACATTGCTATTGCGAGTCGATTGATATGCATACTGACTATGCTAGGTTGGAAAGTGACCTTGACCTGACCTGAGGTCAGGTCATTTTTGTGGTTTTACTTAGTATAGTCACATCATACATCATTCAATTTGCCGTGACGAGAGGAAGCGAATGGTGCCTAAAAATAATTTAACTCCAATCTGTCAGACGCCAGAGCCCAAAAACTCTACTCAAAATGCCACCGTCTTTGGCCTGTCAGGGCCTCAATGATGACCTGAGCGAAAAAGTGACTGATATAGTTTCTTTATGAATTTGTATGAGCTATCCCCAGCTATCGCATTTTTGGCTGCCCCGCTTAGAGGCCGAGTTCGAGGGGGTGTTCAAATACCCCCATCAGGGCTCGGAGGCCCACCTTTGTCTTCGGGGTGTTAATGAGTTGGACTCTTCCTGTGAGTTAAACTTCGCCCCGGTGGGGGTGTTTGAACACCAGTGTCGCTTTTTTCTGACGGCTTGAAGAAACGGGGGCGCAAAGTGCCGCCGTACTTAGCGACATTATCCTTGATCAATTCCGCACCTTTCTACAAAATATTAAGGTTCGGTAATCTCAGGCCAGGTCACCAGTGCAGGTCAAATGACCTCCCTTCCAAAAATGTTTAATGATGTGGATGGAGTTTTAGTGCGTTGCAGCTGCAGAGGCTATATTAGGGCTGCTGGTTTTGGGCAAGGAATTAGGATTTTTTGTGGGGGTTGTTTTTCCCATTATTTGGTCCGTTCTGACTTTATCAGTGGAAAAAATAACGAAATTTAACAGTTTCTGGTGGTCGCGAATCCGAAATAATTACTTCTATTTTTGTGGAAAATTGAACTAATTTGACATTTCACACGTAAATTACCTGTGCGTTATATTGGCCGTAGCGATTGTTATGACAGCGTAAACCGGTGCTTTTAAGGTATAATCAACGCCCAGTTCAATGGATTGAACCAACGATTCGATCTTCTGGGTCAAGAACCGTCTTGTCCGCCCCGTGTGAATCGAGCCGTACCTAACAAACGCAGGACATGCCCCATAATGTCACTCTTTGATTATGATCTTCCCTCGGAGATTCACCTCCTACGCATAAGCGGATCCAGGGGGGCAAAGGGGGCACGTGCCCCCCTCCCCGATCGACCCTAGGTAGGGGTGGGACCTATTTCATGAAAAATGACTTTTCCTATATTTTCGGGCATTTTCCTATGCTCCATCATTCGTAGAACTAGAACAAGTATTTCATTTAAGCAAATTATAGGGTTTTACCCCTGCTACCGGGCAAATTACTTTTACCCTTTTTATGCGGAGATGACGGTCCCTCTAGCCGATTGGACCGAAACAAACACAACAACCAGTGCTAATTGCTTTGATACCGCTGATCAGTGGCTGTTCCTGATTAGTGCTGATACCTGCACGTTCAGTGCTCTCAGACTGTCATGTGTGTATGTATGTGATGCAGGGGGGGTGCATACTATTACATATCCTTACCTCATCCTATGATACGAGTGCAATGAAACCCTAAGTAAACGGGAATGCAAAAAGGCAGTTTGTGCCTGAAGTCTTAAAAAATGATACAACGTCCTCTGGTTTAATGAGCTTCAACCATAGGCGGATTCAGGCGAGGGGAGGGGGTAAACTGTTCACTCCCCCTCTCCTGTTGACCCTTGGCCCCTCCCTGAAATGGTCACGGCGGCGTTCCCCCAAAGGTCAATGGCGTCTTCTGAATTGTCACTTTCTATCCTCCTCTCAGGATGCGAGTATCGGCGCCCCTGGGATAGGATTTGACGTCCACCTGAAGGGTTTTCCGCATAAGAATGTTGCCCCCTGGTTTGGATGGCGCCCCATGACTGCACCCCTCCCCGCACCTCCACTTCACCCTTTCCTCTCGACGATAGGAAATCCTGGATCCGCCAATGGCTTGGGTCGTCTGAACATTCAAAAACTGACCAGTTGGAAACTGAACAGAAGTGCTCCATTATGAAGGTACTGCCATCTGTCATAGTCATATACATAGGGGTGCAATTTTACCCCCCCTCCAAAAACAGCCAAAATGACTGCTCCGATAGATAAATTAAACGTTGTAATTTCATCAAAAGTACAGATGCAACACCAACACAGACTACCGCTCCTTTGTCCCTCTTGATTGGTTCGGCGAGTGACCAGAACAGAAACAGGTAGGCAGACAAGGCTCTGCGAGGGGCGCAGTGATGGAGTGGCTAGCAGGCTCGCTTTCCATGTGGCCAGCCCGGGTTCAAGGCCCAGCGGATGCCCTGAACAAGGAACAATCTGGCTCCCGAGCAGCCCTTTCAACAGGGAACGAGTTGGTTACACCATAAAACCATGGTGGTTGGTGCGGTGCACCGATGATACCCCAAAAGAAATGTCTGGAAGCAGTTGCCCCCTTGACGATCGTAGAGCGGTTAATGAAGAGCGGATTAGTCCCCGGTAGTTTACCACGATGGCAGATTAAAGACCGAGGGGGATATATTGCACTCTGTTCAGGTGTCACTATAAAGGGGAAGTAGGTGCCACACCTTCTAGACCGTTTTGCTGCCTAGGGAGATCAGAGACGACCTCAAATCCCTGAAGATTATCATCCTTAACATCCTGAGCGGTTGACGTTCTGTAGTCCAAGATTGGCTTTGTGACGACGGATGCAATTTCCCACAACCTGCTGTTGGGGGGCCACCTGAAGAGCGAAAACCTGTCGGAATACCTGCTGTGATAGGTGCACCCTGTCCTTAACTTTACTCAGAAGCCCCAGGACCTCTGAGAAGATGTGGACACAGTCAATGGACTGGAATACATTGTTGCTGGCTTTGCAGTTTCCGTCTCTGACCAGCATACACAGCACGAATCCATCACTCAGCAGTGGATGGACTGTGCTACGAGGCTGGCACACTGGACTACGAACAAAAGCCATGGAACAAGGCCGAAGAGTTCGTCATGTTCATATTCACACTGGTACTCCCTGATAAGTATCTGATAAAGGAGAGGTTTAACAGCCTGCCCTACATCTGCCTGATTACGAACTGGCTTGACCATCACGTCCAGTGTTCCTCTCCTAGTACAACAACGTGACCAATGGTCTTGCCTGCATCATCAAGAGCTTCAAGGATATCAAGTAGCGGCATGCCTTTTATCTACTGTCGGCGTCGTCTTGGGTGGTTACTTGATTGAAAGGCACCTCGACCTCTCTTCCTCCAGAAAACAAGGTGGTAGAAGCTGGTGTTGACATGCCCCCGGCTTTACGCTAACCTAACAACGGTCAAGTTACAACTTTGACCTCCCCCTGCGGGGCGCGTGTTAAAGGGAATATGGCACCTTTAGAACGTGATTTTAACTGAGATAGCCAAGTTGTAAAGCATGCCAGAAAACTCGGTACTCTATATATCATTTATCTTGAAACTCGAAGCTTCCGTAGATAAAAGCTAAAAACTACCTGAAATGTACCCCACATGTACCCTTAGCAGCAGGCCACAGTTGTCAGCTGCTGGTGTGACGACATATTCTGACGTCACGGTGAGTGTCAGCCAATCGAAGCCCTTGAATTCTATTGGATATGTTAGTGGTTGCCAGATCATGACATGAACCGCAGGCAAATATTATTTCCTTCCCTAGAGAAACATTTTAAAAATCAAAATATTGACCTCATTGTACATTTTTCAGAGAAATCATCGACGCTTCCATGATTTTCGGCTAAAATTTCCCCTAATTACACTAAATTGCAGGATTTGACCAAGGTGCCACATTCCCTTCAAGTCATCGATATAAAAATCCTGGAAGTTTTAGAACTTGGTGGGCCCATTATGTGACGAGTTTCAACCGGATAGGTTCACCCTGCTCTGGCTTACGCTATCTTAAAGTTTTTTTAAGTTGGGTCACTTGACCTACACTGGTCACTTGACCTGAGATGACCTAACCAACATGCGCATGGACGGGGTACTGAGCCACCTTCGCGTTGACGGGGGGGCGTGAGTACCCGCCAATCAAATAGTCTCCTCGTGTAATTTTTAAACAGAAACGCTCGCTAGGTTATCGCTAATAAAATAGGATCATACTGGAAATGTAGCTTTTGATGATAACACCGAACAAAGTTTGGGCTTTCAAGAGTGATTGTTCACCTACACCTTTTCATACAAAATTTAGGGAGCATCCAAATATATCTAAATCATTTAACTTTCCCTGAATATGGTAAACCACAGATACAAGTTCGAATCAGTTCATTTTATTAGGGAAAAATGCACACAATGTAAAAACAATGGAGTGGATTTTTGTGTTTCCACGTCAGTCATTAACCCGCGCCCTGGAGTTCTCCGAGCCACTATCGTCCTGGTGGGGGGTGTTTGAACAACCCCTCGAACCCAGCCCCTATGTGGGATAGCGAAAAATGCGAATACTGGTGGATAGCTCATACATATTAATGACGAAACTATAAGGTCACTTTTTGTTCAAGTCAATATTGAGGTCATGACAGGTCAAAGAAGTTGGTATTTTGAGCAAAGTTCTTGGGCTCTAGCGTCTGACAGAGTTGGGTTATAATCATTTTGTAGGCACCATTCGCTTCCTCTTGTCACGGTAAATCAAATGATGTATAATTTGACCATACTAGATCAAAACACAAAAATGACTCGGCCTCAGGTCAGGTTGTCGTGAAAACGTTTCACTCGGCTGTGATTAAGTTGAAGTGGTAAGACCTCGTCGCGCCATTATATGATGAAAAGATGTTGGTTCCTCTTTCTTCTGTATTGCCCCACGTTGTGTAAAGGCAGGTTATAGCAGCGATGAATATAAGTCCAACAGGTATTAAAGCAGTCGGTCTTCACTCGGAATGGCAGCGCCAATTAATATACGTAGAGGTGTCGAAAAATAAGCGTCGCTACAGATCACTCACACTCTGTCAAACTATCTTCTACAAGCGTGATTAACGGTGACCTAGCCTAATCCAGCGTGACCTGGCGTGGTCTGATGCTGTCTGACGCGATGCCGACCGTTGCCGGCGCCTGACTGCAGAGGTCCGCTGGTGAAGACGGTTCTAAGCGCACTCCCCGAGACAACAGCGGGTAGCCAGTTACATATGTCCATCTCACCGAAACAACAGGGCAGTGGACGCCCACCGCACACGCCAATGAAATCACTGGATTTGTGAAAAAGATAGACGTCACAGCAACGTCAGAAACTGATGAAAGTTTTCATCAGGCAACTGTAAAGCACCGGGTTACAGAAGTCACACGCATGACATCACCTGCCTGGGCCGTCGCTCGCTGTGCCAGAGCACTGGACACCGGATGCAAAGTCATCAAAACGCGGCGCGGCCGACGTCTCGGGCCAGCTCTGGGCCGTGGCAGCGGGGTGGCTCGCCACACCATGCATTCATGACTACATGCTATGAATATTGAAGTAACTTAGTTAGAACTGTAACAGGTGAAATATGTTGTGGAAATTAGCATAATTAGGTGTCATTAATTTTTGTTACACAGGTCAATCACTTTTTGATCTAGCATAGTCAATATGCGTATCATTCGACTTGAAATATTAATCCAAACGCAATTGTATGAAAATAAAAGCTTATCATCATTTCATGCAAAGTTATTGACCTGAGCCTGAAAAATACTTAAGTAGCTCCAGATGGCCTCTCAGTGGTCACCAGTGGCGGATCCAGGGGGGGCAAGAAGGCATTTGCCCCCCCAAACGGAAAAGCTCGGGGCAAAACTATCTTTTTCCAACCCCAAGGCGATCGACCTCCTTTTTCCCAGACTCCTTTTTAGTTTATAAGCAAGATTCTGGTGCTTTAACTTAACTTCAAACACAACCAGTTAAGTTCAGTGTAAATATGTGGCCTTGGATAGGAAAAAGTATCTTGAACCCATATCTTTCATCCCGTGACTTTTTTCTTGCTTTTTTGCTCAAATAGCCAAGTCTGCCGGAAAGTCATTTTTCAATGCGTGACGTTTTTTTCGACTTTTTCCCCTCCCAAACCGACCGGCTGGATCCGCCTCTGGTGGTCAATGGTCAAAAATTGCAAAATCAACTTGGAAAGGGGGCCAGGATACTTCGATTTGGAGAATATGAAGGTATTATCAGCTTTATATACACAAATACAGTCAAATTCCTGTTTTTCCCATAAATTTCTCATGGAGAGGTCATGGTCCATACTTGATCCTAGGCCATCGATATGAAACATTCCGGCATATATTTGGTAGCACTCGGTGGGCCCCTTATGTCGTATAAGTTTCAATCCGATAGATTCACCCATTTCTTGTTTTTGCCACCTTAAACATTTCTTGAGGTGAGGTCACTTGACCTGCACTGGTGACCTGACCTGAGATGACCCAAACTCAAAATTTTGGCGAAAGTTGAGGAATCGATCAAAGATAAGGTGTGCCAATTACGGCGGAGCTTTGCGCTATTCTTTTTTGTGCCTCCGGAAAAACTCGAGGGGGTGTCGAAACACCCCCCCCCCACCGGAGTGAGGGTTAAAAGAAGGCAATGCCTACAATAAACTAATAACGTCGGATAAAAGCCAGATAAGCTAGATACACTCAAGTTGACCGTTATCATCATCATTGATGTGGTTTGAAAGCGCGTCGACTGCGTCGGGTCATTTTGCGCTGACGGGTATAATGTTATTTATGATTATACCAATGAAGGATCGCGGAACTTACCTTCTCAGGTCACAAGAATTGAATTGGTGGGTAAAAATTACAATGATTATGTTTTGTCTAGTCACCATAAGCTTGATTTATCATCTCACAGATGAATTCCGATACTACAAGTAGTATACTCGTATCATGCCTTATGTTCACTTTCAACATCCGTTTCCAATGTGACAGCGATCTCATGGAATTAATATGGTGGTGAAATATTGCGTACAAAACGTATTGATTCTGTCTATTCAATTTATGTAATAAAAGCTTATAATTGTATTGATGTGACCGAGAAAAACGCCTTCATTGTCGTAAGTCTTCGTTGAACGTCTTTAATTTTTGAGATTGAATTAAGTTTTCTTTGCAACTTTGTGCCATACAAGTGTGCTGAATCCAAAACATATCAGTGGGAATTACTTCGAACGTATGATTCCGATTTTTTTAAAGCACTAGAGCATATAGGGAGTGGAAATTGAAAATGATAGCAAAAACTACGATTAAATATAATATAGGTTAAACGCTCTCCAAAATAATATGCAAAGGCAAGTGTAATATGGACCCAACGTTTGAGTGACCAACCTGTATAAATAAAATAAACAGGGTGTTGAAAAGGTTTCCTGAGAAAGTCGGCTACATTTGACTACCTGTGGGTAAGATGTTGCAGCTTTCTTCAGCCTAATGCCAGATTCACCTCCTATACCCTCCTCTGTTCCTAACAGGACATCAACCCCTCCTAATTAACCCTCTCCACAGTGGGTGTGTTGGAACTCCCTCCTTCGGCTTTTTCCAACGGCACAAAAAACGGCGGCGTAGAGCGCCTCCGAACTTTCGATGTCTTATCCTTGATTGATATAGCAAATTTTCCGAAAATTTGGAGATTAGGTCCTTTCAGATCAGTTCACCAGGCCAGGTTAAGGGGCTTTACCTCCAAAAGTCTTTGAAGTGACACCAATGGAAGCAGGATGGATCTATTGATTCTGTTATTTATATCACATAATGGGCCCGGCCGAGTATCAGAAGTAGTGGTAATGGGATTTTCCATATCGATGACTCAAAGTCAGGCACAAATTATGACCTTTCCATGCATGGGTAAAACATGAGTATACGGAAAAACGGCTCGGCTCTATTTTTGTTGATACGTCTAAGTAATATTTTTGGGCACTCTCCAGCGTTGTGTTACACTAAAAGACTTTGTTGGAAATTTAGATCCGTGACTTCCGAGAGGTCCTCCAGGACTATTTAAGTAGATTTTCAGACTTGGGTCAATATTTTCGTAAAAAAATGGTGAATGATTCTTCGGTTGCATTCCATTACATTTGTGTTATTCCTGCCAAGCCATTTGACATGCACATTGGTTATGTACCTTCAACTGACTTGAGGTCAGGTCATTCTTATGTGTTGACCTAGTATGATTGTAATTATTGCTGCCAGAAATTTATATCTGCAGTTCTTTTTCACTCTTCGTCGGCAGACCAGTGTTGTGCCTGCACCATCTTACATCATTCCATTTGCCGAAGTGAGAGGAAGCGAATGGCTCCTAAAACTCAGCCTAACTCCCCCCAGTCAGATGCTAGTGTTAAAAATTCCTTCTCTAACCTGGCACTTTCGTTGACCTGGCATGACCTCAATATTGACCTGAGCCAAAAAGTGACCGCTACAGTTTCCTCGATACTTAATTATGGACTATCGACCAGTTTCCGCGTATTTTTATTCATAACCCGCATTTAAGCCTAGATTAAACGTGGTGTTCGAACACCCACCCCCCCCAATGGTGCGAATGTGGCTTGGAGGCCCACTGGGACGGGGGTAAAAACTGGAACGATCCCCATTTTCTCTCGGCTCCGGAATTGGACCAACACCAGCCTGAAAGTGCTCTGGTAGCAGAATGGTTAAATTTTGCTGGAGACCAGCTCATTAACTTTGCATAATGCTTTTCACTTTGTAATTCCCCTGCGCGATATTGTTCAATCCTGTGTGTTTGGACGTCGGCGATTACACTGTTAGTAATTACCAAATGATCCATCGCGCAGTGCAAGCGCACCACAGTCGTTGGCTGGGGCTGGGCCGCGATGGGTCGCCTCCTAAAATGGGTGCTGGTGATCCAAGCGATCATGGCTTTGTCCTTGAAGACAGCAAGAGGTGCCACTGTTTCAACCTCTGCGACCTCATCATCTGGTTCCCGGCGGGATGTGGCGCTGGTTGGAGCTCCGCCGCTGCGACAGCACAGCGTTGCCTCTGCCACCCACTGTGTGGCACTCTGTCTGAGAAGCTCACCCCTATGCTCCGCTGTCAATCTTCTGCCTGGGAACGCCTCCATTTGCCAGCTGCACGAGAAGAGGCTGTGTGACGACCCTCAGCTGTCCCTTGTACACCAACCAGGTGCCCAGTATTTGGAGATGTATGTCTCTGCTGCTGAATTCGCTGAGAAGGAAGCATCTGACTGTGACAAGGAAGGGCCGTGTTTCCTCAGGTGCTGTTGCATCGACTGCCCTCCGGAGGGCTTCATACCCCCGCCAGCTGCTT
This sequence comes from Lepas anatifera, assembly GCA_034440635.1. Taxonomy (NCBI): domain Eukaryota; kingdom Metazoa; phylum Arthropoda; class Thecostraca; family Lepadidae; genus Lepas; species Lepas anatifera. The sequence continues at coordinate 234,651 of JAOTON010000941.1, read as the reverse complement.
ATCGTCGCGTTGTGGACAACTGCACAGTCCGCGAGGACTTCTATCTTCACGAAGGCTATATCTATCTACCCAAATGGCAGGAGATTGCTACTGACGGCAAGTTTCCCGTGAAGAAGAGCCGCTCGTCTCGGTCAGAGTCGGTCCGGTTTGAAGTGCGCGTCAGTAAGATCGCACCGGTTTCTCTCAAGTTAGCGTTCCATTACCTGGACGGCAGTAATAAGAGGAAGCTCCTTCGTACGGATGAGTTGAGGCTGGGGATGGATGACAATAAAGGTATTCAGCTAGTTCAAAACAGTGGCACAATTGTGATGCCATCCCGTGAACTTCCCATCCTATCCACAACAGAATGGTTTCGCATCGCTCTCATCTGTGCAGATAATCGCTGCGGGATCTATGGAAAAGACGAGGCTACAGAGCTGCTCCAAATCCCGGAATGCACCAGCCTGGGCTACAACAAACTTGAGTTCTCTTCCCCAATGGGCGTGATGTCTTACTGGCGAATGGACGAGGGCGTGGCGGATGAGGTACTCATGCAGTCTGATGGCGCGGACGGTGATCCCAGGCACACACTTTTCGCAGGAGGCGCTTTCCTCCGAGTGAATTCGACTCAGTCCCTCGACTTCATCTTTTCGGCAGCTGCTTACCGCGACGTGTGGGTTGAGTTTCGGGAGGAGTACTTGTGGCAAGCCGACAAAGTGGTCCGCGTTGTGATACATCCTAATAAGCAGGCTGCCGTTGCTGTCTCCAAGTCAGGCGCCTCGGGAAGTTATGTTGAAGAGTCTCAACAGATCACCGGTGGAGCAATACTCAAGACGCATGATTTGGAAAGCTTCAACGTGACACTGGCAGGGAAAGATGTCAGCATTCACTCACCGCACACCGGCATCACGGTACAGCTGAGGATCTCAAAGCCGCTGGCTAATATCAACTATATTGGCATTGGCTGTGACGAACAGTGGGGTGCTTGGGTCAGGTTCCCGGATGGCAGACCGGGCTGGAGTACGCTCGGATGGAAGGAGAAAGGTCATGGCTATAGTACTGGTGCTAACCTTATCTAAACTGCATTGTGCTGGAGACGTGCAGATTAACTGTATCCATATGCGCAGGAACAATTTTCAAGCCATGGGGAGAGGCAAAAGTTTTCGCCACTGGCAGGGCAAGAAGAAAGTTAACCGACTGTCTCCTAATATTCTACCACTTTTTAACTGATGACAGAGGTCTTGGGGTGATGGCAATATTAAAAGACCATCTTGTTAAAATTTCAAAAATGGATATTTATGACCAACGTCAGCGTGGAAAATCGAAAGCTACATATTGCTTCTTCCTCCAATCGCTTAGAACAAAAATACCACCACCCTCCTACACTTAAAGTTATTAAACCAAGAATGTGGCTCGGTTGAGCTTGATCTAATCATCGTGCGTATTTACGAGGCTGGCTGCTAGGGTGCACCGCGCAACATTTCAACGTTTCGATAGCAATTACATTGTTAACATTTATCACGTGATATACATGGCTTTGATGACACTGCCCCTGTGCGCTGGGTGGGCTGTGCGTTTGACGCTCCGTAGTTTTTCGGGTTTTTCCTGGTCAGCAAGCCGCTATCACTTGTCTGGACCCGGCAAAACTTTCTCCTTACGCACGTTGTTCGGTTTTTGGTCCGTTAATGTTCTTTTAAGTGTACACGCCCGACAGTAGGAATTTAGAGTCGGGTTGTTGGATGCAGGGTGCCCTCTCCGCCATGTTTTCCGAGGGTTCCCGCGCGTGTGATCAGGGAGACGGTCCACAAGTTGTTTATCACTCGGGGCGGTATGGCGCCGCTGGTGGAGTGGTCAAGGAGTCCGGCTTTAGTTCAGAGGGCCCGAGTTCGAAACCCACCAAGACGGGTCCAGAGTGTTGGGCTGCTGCTATTTTTGTTACTGTCCGCGTGCAGCCGGCCACTGACGGGTACGAGAAGTTCGGTAAAACCTCCGTTACCTCTGGACATGCTGCAAGCCCCTCCTATACCAAGGATTGTCCTGCAAGTTGGAAGGGGACGTAGCTACAACACGTCTCGTGTCCCGTACTGTACGTCTTCAGTTGCAACGTTTCAATTGCAACGTTCCTTGCTAGCAGGAGATATCGAGACGAATCCAGGACCGGTAAATGACGGCGAGTTACGCAGCCAAGAGCGCCCTTCAACATTCACTGCTTTACTCCATAACGCGCAAAGTCTTCGAAACAAACTGGGTTCACTACGAGCGAGAGCGGAGGAATTGAAGACCTTTGACGTGATCGCCTTCAACGAAACTTGGCTAGACAGCGACATCTGCGACGCTGAACTGGGAGCTTCTTTTCCTGGCCACACTTTATTTCGCCGTGACAGGTGCGATGTCGGAGGGGAGTTCTTTGCGCCGTACGCTCATCTATGCAACCAACCAGACGCACCGAGCCGGATCTGAACACTGAGACTCTGCTCATCAAGCTGGCTCGACCTAGTATGACTGTTGTTGTTTGTTACCGGCCCCCGAACGATGATCTGTCTTTGGCTGGGATATTGCAGTGTTTGGCAGCACTACCCAGCACTGGGCCTTGCTTGTACTTGGCGACTTCAATTTACCCGAGATTAAATGGAGGCAGCAGAGGGATGGGCGTGGAATGCGATGCTGATCAGAAACTCGAGACGAGCCGTTGACTTTTTGACTAGTGTGTATTCCTTGACCTTAGCCAGCACGTCACATTGCCAACTCGTGTGCAGAACACCCTTGATCTGGTGTTGTCTAGGGGTATTACCAACGTGAGTGCTGTACCCAGGAAAAGCACGATCGCCTCTGATCATGACGAGGTTGTAATCTCGTTCGTTATACGTACACAGCCTCCTCTGCGAGCTACACGCTCTGCGGCTTATAACTACCGCCGAGCTGATTTTGATGGGCTCCGAGCAGCTTTAAGGATGGCTCCCTGGCATTTGTTGGACGGTATGGATATCGACGAAGCTGTATCACTATTTTATTCTCTTGTTGATGCCGCCATCCGTGATCATATACCATTAGTTGTTCCCAAAAACGTTATCCGCCATGGTTCAACGCAGAGGTCAGGCGTGCACTGAAAATGAAGCAGGCTGCCTTTGAACGAATGAAGCGCCAGCCTGGTGATGAACGTGAAGGCGGACTTTGCTGACAAGCGCGCTGCTTTCAAACACTTGTCTAGTCAGGGCTACTCACAGTACCTGAAAGGTCTTGTTTCAGACTTTACAAACAACCCGAAACGTTTTTGGACTTTTATGAAGTGTTTTAAACAGACGAAGGGAGTACCGGTTTTAGAAAGCAATAACGTACTTTTTACCGACGACACAGACAAGGCCAACCTATTAAACCGTACCTTTTCTTCTAAATTCTCTGACCCTAATGCTGTAAATTTCCCTGACATACCTTTTAGTGTGGACGATCGTTTGATTGCCTTCACTGTGTCAGAGGAAACTGTACGTCGCTTGCTGCAAGAATTGGTTGTAACCAAAGCCTACGGTCCTGATGGGTTAAGTGCTCGCGTGCTTCGCGAATGTGCTGGAGAACTGGCTAGCCCTCTGTGCAAAATTTTCAAAATGTCCCTCAACTGTGGAATTTTTCCTGAGCAGTGGGGAGAAGCAAATATTGTTCCGATATTCAAAAAAGGGTCACGAAAAATCCTGACAACTACCACTCTGTTTCACTGCTGCCTCTTTGCGCCAAAATTTTTGAAAAAATAGTATGCAACCAGATTTACCAGCACGTCCGGCCTCATCTTTCTCCATGTCAGCATGGATTCTTGCCAAATAGATCATGTCAATCTAATCTAGCATCTTTTCTGGCACACGGGTGGAAAGCCATTTCTGACAGCAGTCAGCTAGACGCAGTTTACACAGATTTCTCGAGCGCGTTCCAAAGTGTTAACCATCGTCTTTTATTGTACAAACTGCAGCAAATGTATGGTATTGACAACTTAGCGTTGAGATGGTTGAGTTCTTATCTTGGCAGACGTAAGCAGAGAGTGGTGCTGAACGGAAAAGTTTCGGATTGGGCTCGTGTGGCCTCAGGCACACCAGAGGAGGGCTCATCTCTCCGTTGTTGTTTTCAGTTTTCGTAAACGACCTGCCACACGTAGTTTCTACCAAGTGTTTGCTTTTCGCGGACGATCTGAAAATATTCCATCAAGTGAAATCCCAAAATGACGTTAACACGTTACAGAAAGACCTGGACGCAGTAACAAGTTGGGCTGCTGCCTGGAAGATGAATCTAAACGCCTCAAAATGCAAGTCTTTCAAAATCTCTTTAAAACGCAATCTCATTGATTCGGCCTATAAAATCAACGGAACAATTTTGGAGAACGTTTCTTCCATAAAAGATTTGGGAATCATTCTTGACCAAAAGCTTACCTTTTCCGACCATATAAACTCGATGGTTTCCAAAGCAAACAGATCACTCGGTTTATTAATCAGAACCTTCCAGACAGCCTCCCCTAGATGTAAGCTGGATAAGAAGGCCGCTTTGGCGGCTTTTAATGCAAATGTTCGGTCAGTTTTAGAGTATTGTTCAGTGGTTTGGGCTGGAGCCGCAACATGTCATCTGGATCGTGTAGAAAGAATCCAACACAAGTTTTTGATGTGGCTTGCGAACCATGTTGACCCAGCCTGTCCATCATTAGGTTACGAGGAATTGACGAAGTTTCATGATGTTCGTACTTTATTGGCAAGGCGTGTACAACATGACATTTTATTCACAAGCAAGGTTTTTAGAGGTCTCATCGCATCATCTCATCTTTTGGAATGTTTCTCGCTCCAAGTACCATCTAGAACTACCAGGAATGCTAGTGCAACTTTCTTAAATGTGCCTTTAGGTAGAGTGAACACGATACAATCATGTGTGTTTGTGCGGGCTCCTCGCGTTGTTAATAACTTTTTAGCGTTCTCACCAACCTGCGATATTTTGACGGATCCCATTGGACGACTTAAAAGTGTATCGCCTCTTTTACGTCTCTACAAACAGCTTTCATAGGTCAGTGACCAGATTGATTATCTGTGTTTGTTGTGTTAGAAATGTTTTTGCCCGTTTTAGGAGTGGGCTGTTGGTGATTATGCATTTTTATCTTTCATTGACTTCACCTATAATTGGGTATGTGCCTGTTGGTGATTAATACATATACAGAGATACAGAGATTATGACATATACGATTATTCGCGAATCTATCAAGTAATTGAAAATGCCAAAGAGAGTATTGATACTTCGACACCGTGTCTTCGCCAGACGAAAAAGTTTTAAATTTTAAAGTCATTGATGGCAATGATTTTAAATTAAAGTTTAAGATTAAGGCGAACAGCATGCAGGTCGACGTGCTAACATTTATTTACATCCCGCACAGGGTACAATATACCGACCTGACCATATATTCCTACCTAAGCCATTTCATCTACAAACTACAGGCTGCAAAAACTACACGCACATATATGTACAGTCTACACCAAATCTATGGCCGTGAGTAAAAAACTATCAGTAAAAAACTATCAGCGATGGATGTGTGGTTGTGTGGTGAGTGTTTATGCCTGGTGGTTTGGTCTGAAGTGGTATAAGTGTATGTGTAGGGTACTGGCTGTAGGAGGCGCCACGAGGATAATTTTTCATTAAAGTGTGGTTTACGGTTTCGGATTTCTAGATTCTTTAATTTTGCATTTTGCAGAGTCTTTACAAACATAAATAATTTCTATTGAAGTCTTTGTCTGTGATACGTGCAGTCGGGTGATGCAATATGGTGTTGATACCGAGATACTTGCCCTTTTCTCTTCTCCTATCGTGTCCTAAATGTTCCATGAAGCGAGTTCGAATTTAGCGAATCGTTTCCCCTCTATAAAACTTGTTGCATAGTAGGTATGTGATAAGACATACTGTTTTTTATATGAGACCTCCCCTGTAACCAGGCGTCGAATGTGCTGCATGATTTCCTGTGACATTTAGGGCATGGTGGTGGCTGTAGTGATGATCTTATGAGGATATTTGAGTGTTTTGCCGCTCTTCCAGGCTATTGTAATGTTTAGGTATGTGGATTACCAACTATGCTCGGGGGCGCGGTAGTGGAGTGGTCAGCGTAGCTGGCTTCCACGCAGCCGACCCGGGTTCAAGGTCCGGCGGCTTCCCTGAACAAGGAGCAAGCTGGCTCCCGAGCAACCCTTCCAACAGGGAGAGAGTTGGCAACGCCATATAACCCTGGCAGTTGGTGCGTCGATAAGCCCCAATTATTATTTTACCAACTATGCTCATGCGGATACCCAGCTAAACCCATAAAAATTATTCCGAATATAAGCCACATCTGCCACGCCCCAAGATCAAGAACAGGAACACAACTTACATCTCTCTCCGATACAGTGATAAGCTATTTATCAACAAAATCACCACCTCAGCCAAATTCACAGACCTAGACATTACAATAGCCTGGAAGAGCAGCGAAACACTCACACATCCTCATAAGATCATCACTGCAGCCACCACCATGCCCTAAAGGTCACAGGAAATCATGCAGCACATGCGACGTCGGGTTACAGGGGAGGTGCCACGTAAAAAATACAACATATTTTATCACATGCCTACTATGCAACATGTTTTATATAGTGGAAATGATTCGGTAAATTCGAACTCGCTTCTTGGAACATTTATGACACGCTAGGAGAAAAGAAAAGGGTAATAGGGAAGTCCGTGCAAGAGCACACACTTAACTTCCCAAACGCTTTCATTTTTTTCCTTCATGTGTTAGAGCTAAAATTTTAACATGGTTGTTCAGCCTGAAGAATTTATATGTTTCAACTCGATGCCTCTGAAAGGAACTCGCCATGAGCCTATCAAAAATAAAAGTCAGGTGCGTACTCTTCATAGGTCGGTAAGAGTACGCAAAGAGGAGACTGGAGAATTAGCGGACGCAGGGGAGATGGGCATTCCGATCATTGCCCTCCTAAAGCGCTGGAGGGGGCCAAAATATATTTTGGCCCCCAAAGACCGGATAAATTTTTGAAAAAGGTGTTTACACTAGGTCCGTAGGGCAAAAATATTCGCTCCCCCCCCAGGAGAGCGATCATGTTCTTGGAGTGGTAGTTTATGCTAGGTTTGCCGAGCACCCAAATTGGTGCACGTCCCACCATCCCCCCTCCCCGCCAGTAGGAGAGGCAGACATGGGTTTGCCCCCCCCCCAAAACAAACTCGAGTCTGCATCCACCCCTGGGTTGAAGTACGCATTCATGCCCCGGTGTGCTTGAGGTGCATAGGCCATGTCACGAAGTTTTTGTTGTTGTCAAACTAGGCAATTGTAGGATTTAATGTCGTTCTAAATATACAATAACTATGTTGAAATGTTTGGTTTTCTAAAAATGACTTACGGACACGGTACCGGGCGAAAATACATTGTATTGTCTATTAAGTATGCGTATTCTTGCACAATGGTCTACTGTGTACTCTTCCCAGACATGCTCCCTTGGGAAGAAAGTCTTTTCAATAGAAATTATTCATGTTTGTTGTAGTGGTTCTGCCTCTGGGAGGTGCACATGTACTTAAGCGGTCTGGCTTCGCAGGGTGCACCGGTATCGGAACCACTGTGGTGACACTGGTCAATGTGACCTTGTTTGCGACCTGGCGCTTGTGATTGTGATCTGTGGCAGTCCTGCCTGGAATACAGAGAAATGATGACCAACAATATTTACAGTGGCGTTCAGAAGGGCTCAACGTGCGTTAAGGGGACTGGTACTACAGACACGCAAGTATGGTGCACGGTCACTTGCATCCCTTCAATCCGGAGGATGAGAGCATTCAAACGTATTTAGAAATGTTTTATTTTTATTGTGAGGCGAATGAAATATCTGCAGCAGCTGCAAAGATGTCGGTCTTTTTGTCTTCAATTGGATCAGCTACCTTTGAAAAGATCAAATATTTGCTTCTCCCGACGTCGTTGAATGCTGCCTCTTTGCATGATATTAGAGCGAAACTGGTCGCGCACTTCACTCGTGGAAATATTGAGATCTCTGAGCGGTTCAAATTTTTCAAGAGATTGCAACAGCCAAAGGAGTCAGTTTCTGAATACTTGTCCATGCTTCGAAAAATGGCTAATTGCAATTTCGGCCAGTACCTTGATACTACTCTGAGGGACCAATTAGTGTGTGGCTTGAATGACACTAAATGTCAACAAGAATTTCTCAGCAAAAATGATTTGACGCTTGAATCTGCACTTCAGATAGCGAAATCTAGGGAAACTGTCCAGAGAGAGGCGGTGTGCTTCAGCAGAGACCCATCGTCTGTAATGGAGGTTCAGGGCAGTGCAGCAAACTTCAGGAGGGCGGAGGTCAAGAACAGTTCTCCTCATGGCCAGGCTTCTAGTCATCAGTCTGTTAAGTACTCGCTTTGCTGGCGCTGCGGAAATGCTCATGGAGGTGAATGTAGGTTCCAGTCGGCGAAATGTTACAAGTGCGGAGAATTAGGTCATATTGCTAGGCGCTGTCGGTTCATCAAACGAAAAACATATATTCGTTATCAACACGTTGCTGAAGAGGGACGTCGATGTGGCGGAAGAATCGGTACAATTCGAAAACAAGTCTAGCTCTCATCAGCCTGTTTATGTCGTTAGCCGTACACAGGTGGCGTTCCACCTATTTGGTGTCCCACAAAAATGCGTGGCATTAATATTAACATGGAGCTCGATACGAGGCGGGAGTGACTCTGATAGATGAAAATACTTACAAGCGGTTGCTAAAACGCCCGAAGCTACAATATTCCTCCATTAAGCTGAAGTCATTTACCGGTGATGTCATCCCAGTGATAGGAAAATTCCATACAGATGTTGACTATCACGGAAATACCTACAGGGATCTTCCAGTAGTGGTGGTGAAAGTATCTGCTCCTTGTCTTCTCGGCTGGAATTGGCTAGAGACGATACCGATCTGTTGGCCTGAAGTGCACGCGATTCGGATGCTACCTCTGTAGCGTCTCAAGAGCAAGTACGTTAAGGTTCTTCGTGAGGAACTGGGAGAATTGAAGGACGTTGAAGTCGAGCTAGATATAGATAAGGGCGTACCACCAAAGTTTTACAAAGCTCGATCGCTTCCTTTTGCTTACAAACAAAAAGTAGAAGAGCAATTAGATGCAGATATTGCAAGTGGATTACTTGTCCCAGTGAGGGCTTCAGAGTGGGCTGGACCCATTGTTCCTGTGGTGCGTCCAGACGGTAGAATTAGAGTTTGTTCCAACTTCAAAATTAGACGCTGGGCTCTTAAGTTGTCGAATTATAACTACCGCATACATTTCAAACATTCTGCAGAAATACCTAACGCCGATGCTCTGAGCCGTCTCCCCTGCCCACATGACGGGGGCGCTGCAGAGGAGGAGCTAGTCCTGCTTGCTGAGGGACATTTTTTGGATGCCAAAGAGATTGCAAGATTGACGCGTGCTGATGCAGTTCTTTCCAGAGTGATGCGTATGGTTCAATATGGAGGCTGGCCAAATGAAGTTTCTGACATCTTGAAGCCCTCTGCTCAGAAGAGGAATGAATTATCGCAAACTGCTGGGGTTTTGTTGTGAGGTCATCGCGTTGTCATTCCAGATGCTGCCAGGGAAGCCGTGCTTACTGAACTCCACGTTGGGCATCCTGGTATCGGACGCATGAAGGCTCTGGCTTGCAGCATAGTCTGGTGGCTGCAAGTGAATCGGGACGTCGAGACCGCAGTCCGCTGCTGTACCCGCTGCCAGGAAAGTCGCCACTCGCCGCCACACCGTGAGGTTCACCCGTGGCCTTGGCCTCAGAAACTGTGGAGCAGAATGCATGCAGCTTTTGCTGAGCCGCAGAAAGGCCGGTACGTGTTCGTTGTTGTTGACAGCCATTCCCCAAGTGGATTGAGTTACATGTTATGAACAGTGCAGCGTCAGAACCAACCATATCTAAGCTTCGCTCCATTTTCGCCCGTTGGGGACTCCCAGATCTGATTTGCACAGATCATACAAATACGTTTACTTCCTCTGAGTTCCAGAAGTTTCTTAAGGATAACGGCATTTCACATCGGACGATTGATCCGCGTCACTCGGAGGGAAATGGACAAGCGGAACGTGTCGTCAAGGAGGCGAAGCTGGCGCTCCAGAGGTCATCCGACGGCGGCGGCACCTGGGAGGACCGGTTGAGCAGATGGTTGATGCAGCAACGGACGACGCCGCATTCCACAACGGGTGTCACACCAACTGAATTGATGATGGGATGGAAGCTTCGAACCAGATTAGACCTGTTATATCCAGACCTTAGTAATGTTCAGCAATGGCAGATCAAGCCAAGAGAGGAATTCGATAGGTCGGCCCAAACATGATTGTTTTCCATTCGAGATCTTGTTTTTGCGCGGAACTACAGTACTGAAGCATTTTGGTTACCCGGAGTCATAGTAGCAATAGATGGCCCAGTTCCGTACGTCGACAGCTGTGTGACGGCAGAATTTGGAGGAGGCATGGTAATCAGCTGAGAACTCGGATCGTTTGTGACGTGCAAGATAAGGTTTGTCCAGCCCCCTCCGCCGCGCAGACCACAACTGAGAAATCTCCGTTCCCCATTCCCAAAACCACTGCAGCTTCTGAGCGATTTGTCATGCCTACAGGTGTCGCGGAGCTGCTGAATGGTGGCACCATCACTACTGAGTCACCAGAAGCTGCAGTTCGGGGCTTGACGCCAGAGGCAGCATCGCTCCCTGCTTCGCCGGGCCGTGGTCCGCGAAAGCGCTCTCAGCCTTCTCAGCTTGGGTCTCGCCCGGCATCGCTTCCTGTTTTCCCAAGTGGTGGATCTATGGAACGCAAGCAGACTGCACAACTGATATCTCGTTCTGAATCGCATGAAGAATTAATTCCTTCTCATGGGTTTTTACGTGGTAATGCCAGCCCTCTACTTCGACGATCTTCTAGGCCAACGAAAAACCTGATTTTTACCAAGCTGGCTGTTATTATTGTTTTGTGTTTAATAGCCTGAGTAGGGAGGAGTATAATGTTTCTGCCTCTGGGAGGTGCACATTAGGGTGTGTCGCATATCGCAGTCACACGTGCTCCTATGATTTTCTTTTGCCCTGAGCGTGTAGAAACACGATGGCAACACTCATTCTGTCAGAATTTTTGACCCCATCCAGCGCAGAGAGAGATAAATTTCCCCTATCTTAATAGCTTGGTGACACTAGCGAACCTGGTGGCGGGAGCGGGTACTAATGTGTCTTTTTGCTAAGCTGATCAGGAGCTGTCCCCAGAGCTCCGAAATGTTTGAAACAACTTTAAAATAATATAATAGAAATTGGGCTATTATTTTTGGGCTTAATTGCTCTACATTTACCGTTGATTAGCCTTCCTGCGGCTTTGCGCGGTGTCGCCGGAACCAGAGTGACGCAACCGTTTTGAGTGACTATGAAGCTGATGGAAGGAATGCGTGTACTGACTAAAAAACCGATGGAAGGAGTTCGTGTTGTCATCAACCATCGATTCCAACAGACTGGAGTCAATATCAGGTGTTTTATTTGGTGTTAATATGGTTCTACTATCAATATCGCCTTACCTAATATCACCGTCACGCAAACAAGATGCTGCAGTTGGGCTTGTTCGAGGCGATGCACAACCCAAAATGTCCACACGATGGTTATTCTAAATCGTGATCTATTCTGAATTTTAAGTGTTCTAATCAGTGGCGGATCCAGGACTTCGTTGCGGGGGAGCTCGGGGGCTCTAACCTCCCCTACCATTACCTCGGAACAGCCTCCGGCTATACATTTACTATCGGCGCTCTGACACATTTCGGGAGAAGGGCTTGAGCCCCTTAGCTCCCCTAGTATCCGCCAGTTTCCAACACACCTGGCCGAATCTTATCACGCAATCGCAACACACGCAGTCGCAACAGTGCAGTCACGTGCAAAAGTTGCACGTGAGCATTGCATCCCGTGTGCTGCGCTATTTGTGTTAAATAACTGGCCCATGACTGTTTGCTAGCAGCGAACGCCAGCTGCTGACGGTGGCCGAGTCAGGTGCAGATGAAGACGTGCCACTGATCTTTCCCAACTACTGTTTTGGCGGTAGTTGCCTTGGCGGCCTCTGTCACCACCTTCACCGTACGCTCCACCGCTACTGTGGGAACCGGGTAGGCTTCCACTTTCAGCGGCTGGCTGCATATCTTTTCCAAGTCCTCGTCGCTGAGGCCAGTTGTAACGGGCGGCTCAGTGATGAGGTCATGCTCACGGTCAAAAAGGTCCGTGATGGTGTCGGCTGAGAGATTTTTGACAGGCAGAATGCAAGGTCGGACCTTTGTATTCAGTTTTCGGTGACAATCTTGTATGGCCAGCCCGGCCCGACAGCGCGCCGTCTCCTCTCGGCCAGCAGTCATCACCAACAGCACTGCCTCCGGGTGAGCCCGAAAGGCGTAGCGCTGTACTACTGACTTGATGATATCCTGCAGCTGGCGCGGCAGGGCTCGGATCAGCTGTAGGCTGTATGCGAGGTTCGTGGGTCCTTCAACACAGTAGCTGCGGCTCCAGATCCGAAACCACATCGGGACATAGTGTCCAATCAGGAACTTTACGATCTAGCCCAGTGAAGCAGCTGTGGCCATGTACAAGCGCAGCAGTCTTAACGCCAACGTCAGCTACCGACAAAAAGAGTAGCGATGGAAGATGAAGGAAAAATGTTTATGATACATGGTTTAATACAGCTCTATTTGTAGGAAGCCAGGGGCGTAGCCAGGATTTCGCTCAGGGAGGGGCGGCGCCCCAAAAAGGGCCCCTGCGACAGCGCCAAAAGGGCCCTGATGGGTAAAAAGGGCCCTGCTTGTTACAGAATAGAGCGCTGAAGAGGGCTTAAGAGGGCCCTGTCTGGTATAAAATGCTAAATTTGGTCACAGAGCATAGTGCAGGCGAGCCACGCTTCGCGCGGCTGGTGTCCTCAGGGGGCTCTCAGGGAGGGGCGGCTGTCCCTGCCGCCCCCCCTTGGCTACGCCCCTGTGGGAAGCTGTCTGATTGGTATTGAGGCCGGGAACCCAGGGGAAATGTCTAGTTTTGCTTCTCAAAGTCAGAAGTCAGAATGTATTTGGAAACGTCCACACACATTGGTAAAACAAGTAGGTGGTTTTTTCACGTTTTCCACGTCATATGGTGAGACAGGGTAGGTAAAACTAACTTTAAAAACTAAAACTAAGATAAAAGCTAAGGATAAAAGCATACCATAAAAATGAGATCAGATCACACACGGGCACACGCACCACGCACAACATACATAAAACTAGCGCTGACGAAAGTCTCCCCACTGCCTCTCTAAAGGCATATTAAACGGTAACAGAAACTGCAAAAGGAAGGAAACAATGGTTAAGAATATGGAATGGGAACATGAAGAATATTTCTGCCAGATAGTACGAAAGGGAATGAGAGAAAATGTTTACGAGAATGTTTACGAGAGAATGTGTACGAAGAGAGAATGTTTTGAGGAGAGTTGGATAGCAACAATTCCTGAATAGGTTCAAATGATCATTGTGTGAGGCATTCAAGTCAAAGTAACAAAAATCACATCGTGGTAGATTAAAAAACTCCAAGCATAGCGTTGCAATGTATGTAACATCAATATTCTGAGCTGCACTGGGTCTGGTCTCCGCCAGTTTCACTGGACACTATGTTTCAATCTACGTCCTCATTGAGGCATACAGTTTAAAAGTAGGCAAGATCATTCCCTTTTCAACAGTAGAAATGCCGGAACCATGTTTCAATGACAGCCACAAATAAAGATCTGAACCAAGCGCGCCACGTTCAGACCCCAGGAGGTAATTGCCCTGAATAGGATGCAGCTTGCCCTGTCCCCACACACGCCTCCCTGGATGAGATTTGGTGGCACCTTTCGACCTGGGCAATTGGTGTACCATTTTTCCAAATAATGGCTTTAACCGGGGTGGCGCCACCTTCCCCCGGGCCAGAGCCCCCCACCCAAAATAGGGCTTAGCCAAATCCAAAGCAATAAAAGCTCGCGTGAATTCAGTAAGAAATTACTTCCCATGTTTAGTCTCAGGTCAATGGTTTGACCTCAGAGGTCAAATTAGGTCAAGATCGGCTATTTTCACTCAAATATGCAATGATTAACAAACGGGCATAACTCTATGTCATTAGAGCTATTGAGGCCTGGTAAAGTACATTTATACAAATGCCGTACTTTTCCGCTATGGAACGTAAAGACCTCCCGCCAGTGGTTTGACCGCCAGAGGTCACCTCGTGACCTAATAGACCGAGATCACGAAAGGTCAAAAAGTGACCTGCCGTATAGCAAATGAAAACCAGTACAAGACAAACACGATGGTGTTTGTTTCACCCTCTAGCTCAATTAGGTCAAAGTTATGTCAAAATACTGTTTTGACCTCCGGTGACCAACCTAAAAGTCAAAGGCAAATATGACCCCTGGGATCCGTGAAAGGGTGTCCAAAAACATTGTTCGAGCAGTCGAGTATTGCAATCATTTTTGTGGCTTTATATCAGAAACAGCTTCCCCATGCTTTTCCAATGGGAGAGGTCGCCTCGTGACCGACGTCAGGCACGAAATCGAAAAATCCCAGATAACACCTGTAGACCCTGGGGGTCAGAAGTGTAGGAAGTTTCAAATCGATCGACTTCGAAATGTAGCTCTACAGAGCTCTAAAGTGAAGTGAGGTGACCTTGGTGACCTCGTCTGGTGACCTGACCTTGGGACCAGGGGTAAAAATTTCAGGGATGATGGGAAAATGATGCAGTGAGAGGTAGAGCTCTCAACCGCGGTGCGCGCCTCGTCGTTTTCTGCTATCCCGGAAAAACCTAGGGGGCCATCGATGGCCCCCGTGGGCGAGGGTTAAAAATGAAGCGAAATGCAGCGTATCGCCGCATTTTCTACCACTCAGTCAGAAGGATGATTGACAGAAAATATGCCGATACGGGGTCTAGCTATGGTTGCATTGGGCTAAGCATGGCCGTTTTTTTTTCAGTGCGCCAGTAGAAATATAAAACGTGTGCAGTGCAGGAATATGAAAAATAGGCATTTACCCTTAAAAAAATCCAACATCGCTCGAACCACTCCCATATGCTATCCTTGTTTCAGTGCAAAAGCGAGACCATCAGTCCTCCGTCTCCCGGCCGAAACTTGAGGGGGCCGTGGTGCATAGGCAAACAAAATATTGACTAAAATTTTAATTCAATCGAATCTTGAATTCATATGCTCGCTTAATCATGCATTAAAAATGTTTTCCGGGCCAAGATAAGACCAGTGCCGATGAAAATAGAGCGTAACGTCGCTAGTTCCTCTGGCCGCCACCAGGTGCGCTGGTATCGCCCGTTGTTAACACCCGCACTGGAGGGGGGTCTGGCACTAACGCGCACTGGAGGGGGGCCTGGTAGGCCCCCTAAGATTTCGGAAACTAAGAGGGTTAGAAAAACGCCACTTGGTAGGTGGGTGCGGGCTATGGTGATCTACATGATGACTAATTTTCATTGACCTAGGTCAATATCTTCAAGGTCAAACGAGGTCGTAAAGGTCAAATATTGGCCATGCTGGGATCAATTGGTAAATGCTGAGATTATGCAGGAAAATGGCGGGAATAAGATAAAGGCGGACAATGTTCATAGAGAAAAGGTCTCAAACCGGCTTCCCCACAACTTTTGGGTCAAGGTCATTCAAGGTCATTGACCTTTAAGGTCACCATATGGTATACTACTTATTATTTACACTTTGACTAACACTGTAGCCACTGTTTGGCGGGAAATGAGGATTGACCTTTGCCAATGACCTTTGACCTTGACCTTTGACCTTGACCTTTGTATTGGGGTACCCTACCGATGACGTCATAGCATAATATATGTCAGACGGGGTAACGTCATTTGGCCGGACGCACAGTGGTCAGTGACCCTGAAAGTGCAGATACGACCTTGAGCTGTGACCTTTGACCTTGACCTTGACTTTCATGTGAAGTGACCTTGACATATAGTCCCGCTTATATGACGTTATGACGTCACCACTCGGTCTTTAATGCAAGCTAACTGGTCCGACCGCGCGTTTACGGCGATCTCAAAATGCAGGTCTGACTTTGAAAGCCTATAAGTAAAAAAAAATTTCGGCCGATTTTCAAAAAGTCTTCACCAATCAACGCGCTATTAAATTCTGTTAAATGTGGCCACGTTTCGTTTTTCGGCTACAAGCGGTTCTCCGGCCACCTTGGAAAAACAGGTGGGGGGCCTCCGAGGCCCCCCCTCCAGTGCGCTTGTTAAGAGATAGGCAGACCTTCCTCGGCTCTGCGCTGGACGGGTTTTACAATTGCATGGAAATGAAGGTTATCATCGGGTTTCTTTTTGTTCAGGGCAAAAGAAAATCATAGGAGCAGCTTGATCTGAAACAATCACCCGGGATATGATACACCCTAGTGCACATGTACTTAAGCGGTCTGGCTTCGCAGGGGGCACCGGTATCGGAATCACTGTGGTGACACTGGTCAAGGTGACCTCGTTTGCGACCTGGCGTTTGTGATTGTGATCTGTGGCAGTCCTGCCTGGAATACAGAGTAGAGAGAACCAACAATATTTACAGTCTCAGCAAAATGCAAAATTAAAAGCAAAACAAAATTAAAAGCAAAATCGGAAAGTCTGGGCGAAATGCAAAATTAAGGAATCTAGAAATCCGAAGCCGTAGACCACACATTAATAAACAATTATCCTCGTGGCGCCTCCTACAGCCAGTACCCTACACATACAAATCATCAAGGCCATACATACCAGGTACGGTCATCCGGAGTTTCAAGCCAATCCTGATGTCATGGTATGACGTCACAAGTATGCGTACTCTGGCTCCATAGGGCTTACGTGTTTAGTTGTTTAGTTTAGTCATTTTTCAACGGCTGCTGTGGCCAGCAGATGAATGTTAGGAAAAATTAGTTTTATTCACTGGAAGACCCGTTCTATGCCCTTTCCATGTTGGGTTTCGCGTTTTTTTGGTCAGACGCACAAAAATGCCTCAAAATGCTAACTTTCCTAAGTCCCGCAAATGTGAGCCACGGCTTTCGTGACGCTCACCAGGCGCCCGCACTGCACTGTAGCGCAGTTGGCGGAGCGGCGGTCTACGAATCATAAGGTAGAGTGTTCGAATGCCGGTCGAAGAATTGAGTTTTCACCCAGGGGGTAAATTAAAGCGGTTCACATCAATGCTCACGCATTCAACCAACTGCTCAGAAATTCAGAGCTGCGATTGAGGTCTTGAAATCGGTATTTCGGTACTACCAGCGTTAGATTTATCTACCACTACCGAACCTTCGGTACTGAGCATCTGCCGAAACCAGGGATGCGGAGCTGGAGCCGGAGCAGGTCGGAGCCGACCATTCTGCCCGGAGCCGGAGCCGGAGCCGCCGAAACACTTTATCGGAGCCGGAGCCGGAGCCGGAGCTGTCAGGAAGGGTCCGGCTCCGGCTCCCAAAGAGCTCTAAAATTACCAAAAATCAAACGTGAAATGGTCACATTTTACCTCGTGAGATGTCACATGGAAACACATTTATTCACCTGAAATATTACATTTTCTCAATATGTTATGGATATCAAGATTAGTGAAATATTGCAACTAGGGTGTTCCGTAGACGGTCTCACTCTCGGGCAGGGGATGCGCTCCGGGCATTTAGCATGGGCAGAAGTTGGCAACAAATGAAAGCATTGGCGGACACTGGCGGGTCCATGGGGGGGAAAGACATTTGCCCGCCAAACCGCCCAATTTTTGGCGATTTTTGTCGATTTTCTTAAAAAAACATGTCTTTCACGATTTACCCCATGCCGTCGGCCTGCATCCGCCCCTGTTGGCAGACGCAGGGGAGGAAATTCCGGCCATGCCCCCCCTCAAAGCCCTGGAATGCGGGCAGACTATCTTTTGGCCACCCAAAAGCCGAATACATTTTTTGAAAAAGGTGTTTACATTAGGTCTGTCGAGCAATAAAATCTTTGCTCCCGTCCCCCTCCCCCACCCCCTTTCCAGGAGAGCTATCATGTACTCGGAGAAGTAGTTTATACTAGGTCTTTCGAGAACCGAAGGCAAAAGGCGCAGAAAACAGCATTCTCGTCACGCGATGCGGCACTAGCCGATTTCAAAAACCTGGGTCGCCTAAAGGAGGCGACCGTATGGGACATCTTAGATAGATACCCAGTCATCATCCAGCCGGCTAGCCTGGTAATGGCCGCGCTACCAGTTACTCAGGTGTCCGTGAAGAGGTTGTTCTCCGCGATGAAGCTACTGCTTACTGATCTCAGGTCCAGACTAAGAGCAGACATATTGGAGGCAATGTTGCTGCTCCGCTCCAACCGCGATTGGGTGGTGTAGTGAGCGAACCAGCTGTTGGGCCCTGGGCAGTGGGCAGTAGGGTGGTTGGCTCCGATTTTTCTCGAAAAAGAACTATGCCATCAGCGTATCTGATGTGTTTTTCGATGTTGAACACTGTTAGCTCATCGAAATTTTTCTTTGCGGGCCGTCCAAGCTTTACTTGATCGTTGTATCTTTAATTATTTATGTGGGTTTGCGGGCGTGTCTGACCCATATTTCTGTTTGCCATAACAGTGCAGTGCAGTTTGCCGTACGGATACACTGCAGTGTAGGTTGGTCCAGTTTTGAGGTTCACTGGCCTTTGGCATCTGGTCAAGAGCGTTCGTTCATCCAGTCGCCATTTTTCATTCGTACAAATACATGATCACTTTGTATTTGATGGACTTTCACGCCCTTGAGAACGTGTCGATCACATTTTGGATGTAGGTACATACATACATTGCCGGAGCCGGAGCCGGTCGGAGCCGACTATTTTGCACGGAGCCGGAGCCGGAGCCGTTAGGACACTTGAGCCCGGAGCCGGAGCCGGAGCCGAAATCATAACCCCGGACCGGAGCCGGAGCCGTCCAAAATTTTCTCGGCTCCGCATCCCCGGCCAAAACTGAATGGCTTTCGGTGATGCAGTGAATACCCACCGGGCGAATTAGAGAGTTTTACATCAATACTAATTTATTGGTCTCGGTCATCGAAAGTGTTGGCACCTGGTGGATTTTTTTGGAAAAGCCAGGAGGATGATGGAAATCTGGCGCGGCCATTCTTGACCGGGAAACCCTATCGGATGGTAGCAAAATCCTACTTTCGATCTGGAATTTCGACTTTCGCATCTGAAGGGGGGTGAATGGGAAGCGAAATTTCAGGGGGCGTGACTGTTTCAGGGGGCGCCGAGGGTCAATGGCGTGGGGGGCACGTACTCCCGTTGCCCCTTGGATCTGCCTATGGGGCACGTGCCCACTTTGCTGTCCCCCCTGGATCCGCCTATGGCCGCCATTCCTTTTTAGCCCGGGAAACTGACATATTGAAAAAAAATTCGGTAGATATACGCCTTTATTCGTTTCAAGCTGTCTGAAATTACAGTTTGAATGTACGATGGAAAGTGCGTTTCCAAACATAACCGTCGCCACCGGCAAAAAAGTATGGGGGGCAGCCAAACCTCAACCTGATACTGACTACAAACTTTGCTCTTTGGGGCCAAAAACTTCGAATTTTGGCTCTTCGCTGCCTTCCGCAGCGGCTGGTCATAATAATCTACGGTTTCCTCCCATTTTGGCTGACAGGAAATTTTTGACCAAAAAATGGGGGCCCAGGCCCTCCTTTTCCGACGCGTATATTTTCAAATATGGGTCATTGTTCCCATTGTTGGGAACGCAGCTATTCTTGGGAACGCTGACCAAAGTTTCCCCCACTGAAGAGCGATTTCTTTGTTATATTTCAGAACAATTTTAGTCAGTTATAGCAACTTCAGTAGCATGATCATGTCAACAGATTCGATTTCAATAAAAAAACAGCCATTCGAACATTCACACAGCCACATACCAGACATAAAACACGTATAATTCACCGCTTACCATGCTATTCCCAGGGCCTACTAACATTGTTTACCTTTCGCAATCCTCCTTTCGCGGCCATCTTGGATGGCACACTAGCGCCTCTGGTGAGCGTGCCCGGGGTGAATTGAACAGGCACATACATAACTCTTTGAACAGATTGTTCAGAACATCAGAGCTTGGACCAAGGAATTGAATACGGTATTTTTGTACTAGCGGTATCGATACCGATATCGAATAAATCTACCGAATGACTGTAAGGTAGATTTGAATTTCCCGTCTCGACAAAAAATCATTTTTCCAGTTGTTTAGGTATATAAAACTGTAGGCAAATATAGATAATTTATTATTTCTAACGCTGAAAATATATTTATAACACTTAAAAATGGTCGCAGAAGGCTTAGAAATACACAGAATAAATGATATAGAAGCTCTTAAAGGGAATGTGGCACCTTGGTGGAATCCTGGAATTTAGTGAAATTAGGCGTACTTTTAGCCAAAAATAATGAAACCACTCATGATTTCTCTGAAAAATGTACAATAAGCTCAATATTTTGTTTTTAAAAATACTCCTCTAGAAAAAGAAGTAAATATCAGCCTGTGGATGATGTCACGATTTGGAAGCCACTACCATACTTGAAACGCTTCAAGGGCTTCGATTGGCTGATGTTCATCGTGACGTCAGCATATGTCGTCACACCAGTAGCTCACAACAATGGCCGCCCGGCGACGGGCTGATGGGGGGCTGGTGTCAGGTAGGTTTTAGCTTTTTTCGACGGAAATATCGAGTTCCAAAGACAAATGAAATATGGATTACCGGGTTTTCCGACTTGCTTTACAGCTTGGCTATCTCAGTTAAAATCACGTTGTGAAGGTGCCACACTCCCTTTAAATGTAGTGATTTTTATTTTATTATTTTTGCCTTTTTATTTAAGCTAATAATTTTGCAGTCACTTTTAAAAACACAATGATAAAATCTGCTGAAACAGTGAAGATCATAGAGATCAACTATTACTATGGAGATACACAGAGATCAACTACTATGAGTGGTTTCATTATTTTCGGCTAAAAGTACGCCTGATTGCACTAAATTCCAGGATTCGACCAAGGTGCTACATTCCCTTTAAAGGGAATGTGGCATGTGGTCGAATCCTGGAATTTAGTGTAATTAGGTGTACTTTTAGCTGAAAATAATGGAAGCGTCCATGATTTCTCCGAAAAATGTACAATAAGCTCAATATTTTGATTTGTAAAATACTCCTCTCGGGAAAGAAAGAAATATCTGCCTGTGGATGATGTCATGATCTGGCAACCGCTACCATATTCAAAACGCTTCAAGGGCTTCGATTGGCTGATTAGCACCGTGACGTCAGCATATGTCGTCACACCAACAGCCATGACAACTGTGGCCTGCTGCTAAGGGTATATGAGGGGTAAATTTCAGGTAGGTTTTAGTTTTTTTCCTACGGAAATCTCGAGTTCCAAGACAAATGTTATACTGAGCATCGGGTTTTCCCGCTTCCTTTACAAATTGGCTATCTCAGTTAAAATCACGTTATGAAGGTGCCACGTTCCCTTTAAAAATCATTGCCATCAATGACTTTAAAATTCAAAACTTTTTAGTCTGACGAAGACACGGTGTCAAAGTATAAATACACTCTTTGGCATTTTTAATTACTTTAGATTATGAGCAATGATCGGTTAATTTTATATATCATAATCAGCATGACTAGGACGCTCAAAACGGTACTTCGAACTTTTAAATGTGCATGGCTTGGCAGCCACGTGTTAACTGGAGATAGCAGCGCACCAGCTATAGGAATACTAGTCTGATTGAGGAATTAGTTAGAGAATAGAGCCGAAAAAGAGTGGCCATCTCAATTCCAGGTATTCAAAAGTATATCGGCTCATTTCGGGTCGCAACTGGGGGAATCAAGGCTTTTCTTGTCAGGAGGGCAGCCATAAAGGGGGAGAAATTTCTGAGGTCAAACAGAAACGGTATAGTTCAAATGAGGTCATGCAATGTCCAGATGAGCCTAATTTCGCGTATGCCTTGGGGCAGCATATATGTCCAAGAACGTTTTTATCTTCTTCGTAATGATACATTTCAGACCTACGAGTGGAAGTGATAGTGGCAGGGAAGCTAGAAACCATCCAAATATCTGAACACCTGCTGTGTCAGGTACACCCTGTCCTCATGTTTGGGAGAAAGTTGGTAGCCTTGTTGAAGGAGCTGGACACCACATCGGCCCAGAAAATGTATTTTCCAACATTCCAGTCACCCTCTCCGACTAACAACATTATATCAGGAAACTAACTCCTCCGGCTTGTCACCCACGACTTTGACCGCAAGGCTTTGAATAAAGCAGAATCGCGCAGTGTTTTTTTTAAGAAAATTTCGCAAAATTTGGCCATTGGAATGTGAGCAAAGGTACTATTTTGTGCTTTGGGAGGCCTTGGCCCCTTCAGCCCTCCCCTTGGATTGCCAGTGCCATATGTTGATAAAAGTTCAGTACCTAATTCATGTAGACCTTTATGCTTGAATCCAACACGCAACGAAACAAAGAAACTAAGACCGTTTTCGACAACAATTTGCAAACTTCGGGCCCCTGGTAGAGGGGGTCAAATGACTTGATAGAACAAAATGGATATCATATTCTGATTCTGCGTTTCAAACTGCATTAAAATCCGGCCGGAAACATATCAAAAATTTATTTCTTTGGAAAAACGCTGTTTTAGTCCTCCCCGAAGTCCCCCTAAGTCTCACTGGAACTATACGATATGACATTTCATATAAGGTATCTACGGATTTATATATATATATATATATATATATATATATATATATATATATATATGTATATATTACACTACACTGTCATGGAGCCGAAAGTTTATTTTTACCAAATGTCAGAATGTGTTTCAATATGCAATGCTTCATGTCACTTTTGCAATGGCAACTCACTGCAATGATCAAACACAGAAGTGCAATTGATGGAACAGGATTGCTTTGACACCCCGTGCGGCTGTGGGATTTCAAACCCACGCCGAAGAGCATGTTTTTAAAACTACTGTACTTTTTAGTGTTAACAACTTTTTCCAGTAAAACTCAGCTATTTTAAAACCGGATTCCAAACGCTGCTGTATCACTTTTATGGTTGTTTTAGCTGGACAATTTAGCTGTAAAACAAAAAAGCCGCGCCGGCAAAGTTTAAAACAGCTGGAGGCTATAACTACTGAACCATTGCTCCTATATAGTAACCTTCTGAAAATATCGCAGGCGTGTTCTGGGCTGTCGATAACTTCAAGGGCAATGTGAAAGCAAATCGAAGAGATTGAGCTGTAAAAGCGACTTTTGCGTGAACTGAAATATCGTGGAATGCCCCAGGCAGGTATATACTACTTGCAAATCTCAGGTTTGCTGAGGTCAATATTGGTGAAATTATTGCGGAAATCCCCTGTTTTATTTTTCCAAGCGTCTAGATGCCGCGTAAAGCAGTTTCTGAGCGGCTATGCCGGAGTGTTCCAGGGGGGGGGTGGAAACCACTAGAATATGCCTTACGTGAATTGTGGACGGCCCCTGACGACCATGCCACTATGGCTAGCATTCTTAGCGTGTATGAAGAGACAGACCAGGTGTGTAATAAAGTATCGCACAATGATTCTGACTCGTTCTGGGTCATACGACTGTTTTGGGGGTATCGCCGAGTAACGTGAGCTGCGGAGTTGCAACGGTGTCGGCCAGGGCGCTTTAACAAATATGATTGGTAGTGTTGCTGGCTTTTAGGTCTGAAATATTTCTGGGTATTTAAAAGCACACGGTACTGCATAATTTCGGCTGACGAAACGACCCATTCGAGACATGCATGAAGACTTGCCGTGTACCCGCAAATTTGTGTGCAAATACCTGCCTGCAAATATAACTGCAAACCTGGACTAAATGAAAAATGTACCACCCCTGAATCGTGTATTTAGCAACATGCAACTGGATTAAGGAAAAGTAAAAATATTTTAAATTTGTTGGGATGGCTAAACGACCAGTGTGGGTGTGGTTAAACGAGCATAGGCGTAACGCACTGAAAAGGACAGCAGAAACACCTTTCGAGCACCATTTCCTGAAGGAGTATGGAACCATAACGCTCCCAGAGCAGCCACTATCCGTATTGAGATCTGGTAAAGTAAATTTGACAGAAAAATGTCAGGACTTATTCTGCTGTGTGGAACATAAATAACTCCCGCCAGTGGTATCACCTCCAGAGGTCACTTGTTCAGGTCAGAGGACCTAACATGGAGGCCACAGAAGTTCAGAAAGTAACCTTGCCTTTAAGGCAAAGTTACTTTCATATATACATATCAAATGTAAGCAAGTGACAACGCATACACGATTACGTTTAATTCAAATACAAGCGTTCTAGCTTGCTTAGGTCAAAAGTTATTGTTGAAATGCTTGTTTGAACTCTGATGACCAGTGGTGACCTCAGATAGATTAAAGGGAAAGTATCACCCCTGAAATCTATGAAAGGGTGGCCAAGAATGCTCTTGTGAGAAATCTAAGCATTTGAAATCATTTTGTAACTTTTAGATCATAACACAGCTTTTACCTATGTCTTTCCTATGAGAGAGGTCACCTCGTGATCTGACCGTAGGTCACCATATCGAAAAATCCCGGATAAAAGTTTTTAGAGCCTGGAGGGGTCATCAAATGTAGAAAGATAAAAAGATCGGCTCAGAAATGTAGCTATGGTAGTGCTTAAGATTTGAAATGAGGTGAAGTTGGTTGACCTCGCCTGGTGATCTGACCTAATTTGGCCCGGGGTAAAAAATTCAGGAATGATGCGAAAATGATGGAGTGAGAGGTAGATCCCTCAACCTTGGTGCTGCGCCTCGTCGTTTTTCTGCTATCGTATTTTCTTAGAATTAGGGGCCATCGATGATCCCAGGTGGGGTGAGGGCTAAAGGATAAAGTGGATGAGTGCGGTCCATGGCATAGTGGGTCACTCCAGGGCTGAAAAGGGGCGGAAAATCGTCAAAACCGGGTGCTCAACCACAATGTTGACGGCGGCCGGAGGCAAATGAGAGCGGTCCATGTGCAAAGAGGCGTGCCCTGAGGCAGTAAAATAGCAATGAGGGGTGGAGAAAAGGGCACATAGTCATGCTTTAGAAAGTGGCTCACATTGCAGTGGCCCGACCAAGGGCTGAAACGGGGTGGTCAGTCGTGGCATAGGAGGCTCCTAACCATAAAATAGAGGGCGACCGGAGGCGATTGAGGGCGGTCCACCTTGAAGTGTGCTTGGGAGTAATGGAATAATTAAAATTGGGAGACATTTACTCCTAAATATCGTGCGGAGCTGTGCAAAATATGTTAAAAATATCCATTGTCAGTGTCATTTTGTTTCCCAATACGCGGGTCGTGGATGCTCTCGCGAAATGTCAAGGTGCGCGTCCCCTGTACCAGCAGTGGCGGTACACCCGGCAAGAGGCCCCGTGTTAATACGTGCAGTGGACGGGGGCCTAAAAAGCGCCCCTCCCCACCTATTTTTCCAAGGTGACTGGAAAACCGTTTGCTGCCGGAAACGCTTCTTCACTACTTTTGAGAGAAAGAATGAGCGCGTTGAATGGTGAAGGAATCTTGAAAATGGGTCCATAATGCTTTGAATAAAGGCTTTCTGCGTCAGACCTATATTTTGAGACCGTTGCAATCGCGCGGTCCCACCAGTTCGCCTGCACTGTATCACCGAATGGTGACGTAATAACGTCATATAGTCGGGTTATATGCCAAATTCACCGCACATGAAGGCCAAGGTTACTGACCCCAGTATTCCCGTCAGATGACATTATTCAATATGACGTATGTTATCATATGACTTCATAGTTAATGCTACTCAATGTCAGGGTCAAGGTCAAAGGTCAAGTTCAAAGATATGATATTCAAGTTTTGAAGTGGTGTTAAAAATGACCATTATTTGTCGAGTTATTTATTTTAGTCCTGAATTAATATTGAAAGAATAAACACATTGATAGGAGCTCTCAACGTCACGTCATCCTCAGCTATGACACATTTTTAAGAACAAAATAAAAAAATACTATCACCCGCTTAGGAGCAACCACTTCTGCCTCCTGCAGAAATCTATGGACCGGTTAACAGTACAAAAAAGACACACTCGCACACGGTATACATATCAATCTTAGACATTCTTTTTCATATTTTCCTTCCTAAATATATATGTTTGTCTGAGCAAAATATTTACATTTAAACATATTTCATTGAAGTCTGCTGCGTTCTTTGCTTTGACCAGTTTATTTGGAAGTTTTAGTGTTTTGTTGATCGTTAATTTAATATTGAAAGGAATTAAGTTGACGAGCTCACCAAATTTCATAAAGTCACAATAAATTGACGTTTCGAATCTATTTAATGGTCCAGTATTCTAGATAACATGTAAAAAATTGTCGCCAGGTCGATTGAGTTCCAAGATAACCATATTGCATTTGGAAATCTTTTAGCATGTTGCGAAGCGAGTGACTGGCAGAAATAACACATACATTGCGAAGATTCATTTTGTTATCGTTAACACGCGCCTCGCTGGGGTCCCTTGCATGACGCACCCCGCTGGGGGGGCGTTTTTCGCACCCCCTCCGTATCTCATTCCCCACGAAAGATAAAGGAAAATTATGGGCGATGTTCGAAGGCTCTTGTTAAGACGAAGAGAATTTATAAGAAGAATTTTTATGTCAGGTCAATATTGAGGTCAGCATAGGTCAAAGAATGCTCCATAGGCTTACAACAGAGCAGTGTACGTTTCCCTCTCTAGATCTGCCCTCAGTGGAGCTAGAGCGAATCTTTATGGGATTCCTCTCATCGCTGCCAATCGAATGATGTATAATATGATTTTGCTAGGTCAAATAGTCAAACTGACCTGACCTCAACCTAGGTCATGGTCACAAAGTGTCCTGGCATGGTCATGTTGCATATCAATCGACTCCCCGTGACAATATAAACACAATGCAAGCAAAATGGGAGCTTTATCTCAATTCAGTGAGAAGTTATTGGCAAAACAATCACTCTCTGCTCCCGTGACCTGATATGACCTTTGAGAGGCCAGATGCTCAAAAACTCAAATTAATTGTCAATATCGTGGGAAGAATAGACAGTTTGAGGATTTTCAGCCTTATCTATCCAGTATTTCCTGAAAACGAGTCCATTCTATTTTTCACCATAGACTTATAATGGGGTGAACAAAAATTGTTGTGTCAAACCGTTTGCCTGAGTCAGGTCAATTTTGAATTGTATCTAGCATAGCAATATCATATATATTTCGATTTGTATTGACGAGAAAAATTGCAATGGTGCATCAACTATTACTGTATCTTGATTTGTGGGGATGAGGTGGCTTAGTGGATAGCACCCTTGTCTTCTAAGCCACCGGTCCCGGGTTCAAGTCCCAGCGGAGCCTCTGAATAAGTCGATCTCATCCCCAAAATCCCTTTCAACAGGGTGAGAGTTGGCGACGCCGTATGACCCTGGCAGTTGGTGCGTCGTTAAACCCCAACAATTATTATATCTTGATTTGTTTGGAAGTTATTAGCGAAAAAAGAAAAGCCCTTATGCATGGATAGCTATGGACATTCCCAAGAATATTCCCAATATTCAGTGACATGCAGCTCCCTAAGCTTTGACCTGACCAGAAAATGAATCGCATTGCAATGAAAGAGCAGCGCAAGAGCTTTCAAATTGTGTTAAAACAATGTTTCTAGTTATCTTAGGTTCTGAGAGAAACGAGATTTTCTTAGTGCACCTCATATTAGCAATTTTTGACCTATTTTGACCTCTGGTGACTTCGGTGTTGATCTGACGAGAAAAATGACAGAATTATCTTCATATCATTCTTTGAAGAGCCTTCGATTCCTGTTTTACGTTTTTTAAACTTTCCTAGTTTTTATGAAGTGGGGTCTTTTTCCTTCCCCCGCTCCCCCCACAACAGGCCAAAAGTGGCTCGTACCCGCCACCGGGGCAAGGGTTAATCACTACGTGAAAGAGATAAAAGCACCGATAACGCTCCAAACAACTCATGTATTGTTCTGTAAATATTAACACGCGCATTGACGGGGGGGCGGGTACCCAACCCCCTCGGGTTTTTCGGAGATAGTAGCGCTACGCGCCGCCGTACTTGGTATACCTTTTCCCTCATCATTTTTACAACATCTGTGAAAATTTTAAGGTTAGGTCATCTCAGGTCAGGTCACCAGTACAGGTCAAGTGACCCGACCTCAAAAAAAGTTTAAGATAACATAAGTCGGAGCAGGGTGAACTTATCCAATTGAAACTCATATCACATAATGTCCCTACCGAGTTCTCTAACATATGTTCCGGTATTTTTGATATCGATGACCTAAGGTCAGGTACGAGGCATGACCTCTCCATTGGAAATACATGGGAAAAATGGTTTTTACGGAATAACTCAGTAACGGATGGTGATAGAGCATTTATGTTAGCTGCATTAGACTCGCCTGGGCTTTGCAGTTCTAATGATATGCATTTTATATAATTTGACCCTGACCTGACCTCAGGTGAGGTCAAATCCTTGATTTGACCTAGCAAGGTCAAATTATATATCATTCGATTCGGCTTGCTAAGAGGATTCATTCAGTTTAAGTCGTTTTGCTCTATCTTTACTTGTTCAGATGTAATGGCCGAAAAACTGAATTTTACATGTTATCCCTATGACGGGTATGTTTTGACCTCTCGTGACCTTAAATGTGACCTGACAAAAAAATGGTGCAAATGTTTTCGATGGAGAAGTGGATGGGCAGCCCAACACCTTTTACCGTTTTTCGCTACCTACCGTGGTTCTCGAGATCTTAGGGGGGCGGGTACCCGCCCCCCGTCAATGCGAAGGTGGCTCAGACCCCCGTCAATGTGCGTGTTAACAAAGATGGCACTCTACTGCACCCATGCATCTCCACACGCCCTTTATTTGTAATTTAACACACAGGGGGAGGGTTAACAGCCAAAATGGATCCGGCACGTGAGCACCTGTTTCTACTTATTTCGATACCACTGATCTCAAATTTAGTAACCGTTATTTTGCCATAGGACCTGGTTTCTTCCCCAGAGCATACCTGGTGTATAGCCCCTAGGCTTTCCTCACACAGGCCACATAAACTCGCCGGTATTGTAGACCGAGTGGTGACGTTGCAACATTATATGATGAGGATTTTATGTCAGAGTCACATGATGCCATCGGCTAGGTCACTCGATCTTGAGCTCAATGTCGAAGATTCAAGTCAAAGGTCATGGGTCAAGGTCAAACCAGACTTCTCGCCCGACGGTTGCTATAGTGCTAGTTGCAGCATACGTTGTAGGCAAAATGTAATATTCTGACGTCAAAGGTCAATAGCCTTGGACAACCTTGACCTAAAAGTGTCACAGAACATTGCCTCAGACCTTTCCGCCGTTACTTTAGGTCACTTTCTCTCCACATCCGGCTTCTCATCGCATAAACATGGCATTTCCCAATGGCTACCCTGCACAGACAGAATTTAACCTATATGGCCTCGTTTAACCTTGAATATATTGACCTAGGTCTATGAAAATTCGGTTTAGGGTAGAATACCCTAGCCTCCACAAACACCCAAACGTTCATTTTCCTAGAACTCTTGGGTTTTGCACTGTCAATATCACGGATGCCAAGTAGGCTTGCACAAAGACGACACACAGACATAATATATCTCAAAATTCTGATCTGATACGGCATTTCTGCTACCAGATTCGTGTTCAGCGCCACAAATTACCGCTGAAACGAACTATTTTGCATTGGATCCATGACAAAAGTTAATTTTTGTTGACCAGTGTAATCAGTGCTGCAGTGTTGAGCCCAGGGCAACATTTATGGACAAAGAACGGCCCAAATTAGGTTGGAAGTGATAAGTTGGAGGCGAAAGTGATTGGCCGGCGCGGCAAGAAACAGAACAGTCATAAGTCGAGGGCGGCAGTGAGGAGCCAGGGACAATAGCTATGAACTAGGAGTGGGGCGAATCAGAGTGGAAGTGATAGAGGAGGGTGGCAGTGAGGACTTGGGGGGGGCGGCAGTTATGGACTAAGGGTGGCAAGAACCGGGGCGGAAGTGATAAGGTGGGGAGGGGGCGGCATTGATTAGCCGGGGCCGGCACGAATCAAGGCATCGGGGAAAAGCCGAGGACGGGAATGGTGAGCCATAGGCAGTAGTTATAAACTACAGGTGGTACGAATCGGGGTGGAAGAGATAATCTGGGGCAGGGACGGTTGATTCCGGGTGGCAGGGTGTGCAGTTGCACACCCTAAAAAATGAGGGTGCGTAATAGTATATTTTTGCACGCCCGGTTTGGCTTGGTCAGGGTGGCGCCCCCAGCCAGCCAAGAGAAAATCAGGCCTAAATACCGCCTACCTGAATAGGTAGGGCCCTCTGTGCAAAATAAAAATAGTTTCACATATGAATGGTGCCCCCTGTCATCAAAGCCTTCCCATGGTGAGCAAAAAGCCCAATTTTTCTACGAAACGCTGGGAAATTATGTCAGCGCATCTCCCCCTGAGTGGGCACCCCTTGGGAGCCAAAGGCACCCCCTGGAGATGGAGGCACCCCCTCCCGAAAATCTTGCAGACCGGCCCGAAAATGGAATCTGCTGTCCCTGAGCTGGGAGCGGCAGTCGTGAGCCTGAGCGGCACGAATTAGAGCGGGAGTGATGAGCAAGGGGTGGCATTCATTAGCCGAGACGGTAGCGATGAGCTGGAGGCGGCATGGAGCAGGGTGACAGTGATAATTCGAGGATATTACTGGTGGGCCACTGTCAGCAGTGATGAGCCAGGTGCTGTTTGAATCAGGGCGGCAGTGATAAGTCAGGGCTGGCACGAATCAGGGTGTTAGTAATGAACCGGGGGTGGGATGAATCAGGGCAGCAATGCTGAGCCGGGGGGGGGCAACGCATGTATTAGGGGTACTCAAATTATGGTAGGGTGTGCTCCCTCACCCTAAATAGATAAAAAATTCACCGTTGGCTGACACTAAAATAGTAAAAGCACGGCAGCAGCAGTCTAGCATTTACTTGGTTTGGAGAATTCCTCCAATAGGCAAACAGATAACGATTAGACGATATTGGGCTGCTGTTTGCTTTCTGGAGAGGTGTTGCAGATTCCTGCTGACAAAACTGTGCTGACAGCAGGACTTAAGTTTGACTGGTTTTGGGGGCCATGGCCGGATTGGTCTAATCGGCAGTGATAAACCAGGGACGGCAGTGATCAGCCGGCGGAGGGGGGGCAGCGAGGATTCGAGGGAGGAAGTGTCTAACCAGGGGCGGTTCATAATATATGGGTTCATTAAAAAACGGGGACTGTATTGATTAGCCAGGGGCGGCGTAAATTAGGGCAGTAGTGATTAATCAGGGCGGCAGTGATGAACCAGAGGAGACACTGATCAGCCAGTGGGCGGCAGTGATGAACCAGGGGCGGCAGCGATGAGTCGGGGCGGCACGCGTTTGGGTCAAAATATGCCTGGGACAGCATTGGTGAGCCAGAGGCGGCATGAATTAGGGCGACAGTGATGAACCAGGGGCGGCAGTGATCAGCCGGGAGAAGGTCCATCATCATATTGGTGTTTTAGGGCGCGCTGATATCTAGGGTCCTGCCGCGCCCATAACACTAAATTAAATACGTAAATAGGGCATTTCCGCACAAGCTTCCACAAGTCAGGTGGTAGAACAGGTCAGGTTGTGAACATTGTATCAAAAGATTATATAAAAACAAATTAAGTAAATAGATAAAATAAAATATAAATACTGAAAAAGAAAGGTCCTAGAAAGGTCACCAACTAGGTAAAATGAAATTTAACGTTATGTAAAACCTGAAATAATACTAAAATGAATATATGACATTAAAACTAACCCTCCTCAGATATGACATGATGCTAGTGATATTCACGGAAGCACACTCCACCACAACGCTCACAGCCCAGATATCCCCAGGATGCTCGCTGCCCCGGGAGACGGCAGTGATGAACCAGGGGCGGCAGTGATCAGTCAGGGGCAGCAGTTATCAGTCAGGGGCGGCAGCGATCAGCCAGGGGCGGTAGTTATCAGTCAGGGGGCGGAAGTTATCCGTCAGGGGACGACAGTGATCAGCCGGGGGCGCCAGTGATCAGCCAGGGGTGGCAGTGCTTAGGCAGGGGCGGCAGTTATCAGCCAGGGGCGACACTCATCAGTCAGGGGTGGCAATGCTCAGCCAGGGGCGGCAGTGCTCAGCCAGGGGCGGCAGTTATCAGCCAGCGGGCGGCAATTATCAGTCAGGGGACGGCAGCGATCAGCTAGGGGGCGGCATTAATCAACCAGGGGTTGCATTATCCCCAGGGGCGGCATTTATCAGTCAGGGGCGGCAGTGATCAGCCAGGGGCGGAAGTTATCCGCCGGGAGGCGGCAGTGATCAGCCAGCGGGCGGCAATGGTCAGCCAGGGGCGGCATTTATCAGTCAGGGGCGCCAGTGATTAGCCAGGGGTGGCAGTGCTTAGGCATAGGCGGCAGTTATCAGCCAGGGGACGACACTTATCAGTAAGGGGCCTGCAGTGATCAGCCAGGGGACGACACTTATCTGCCAGGGGCCTGCAGTTATCAGTCAGGGGGCGGCATTGATTTTCCAGAGGGCGGCAGTGATTAGTCAGGGGCGGCAGTGATTAGCTAAGGGCTGGCAGTGATCAGCCAGGGGCGGCAGTTATTCAGCCAGGGGGCGGCAGTTATCAGTCAGGGGCGCCAGTGATCAGCCAGGGGCGGCAGTGCTTAGGCCGAGGCGACAGTTATCAGCCAGGTGGCGACACTTATCAGTCAGGGGCCAGCAGGGATCAGTCAGGGGCGGCGTTATCCTCCAGGGGGCGGCAGTTATCAGTCAGGGGCCGGCAGTGATCAGCCAAGGGTCGGCAGTGATCAGTCAAGGGCGGCAGTTGTCAGCCAGGGGCGGCATTTATCAGCCAGGGGGCGGCAGTTATCAGTAAAGGGGCGGCAGTGATCAGTCAGGGGCGGCAGTGTTCAGCCAGGGGCGACAGTTATCAGCCAGGGGGCGGCAGTTATCAGTCAGGAGACGGCAGCGATCAGCCAGGGTGCGGCAGTGATCAACCAGGGGGCGGCAGTTATCCGTCAGTGGGCGGCAGTGATCAGCCAGGGGCGGCAGTGACCAGGCAGGGTCGACAGTTATCAGCCAGGGGCCGGCAGTTTCAGTCAGGGGGCGGCAGTTATAAGTCAGATGACGGCGGTGATCAGCCAGGGGGCGGAAGTTAATATGAACCACGGGCGACAGCGATCGGCCAGGGGGCAGCTGTGACGAACCACGGGCGGCAGAGATCAGCCGGGGGTGGCAGTGGTGGCCAGGGGCGGCAGTGATCAGCCAGCTGATCAGTGGTGAGCCAAAGGCGGCAGTAATCAT
The DNA here is from genome assembly GCA_034440635.1 of Lepas anatifera. Classification (NCBI taxonomy): domain Eukaryota; kingdom Metazoa; phylum Arthropoda; class Thecostraca; family Lepadidae; genus Lepas; species Lepas anatifera. Next base: position 201,342 of record JAOTON010000941.1, on the reverse strand, counting down.
CCGTAGGGGGGGGCGGCAGTGATTAACTGTTGGTGGCAGTGGTGACACGAATCAGGGCGGTAGTAATGAGATAGGGATGGCACTGTTCAGAGCAGCGCTGATAAGCCAAGGGCGGCACATGTATTGGGAGTGCTCAGCACATGATTAGGGGTGCTCAAATTAGGATTGGGGGTGCTCAGGCACCCCCAAAGAGATAAAAAATTATACCCCTGCACACCTGATGAATCAGTAATTTTACGAAACGTTAGCCTTTTATAAATACTGCTCATAAGCTGAGGAAGACATCAAATAATATATTGTAATAGCGGGATGTGCAATTCCGGTAAAATTTGGAAATATTATTTCATTTCTATGAAGCCAGAGTTCAAAAATCTTATTGCTGTAAGGTGGTGTTGAAAACGGCATTATTGTGTTCATTCATAACTGTTAACCTTTCATTAGGTTGCATTGATTCATTTCATTCCGACAAATAACATTGGGGAAGGGTGAATCTCTACAGAAAGCGGTTAGCACGCTAAGGACTTGAATTTGCCTGTGGGTGAAGCTTTCTCTGGTGGCAACCAAGTTTGATATAAATAAACTACCAGGTGGGTATGCCTAGTGGACACACACATTCCGTTGAATTTCTTTCAGGGGACCTGCGCAACACCACAGTCTTAATTGCTTGCAGTTCCTGGAGGTATTCCGACATGACATGTGTTTAAAAAATCTTGTCAGACGTAACACACAGAAATGATGTGAAAAAGAGAGGCCTTATACGGGGTGTTTCTGCAATTTTGTATTCACATATTTGACTGATACTTATCGCCGTACTAGCATTGCAGGGGATTAATTTCCTAGAGTCGTCGCGGGGTTGGATTCTGTCTGTTTGGGACAGGGGGGAGGGGCTAAACCCTTGCCAGCCCCGGACACTGAAAGAAAAGAAATAAAAAACTTTGGGTGACGAAGCCGCCGGCGGACTAGGTTAAACAATTGCAGTGAATCAATTTGTGCATCAATTACTCCTAAGCAATCGCTCAAAAAGCGGAAAACACCTTGCTTTTCTTCTTTTCCAGGGAATTTTCGTACGCCAAAAAGATACCCTCCACGTTTGACGGTATCTTCGTAATCATCCTAGACTTTGAAAAATGTTTGTTTTACTAGATTTCTAAACGTTTGCACAGCATAACAATTTAAACTGGAAAACAAGACGGTACTATTAGTTTGTATTATGTTCCAAACGGGTGTACGTAATTGTAGCAATTGTCCTGTGGTATTTCTTAGTTCTGAACGGAATTTGATAACCTTCAGCGTTGCAAGTAGCACCTGAATTAGGTTCCCTTGTATTCTTCCGGGTTGACGTATCAGCTGTTATCTTAGCGTGTCGGTAAATTACTAACTACCGGTCTGCAGCTGGCGCCGGCTCCTGTCTGGGCAACCATCGACCGCTGCCAACCAACTCCCACTGCAGCTTCTGTTTGAATGCAGTTGTTATTGCAGAGCGTCTGTTAGCCGCAATGAGTTCGCTGGGTGATAAACGACTCTCGTGAAAATGCCGCAAATAGTTCGCCGTTTACTCCAGGGGTGTAATTTTCCCAAAATCTTTGGGGGTGCTCAGCCGGTGGGGGGGGCGGCACCCCAAGGGGGCGGCAGCTTTGGGGGCAGCACCCCTTTATTGCACCAAATCTTTTATTCATCTTTTTTGCGCCTTTTATAGCACAGGGTGCATTCTATTTTAATGTTGGGCAGGTATTCTACAGCTTTTTCCGAACGTGTTTGCTTTTTTCGGTGACATCCCAAAGCTACATACACGTCTTAAAATAATCTAATCTGAGCTTTAAATCTTTCCAAGATCAGGGGCGCAGTCTGAGCTTTGGTATGGGGGCACTCCACCTTTCAGGGGCACCCCGGGAGAGAAAGGACACTTTAAACGCAACTTAAACTTACTATACCTTAGTCAATATCAACTTTTGGGTACCTTTAATCCAAGATCAATGCAAATCAAACATTGACGGAGAACGAAAACTGAAATAAAAACACAAAAAAAGAAAAGTGTCACTGAAATCTCATGAAAATAGCCAGAACACGACTTTTTGGGATAGATTTAAGGACAAATCAGGCAACTCATGCAAGTTCTTGACACCAGAGAAATCAGTGGAGCCTGTAATATATGTCACTATGTGCAAGATAAGACATATTGGAGTCAAAAATTAATTTATGTCCATTGGTTTTGTCGTGACGAGTGAACCCTGGTTGAACGCGGATTAAGCTCGGCGGCTCCCACAGGGGCCGTGGGAGGAGGTGTGACATTGTGACATTGGACGAATAAAATTTTTGTTGCCGGAATAATTACGGAGATACTTTTAACGCTTTTAAAAGTTCCATCTTTTCAAGGATTGGTCCCAGTTGGAGTAAAGAAAAAGTAAACAGGCTGGTAGTTTGGATGGGAATGATGTGGCAGGGCTGAAAATTGTGAAAACTAGTTCTTCATTCATTTAAATCAATTAGTAGAAATCCTGTTGTTAAGATGTTCCCTGGCCTCTCCCCTCGAATCCGGAAATGTAAAAAACACTGAAGATTATATATTCGGGCACAGCCCTTCATCAGAATCGTGGAGTAAATATCAATAATTCTCAGTCCTAGTATAGCCAGACCTCGAATTCGAGGTCTGGCTATACTATACTATACTATGGGTATAGTATACTATACTCTAGTATAGTATAGCCAGATCGAGGCTACTATACTATACTATAGTATAGCCAAATCGAGGTCTGGCTATACTATACTATACTATGGGTATAGTATACTATACTATAGTATAGTATAGTATACTATAGTATAGAGCCACATAGTATAGCCAGACCTCTATTCGAGGTCTGGCTATACTAGGACTGAGAATTATTGATATTTACTCCACGATTCTGATGAAGGGCTGTGCCCGAATATATAATCTTCAGTGTTTTTTTACATTTCCGGATTCGAGGGAGAGGCCAGGGAACATCTTAACAACTCATCATCATGCTCCTCGCCGCAGCACTTCAAAACTTAGTAGAAATCCTGGTTCAGGGGACTGTGCTCTGAGCTCAGAGGCACATGCCTTTTTATCACCCATGCCCAGAATCCATCAGTATAATAAGCAATTTATTTAACCCGGGGTGCCTAGGCATCACAAGCCGTTTTAGCAATGACGGCTCATTCCTCGTTAGCTCCATTTTACAAGGGGAGTTTGCACTGTGTCCTTATTCTCCATCTATTCAGGACCAGCTCAGGGCCCCCTCAGTGTGGATCAGAGTCCTCCAGAGTAGCTGCCCCTCATTCCCCCAGTTGTGCCCCCTGGGATTTGATTAGCCCTATGACCCCCGAGGTGATGGAAGTTGGCCTTGTGTTCTTATTCTGTCTATTCAAGACCAGGTCAGGGGGCCCTGGTGTGGATCAGAGCCCCCCCCCCACATAGCAGCTCATGCTTGGTCCGGGACTAGACTAGCTCAGTGGCCCAAAGATGGGGAGGGGGTCATCAGACTAGCTCAATGGACCGCAGATAGGCTCATAGGGCCTTGCACCATATTAGCTCAGGGGGCACCAGACTAGCTCATAGGGCATCAGATGGGCTCAGGAGGCACAATTATGGCACATGAGGAACCAGATCAACCCAGGGGGCATTCGCTTAGCTCAGAGACAATATACCTGCTCAGGGGGCACCAGATTGATCAGCCTGGGGGGCCAGATAAGCTCCTAGTCCCCAGACCAGAGCAGGGGTCTAGATCAGCTAAGGGAGCACCATATCAGCTCAGGGAGAGGGCAAGTGATCAGCTCAGTGGGCCCCGATCAGCTCGGGGCACAGATAAACTTGGAGGTACTAGATTAAGTCAGGAGGCATTTAATCAGCCCAGGAGCCCCATATCGACTCAGGGGCCTGAATCAGCCTCAGTGGGCACAACTCAGTTTAGGGCCCCAGAGCTTCTGAGGAAATTACTTAATCAACTCATGAGGCCCAAATCAGCTTAAAAGGCACGATATTGACTCAGGTGGCACCAAACTAGCTCAGGGGAACTACACGAGCTCAGAGGGCATGAGATGGGCTCAGGAGGCAAAATGTTGGCTCAGGAGGCACCAGTTCGAGTCAGAGGCCATTAGTCTAGCTCGGGGGAAACATATTTGGTCAGGGGGAACCAGATTGATCAGCCCGGGAGTCCAGATCAGCTCCTAGCCTCCAGACCAAAACAGGGGCATAGATCAGTTTAGAGAACACCAGATCAGCTCAAGGTGTACCAGACCAGCTCAGGGGGCACCAGATCATCTTAGGAGACATCAATAACCAGCTCAGGGAGCACCTGATCAGCTCAAGAGGCACCATATTGGCTCAGGGGACAGTAGATCAACTCTGCGAGGCATGTAATCAGCTCAGGGGGCTCCGATAAGTTCAATGGGCACTAAAACAGCTAATAGGGCACCAGGCGAGCTCGGAGGCATCAGACTAACTCAGAGAGCATTAGCTAGGTTCAAGAGGCATAATTATTTGCTCAAGGGGCACCAGATTGACTCATAGGGCAACAGATCAGCTTAGAGGGTACGTGATCAGCTCAAGTGGCCAAGACCAGCTCAGTGGGCACCAGATTAGCTCCTCCGGTACGATTATTGGCGACGGTGAGGCATTAGCTGGCCACGGATTACGTACCCACACTCTCCGGGGGCGCTTGGAAAAACGACAGAATGCCCTAGCTGACCAAAAAAGGTACTAAATTATAAAACAATATCTTTAATCGCGAAATGTGATCAAATTGCATCTAGGTTCGACGGCGTAGGGCAATAAATTTGGAGCGGCACAGCCCAAACGGGGTACACCACCTAGCAATCAAGGGCACACCGGCACCGATGGGGGCACGTGTCCCCCTGGCTGCGCCCTGTCCACGATTGAGTGTATCAGTTTTGTGGGGTTAAATTTTACCTTCGGTTTTGCAGAGTGGATGGAGATTGAAATGAAAGCAAAGGACCTAAAGGGAATGTGGCACCTTTACAACGTGATTTTAGCTGAGATAGCTAAGTTGTATAGCTTGCCGGAAAACCAGGTACTCGATATATCATCTGTCTTGAAACTCAAAATTTCCGTCGATAAAAGCTAAAAATACCTGAAATGTACCCCGCATGTACCCTTAGTAGCAGGCCACTGTTGTCACGGTATCAGCCAATTGAAGCCCTTGAAGCCTATTGAATATGGTAGTGGTTGCCAGATCATGACATCCGCAGGCAGATATTTATTCATTTCCCTAGAGGAACATTTAAAAATAAAAATATTGAGCTTATTGTACATTTTTTAGAGAAATAATGGTCGCTTCCTTGATTTTCGGCTAAAGTGCCCCTAATAACACAAAAATCCAGGATTCGACCAAGGTGCCACCTTCCCTTGGGAGGAAATGTGGCACCTTGGTCGAATCCTGAAATTTAGTATAATAAGGGGTACTTTTAGCCGAAAATCATGGAAGCATCCATTATTTCTCTGACAAACGTACCTACAATAAGCTCAATATTTTTATTTCTAAAATGCTCCTCTAGGGAAATAAATAAATATCTGCCTGTGGATGATGTCATGATCTGGCAGCCACTATCATATTCAATAGGCTTCAAGGGCTTCAATTGGCTGATACTCACCGTGATGTCAGCATATGTCGTCACACCAACATGGCTCTCAACTGTGGCCTGCTGTTAAGGGTATATGAGGGGTGCATTTCAGGTGGTTTTTAGCTTTTTCTTTGGGAAATTTGGGTTTCAAGACAAATGATATGTATAATACCGTGTTTTCCGGCATGCTTTACAACTTGGCTATCTCATTTAAAATCACGTTATAAAGGTGCCACATTCCCTTTAATCGCTACGTGGAAAGAAAGCAAAAACACCGATAGTGGTCCAAACAGTGTGTGTATTGTTCTGTAAATATTAAGAAATATGGCAACTCCACTGTACCCGTGCATGCCCTTTGTTTTTGCCGTAACGCCTTTTATTTTACCCTAACGCACAGGGGAGGAAAACAGCATTGCTGCAGTGATGAGCCCAGGGCTGTACTTATGGTCTAAGAACGGCGCAGATTAGGATGTAAGTGATAAGCTGGGGGCGACAGTGATGGGCCGGGGCGGCAGGAAACAGGGCAATGTCATAAGTCGAGGGAGGCAGTGATGAGCCAGGGCCAATAGCTATGAACTAGCAGCGGCACGAATCAGAGTGGAAGTGATAAGGAGAGGGCGGCAGTGAAGACTTGGGGGGCTGGAGTTATGAACTAGGGGCGACACAAATCAGGGCGGAAGTGATAAGTTGGGGAGGGGCTAGTATTAAGTAGCCGGGGGTGGCATGCATCAAGGCAAAGGGCATAAGCCGAGGAATGGTGAGCCGTAGGTAGTAGTTATAAACTACGGGTGTCACGAATCAGGGCGGAAGAGACATGCTGGGGCAAGGACGGTGGACTCGGGGGGGGACAGGGTGTGCAATTGCACACCCTGAAAAATGACGTTGTGCAAAAGTATATTTTTGCACACCCGGTTTTGGCTTCGTCCGGGAAGCACCCCGGATTTGGGCGGCGCCCCCGGCCGGCCAAGAAAATATCAGAACTAAACACCGCCTACCTGAAGAGGTAGGCTCTCTGTGCGAAGTCAAAACAGTTTCAAATATGAATGGTGCCCCCTTTCATCAAAACCATCCAATGGAGAGCAAATAGACCCAATTTATCGACTCAACGCAGGAAAATGATGTCGGCGCGCCCCCCCCACTTCCTGAATGGGCGCCCCTAGGAAGTAAAGGTGCCCCCTGGGGATGGAGGCACTCCCTTCCCCCTCGAGAAAGACGGCGCCTCCTCCCGAAAATCTTGTAAAACCGCCCGAAAATGAAATCAGCCGTCCCCGAGCTGGGGGTGGCAGTCACGAGCACAGGGTGGCACGAATTAGAGCGGAGGTGATAAGCCAGGGGCGGCATTCATTAGCTGAGGCGGTAGTGATGACCCCGCAGGGGACCGATTTTCATCTGCTGGACTTGTTGGCACCTGCTGACTGGTCCGGCACATGGATAATTGGGTACGGGATGTGACGACACCCGCGACCCCAGTTGGCAGGATGGGTTTCGCCTCCCGCCTTCGGGCGAGAGGCTAAATCGAAACTGCCATCCTCATCCTTTCTTGGCCTTCCTAAATTCAAATCCGTCCAACTCCTTGTTCCTTTTCCTCTTCTTTCCTTATTTCCTTGTCTCTCCATGCCTTTCCACCCATATCCTTTCTGTCCACTCCTAAACACCCCTCCTGCCCACTGTCTGCGTTGTCTGGCCCGGCGTGTCTCCGCGGGTGGCGGGGGTGTGTGCACTCTTGCTCGTCTTGAGTGTGGGCATCTCGGTCGCGTGCGGCGCGTGTCTGGGCTGGACAGCGCAGACCGACCCTCTTCCTTTTCCAACCCATAACTTCCCAGTTACCCACTTTTTCCCAGTGTCATGGGCGTCCCCGCACGTGCCTATGATTCCTGGATGGTCTGGGTGTATGTGGGCCTACGGCTCGTGTGGCTGACGATTGGATCCCTTCTAATCACCGGCCCTGCGAGCCGGGGGCCGGCTTTTCTCGGACCAGCCGGGAATCAGTTGTGACGAGCAGGTGGTAGTCGCCTGCTCCGATGAGGCCGTGTGGGGGCGCCTGTCTTTTTAAGGTGAGCTGCGCACCGACCCGTACCCCGGGATGAAGGAGTCCTGGTAGCTGAGCTGAGGTAGGCGCTGTTATGGTTCGTGTGCCTCTAGCAACACTCTACTTTGGTCTGGATTTCCGCAAGGGCGGGGAACTCTTGAAGGCATCGACAAGAGTAGCAGCATTGTAAAAGTCTGTCGGCTTTTGGTGGGGCTCGGCTGCCCCTCCCTCCTTGGGTGAGGTCCCGACTTCACCCGGAGAGGGAGGGGTGTCCGCGCCCCGCCCGGGGTCGTCCAGGCTAGGTGCAAGGGGGGACCGTCGTCGGGGCAGTGGGGGTTTGGTGAGTCTCTCTCCCCCTCTGTAACGGCGGCGTCTCCCCCGTATAGCCAGCCCGTGCGTCGTTTCGCCTCGTAGCACCCTCGTCGGAAGGGGGGCGCACGTGGCTGGCCGAAATTAATCATACTCCCATGGATACCACAGACACCATAAATCCCACTCCTTACCCTCCACAGGAGGTCGACACCTCCCAGCCCCCTAGTGGGGAAGGGAACGCGCGAACACTGCCACCTGGTTCTCGGAAAACAGTCGCTCAACCATCCTGTCCTCGTGTCCTCGTGATGCGGGGACTGGACACGCCTATTACATCCCTGTCACCGTTCAAACTAAAAGAGGCACTTGATCATCTGGGCAAAGTCAAAAGATGTCAGAAACTACGTGATGGCGCATTGGAGGTTGAGTTTTCGTACACAACGGATGCTGAGCGAGCACTTTCGGTCTCCGAACTGTCATTTACTAGAAAGGAGGGCGGATTAAAAAAGACGTGCAAGATTGCAATATCAGTAGAGGCTCATCGGACAAAGAACTTCCGTAAGGGCGTGGTGAGCAGCCAGGAACTTAGGGGATTGTCAGAGGAGGAGATCGTTGAAGGCCTTGAGGAACTCGGAGTGGTGGAGGTGAGGAGAATTCGAAGGAGAAGTGGAGAGGACATGTTAGACACTGATACGGTCATACTCACTTTTGACACCACAGAACTACCAAATCACATCTATGTTGGGTACTCGAGGGTCGGAGTTAGGCCTTACGTACCCTCGCCTATGCGTTGTTTCACGTGTCAGGAGTACGGTCATACCTCCCGATCATGCAAAGGTAGGCGCGTGTGTGGTAAATGCTCGTCAGACCAACACACTACCACTGACTGCGATGCCGACTATCTCAAATGTGCGAACTGCAAGGGCTGCCACGAGGTGGCGGATCGTTCATGTCCGGAATTCCTCAGAGAAAAAGAAATAATTCAAATACAAACAACACAACAGATAAGCTTTCGTGAAGCCCGGGAAGCATATGAAGCTTCCCACCCCCGTAAGAGTTATGCTCAAGCTGCATCCACAAGCGCATCGAACACTGTGAGGATGACCGCGGAGGAGGTCATCCGCTCCCTGACCGTGGCGGACTTTATCCGCCTGGCAGGGAAGATGGGGCTGGTGTTCGCGCGCCAGCCCGCCGCCCCGGCACCTGAGCCGGAGGCGGCGCCTCCTCCGCGACCCCCTCCAAGGGGGTCAGGGGACGGGAGCCGGACGCCGCTTCCGCCCCCACCTCTCCGCCTCCCGCTGGGGGCGAGAGTCGGGTGTCTGCCCCTGACCATGAGCCCCAGCCAGCGATGCCTGCTGGTGCCTCGGATTCGGCACTTAGTGCCTCTCGCGCCGAATCACTGCGTGATTCGGAGGGGTGGACGGTCGTGGGACGAGGGGGCAAACCCTCCCCCACGGGGAGGCGCCGCCCGCCGTCCCCTGTCCTACCACCTTCTGTCGGCACTCTCCCATCGTCGCTGCCACCGGACATGTCCGGAATGGAGCCGTCGCCAACTCCTCCCGCTGCCCAGGCTTCCTCCTCTACTGTAGCCGCAGTGCGGAGGAACTTTGAGTCTGCGTCACGAGCCAGATCTCCTGTTAAGCGCCCGGCTGGTAGCCCTCCAGACCAGCCCCAAACCTCGCGCGCCCGTGGGAACTCGGTAGAAAGCGGGCGAGGCCGCGGTCCCGTTCGTAACCGGCTGGGTGGCTCTAGTGCGGCACCAACTAAGGCTCCGCACGGTGCTTCTGGTCCCCCGTGGAAGGGTTAAACGGACTTGGGGCTGTGTTGTACAAAGTCCGTTTCTTTTAACCTAAATGACTTTTTTACAGTGGAACTGCCGAGGCCTCCGTGCGAACTCTATTGACCTGCAGCAAATTTTATCCGAATACACACCCTCTGTTTTATGCCTCCAGGAGACAAAGCTGTCTCCTGGTGTCACTTTTAAGATTCGAAACTATCAGAGTTTTAGAAAAGATATTTTTAGTAACACGGTACCATATGGAGGGGTCATCGTTGCGGTGCACCATGCTACTCCTTGTTACAGTATTCCTTTAATTACAGTGCTGCAGGCGGTGGCAGCCCGGGTAGACCTTGGTTTTACTAAACTGACAGTTTGCTCGCTTTACCTCCCACCCGGTGGGCATCTGAATTTAAATGATCTTAATAATCTGTCTGACCAGCTACCAACTCCGTTTCTTATACTTGGCGATTTTAACGCCCATAACTCAGCTTGGGGGGATCTGCCGGCCGCACGTGCCCCCGGGGCCGCACAGTCGAGCGTTTCCTTCACCTTAACTCCCTCTGTCTCCTAAACTCAGGCCGCGCTACTCATATCACTCTCCCCTCTGGCTCCTTATCATCTATTGACCTTTCTGTTTGCTCTCCGTCTCTCCTTACTCAACTCCATTGGAACATCCTAGACGAACCCTTTGGTAGCGACCATTTCCCCATCCTTATTTATCCAACGAGGCCATGGGAGGGGAGTCCCCGCCGAGTCCGTTGGAACCAGAGGCGTGCGAACTGGGCGGGCTTTGAGGCTGCGTGTGGTACGGTAGAGCCTCCCCCGGAGGCCTCGGCTACTCAAGCTATCGGAGAGTTTAACAGTATGATTCTGACAGCCGCGAAAGCTTTTATACCTATGACACGCGGCCAGCCAAAGCGCACTCCGGTACCGTGGTGGAACCACGAATGTAAAACAGCTATTTTAAAAAAGAAACGGACTTTCCGGGTTTTTAATAGGCACTCCACGGAGCTGCATCTCATAAACTTCAAACGCGCCCGGGCGTTTGCGCGCCGTGTGATACTGAACGCCAAGAGGAGGTGGTGGATAGACTACGTTTCCACTGTGAATCGTTTTACACCGTCAACCCAGGTCTGGACCCGCATAAGGAGCATGCAGGGAAAAAACCGTCCCCCGTCTGCCCCTGTCCTTGAAGTAAATGGGATTAAAATCACCGACGCGCATGACGTGGCGGAGTGTATGGCGGCGGCCTTTTCGGACCGGTGTAGCATTTCTTTGCAAAGTAGGGAGTTCACACGAATCCGTGAGAGAGCCGAGCGAAGGCCCGTGGATTTTGGACAAAATAATTCCGCCTGTTACAATGCCCCTTTTTCTACAGCTGAACTCAGGGCGGCACTCTCCACCGTTAGACCGGTGTCGCCCGGTCCGGATACCATCACAAACAGTATGCTTTGTCATTTGCCTGAGTTGTCTCTCTTGTCATTGTTAAATATTCTTAACAATATGTGGAGTAATAATGATTTTCCGGACCAGTGGCGTGAAGCAACTATTATACCGATTTTGAAACCCGGCAAGACTGGTTCCCTGCCTACCGACTTTCGTCCGATCTCCTTAACGTCATGTGTTGGTAAGGTGTTTGAAAAAAATGGTAAATACACGTCTTGTATGGTACCTCGAGAGCAACCAGTTACTCTGCAAGAGTCAGTGTGGTTTTCGTCAAGGTCGCTCTACGCTTGATCATCTAGTTTCCATAGACGCATCAATACGAGAAGGATTTCTACGGAAATTCCACACAATAGCAGTGTTCTTTGACGTCGAGCGCGCCTATGATTGCACGTGGAGGCACGGAATTTTACGCAAACTCTTTGAACTCGGCATTCGAGGCCACATGGGATGGTTTATTTCGAATTTCCTGAAAGATAGATATTTCAGATTCCGCGTCAACACTGCATTATCGAACCGCTACCAACAACAGAGCGGTATAGCCCAGGGATCCGTGATGTCTATTGCCTTGTTCGCCGTCATGATCAATGATGTCGCAGACACTCTTCCTACAAACATACGTCATGCTCTTTTCGTTGATGATTTCACTATATGGGTGACAGCCTCTACTACCGCCGCAGCACAAAGGCGACTGCAGCTTGGCCTCGATCGCCTAGAACAGTGGAGTAAGCACAATGGATTGAACTTTTCCAGCACAAAAACAAAGTGTATGCACTTTTGCAACAGACGTAGAGATTGTGAAGATCCGACACTACACATTTACGGGAATCGAATCGAAGTCGTAAATGAAACTAAATTCCTTGGACTCTCACTCGACAAAAAATTATCATATGTACCACACATAAAGGAACTCCGCAAAAAATGCTTTGAATCGCTGAATATACTCAAGGTGCTGACAAAGATGAGATATGGTGCTGATCGAAAAACGCTTATTATGCTTTATAGGTCACTCGTTCGCTCGAAGATCGAATACGGTAGCCTTGTGTATGAGGCCGCATCCCAGTCTGCGAAAAAGATTCTTGACATTGTACATCATCAGGCCATCAGGATAATTACAGGAGCGTTTCGCACTTCACCGATTATGAGCATGCTGGTTGACATTAACGAAATGCCGCTTGAGTTGCGCCGTAAGATGCTCGCTATGCGATACGCCGTTAAAATCAAACAATCACCAGCACATCCCACATATCAAACCTTTTTTGCGGACGCCCACCTCCGCCAGATTGACGATGGCTCGCGCTTAGCATCCCGTCATCCTGGGGTCAGAGTTCGTACCTGGCTGACGGAAGCAGATATTAACACAAGGCTCGTAGAACCGTATGAGACACTCGATGTCGAACCATGGCGCATCTCAGCAGTTCACACAAATACAGATTTACTTGAACTTTGCAAAAATGTACCCCCTGAAGCAACATGTCAGCTGTTTCTGGAATTCTGCTCTGAATCATTTGAAAATCATACCCGTTTCTATACGGACGGCTCTAAGAGTGATAGCGGCGTAGGATGTGCATTCGTCGGTGACGATGTTGAGAAGGGCTTCAGTATACCTCGCGAATCATCTGTTTTTACCTCAGAACTGTATGCGATCTTTCGTTGCTTAGACCAGGTGTCTAAGTCCAGGGCGAGGAAGTTTGCAATTTTTACCGACTCATTGTCCTCTTTGCAGGCTTTGCAGTCTTTTTACTTTTACAAAGCATCATCATCTTATCTCTTGGCCCTTATAAGACGCAAGCTGCACAACCTAAAGGAGAAGGGGAAAAGTGTAGAGATTGTCTTTGTTCCGAGCCACTGTGGCATCACTGGAAACGAGCGAGCTGACAGAGCTGCAAAGACTGCTGGAGAGCGTGCCGCTCTCCCTGGTCTTCGTGTCCCATTTTTTGACCTCTACGCTCTGGTCAAGAAGTGTGTTTTAGAGAATTGGCAGCAGAGATGGGACGAGGACGCCAGAGGCTCCAAGCTCAGACGGGTTAAGCCTAAGATAGGGGAGTGGCAGTCGAGTAGTTTGGGATCTAGGAGAGAAGAGGTTATTCTCTCTAGGCTGCGGATTGGTCACACGCACGCTACCCATTCGTACCTCTTGAGCAGAGGAGAGCGACCTGAGTGCCCGCGATGCGGTGACCCGCTTAGCGTTAGGCATGTTCTTGTGGATTGTTCAGATTACCAGATCGAAAGAATGCGACACTTGGGGGGTCTCCATCATTGGAATGTCTTTTGGGACAGTCCCCTTCTGTTGAGTTATCAGGTATCGTGGCTTTTTTGAAAAGTATCGACTTCAATATAATTTATTCGCCGACCTAGTCCCGTGATGTGAAACGTCCATTTCTAGCCCGGATCTTATAATGTAGAGATTAGAGATTTAGCACATTTTAGGACGCGACACTACCTTTTAGTTTTAGTACTTGACCTGTAGAAACCCGTACTGACTACTACTACTCGTTGCGTATCTAAACGTCTCCTATGTGCGCAATATGCTAAGTTATGGGCGCAATATGACCACTGCAGTCGACGCGCCCTTAAACCCCAACTATGATGATGATGCGGTAGTGATGAGCTGGAGGCAGCATGAAACAGGGTGGCAATGATAAGCTGGGGATAGTACTGGTGAGCCACTGGCAGCAGTGATGAGCGGGGTGCTGTTTGAATCAGGGCGGCAGTGGTAAGTCAGGGCTGGCAAGAATCCGGGTGGCAGTGATAGGTAGAAGGCGTCAGTGATGAACCATGGAGGCAAAAAAACCAGGGTGGTAGTGATGAACCGGGGGCGGCATGATCACAGTGGTAAGACGGAGGCGGCATGAATCAGGGCAGAAATGCTGAGCCGGGAGGCGACACATGTATTGGGGTTGCTCTCATTGTGATTAGGGGTGCTCGCACACCCCAAAGAGATAAAAAATTTCACCCCTGGCTGACACTAAAAGAGTAAAAGCACGGCAGCAGCAGTCTACCATTTACTCGGCTCGGAGAATTCCTCCAATAGACAAACAGATAACGATTAGACGAATGCGGGCTGCTGTTTGCTTTCCCGAAGGGTGTTAGAGATTCTTCCTGACTGTGCGGACAGCAGGGCCTAAGTTTGACCAGTTTTGGGGGCCATGACCGGACTAGTCTCCTCGGCAGTGATAAACCAGGGGCGGCAGTTATCAGTCAAGGGTGGCAGTGATCAGCCAGGGGCAGCAGTTATCAGCCAGGAGCCGGCAGTTTTCAGTCAGAGGGGCAGCAATGATCAGCCAGGGGGCGTTAGTGGTCAGCCAGGGGCGCCAGTTAGCAGCCAAGGGGCGGCAATAATCAGCCAGGGGGCGGCAGTAGTCAGCCAGGGGCGGCAGTTATCAGTCAAGGGGCGGCAGTGATCAGCTAGGGGCGGCAGTTATCAGCCCAGAGCCGGAAGTTTTCAGTCGGAGGGCGGCAATGATCGGCACAGGGGGCGGCAGTGATCTGCCAAGGGGCGGCATTGATCTGGCAGGAGGCGGCAGTTATCAGTCAGGGGACGGCAATGATCTGCCAGGGGGCGGCAGTGATTAGCCAGGGGCGGCAGTGGTGAACGAGGGGGGCAGTGATCAGCCGGGGGCGGCAATGCTGATTCGGTGGGCGACTGTGACTAAAAAGGAGGGGAAAGTATATGGTTGTTGAAATAAACCGGGGTGTTGAGCCAGGGGCTGCATGAATCAAGGCAGCAGTGATAAACCAGGGGGTGCCAGTGATCAACCAGCTGATCAGTGATGAACAAAAGGTGGCAGAAATCATCCGGAGGGGGGGCAGTGATTAATTGTTGACGACAATGATCAGGCGGGGGCGGCAGTGATGTGGTGTCATAAATCAGGGGCATTGATTAGCTAGAAGTGGAACAAAGCAGAGTGGAAGTAATGAACCCGGGACGGGAAAAAACTTGACAAGGGCGGCACGAATCAGGGTGGCAGTGATGAGACAGGGTGACACCCTTCAGGGTAGCGGTGATAAGCCAGGGCGGCACATATATTGGGGGTGCTCAGCACATGATTAGGGGTGCTCGACTTAGGATTGGGGGTGCTCGGGCACCCCCAAAGAGATAGAAAATTATACCCCTGAACGTAACTAAGTTTAAACAGTATCGCAACGTCATTCAGCTGCCCTGATCGCAACATTCTCAGTAGCGTGATCCGAAGTGCAAATAAGACTACTTCAAGCGGAAAATAGAAGAACTCAGGGCTAATCCTCGAAAATTGTGGCAGATTCTTCTTGGCCTTACTCGCAAAAACAAGCAAAGAAATCCACCCCAGCCACGTTTAAAGCTGGGTATGCAACCTTCAATGACTCTTCTGCTATAGCGAACACCTTTAAAAATTCTTTTTGCCACAATTGGCTCTGCCTGGGACGCAAAACTACCTCATGCCTCCACAGATCCTAAACATACTCTGCACAACCTTCATCAGCTGTTGAATCCTTCCAATTCCAACGAGTAAACACTCTTACTAGAGCCAACATAATTAGGGAACTGACAAACACTGGAGGGGGAGAAGACAGACTTAGTTCTAAAATCCTTAAAACAATTTTAGAAATTATCTCCAATTTTAGGCTGTTTTTAACAAATGCAGAACTTAAGGAAATTTCCCCTCCTGCTTCAATCATACAGTGATCATACCAGTCTTCAAACCAGGGGACCCATCAAATTTAAATAGCTATCGACCAATCGCTCTTTAAATTACTATCTCAAAAGTCTTAAAAAAGTGATTATATTATCAGATGGTTCACTGTCTGAATTGGCACAACATTTTGCACTCGCATCAATTTGAGTTCAGAAAGAACATGTACCTACATGCTGATCGATCTTCTTTATGATCTTATAACCTCTTCCTTGCAAACAAAGTGCAACAATTTACCTAGATCTATTGAAGGCTTTTGACACCGGAAATCATGACATTTTGCCCAAAAAGCTATATTTCTATGACTTTCAGGACTTGTCCAATGATTAAAGGACACAGACAGTGAAATTTAACAATATCTGTTCACAAAATCGTCACACACTTAAACTGGGCGTACCACAGGGCTGTGTCCTTGGGCCCCTTCTATTTCTCTTCTATATTAATGACATACATCTCAGCTCGCGAGCTCCGAAATTTTTACTTTTCGCTGATGATACTGCTCTCGTATATACGGCTGACAATATTGATAAACTACAAAATATAACTACAAATAGCCTACAAGGAGTGTATAATCGTATGGTGGGAAATCG
Source organism: Lepas anatifera (assembly GCA_034440635.1). Lineage (NCBI taxonomy): Eukaryota > Metazoa > Arthropoda > Thecostraca > Lepadidae > Lepas > Lepas anatifera. The sequence continues at coordinate 184,923 of JAOTON010000941.1, read as the reverse complement.
TCTCACGCTGAACGCTAATAAATATGTCTACCAGCTATACCATTTCTCTGCACCTGCCTCTCAGATTCAGATTTTAATTAATAATGCTATTATTCAAGATGTTTTAGTGCTAAAGACCCTGGGATAACTATTCACGAGGATCTTAAGTGGAGATCTCATCTAAAAAACACAACCTCCCGGAATATTGGGCTTATAAGCCGTACCAAACGCATTCTGGATTCAAGAAACGTACTCATGCTTTATAACTCATTTATAGGTACTCTATCTTAATAACTGCTCCGAATTCTGGCGAGTAACGTACTCCTCTCGGCTGAATAGACATAACTCCCCAAAAGAAGAAGATGAGAATAATTGCTAAGGTCGGCGTTCGTGACCACACGTCGAACCTTTTGAAGAAATTACAAACTCTGAAATTCAGGACGAACTAGTTTGAATATTTGCACTAAAAGTTGTGAGCATTGCTCCTAACACGGAATAATTTTTTCTACTTTAGGCAGTATTCCAATGCAGTGACATCTTTATCTCGCCGATTTTCAATTTCATCTGAATATGCATGATCAATAACACACAGCAGGTCGTCTAAGTGAACTTCAATTCTCAATTTCTTAACCTTTCTTAAATACGTAAAAAGCAAGAAAGGATCTATTTTTTATTCGACAATTTTGATAGATGACGCACACTCTCCTCGCCACCAGCGGCTGTGGCGGCACAGATACGGGTGCAGACACGGGTTCAGACGCGGCTGCAGACGCGGGTCCAGACACCAGTGTAGACACTGGCGGTGACACCTGTGCAGACGCTGGCACAGCCAGCGGCGCCGGGGTTGGTGCAGACGCTGTCACAACCAGCGGCGCCGGGATTGGTGCAGACGCTGTCACAGCCAGCGGCTGTAGAGCGTCACAGCCAAGGCTGGGCGGCGCCGGGGTTGGTGCAGACGCTGTCACAGCCAGCGGCTGGGCCGCGCCGGGGTTAGGGCAGCTGCGTCAACGCCTGGGACGGCGGAGGAGGGGGTGGCGGCAGGCGAAATGGAGGCCATCGTAGGAAAGCAGTCCAGCCTGCAGTCCAGTCTTCCCGATATGTCCTGAAAAAATTTGACTGATAACTGCTTGAAGAGTAAACACCGGGCAATTGAATCTGTACGTTAGGTTCGACGCTCGTAATTTCAGGAAATGGATGCTCAAAAGTCAGATTTGATACACATCCCGTGTGGATTATTGCAGTCATAAATCGGAAACGAGTAGCTTGTTTTAGTTGAAAAACCAATAGATTCATAATTGGCACGGGACCTCGGGACAAGTTTGCTGTAAATAATTTTTTTTAAATAGGAAGATGGAGATCAGATTCGGTGGAGGTTTAATTCCAAGGAAAAATGCGAATTGATGCCTACTGGCATGACAGAAGGAAAAAGTTATTTCAGATACCGCCAGATAACTCGTGTGTGTGTGCGCGCGTGAGCGCGTCTGTCTGTCTGTCTGTCTGTCTGTCTGTCTGTCTCTGCGTCTGCGTCTGTGTGTGTGTGTGTGTGTGTGTGTGTGTGTGTGTGTGTGTGTGTGTGTGTGTGTGTGTGTGTGTGTGTGTGTGTGTGTGTGTGTGTGTGTGTGTGTGTGTGTGTGTGTGTGTGTGTGTGTGTGTGTGTGTGTGTGTGTGTGTGTGTGTGTGTGTGTGTGTGTGTGTGTGTGTGTGTGTGTGTGTGTGTGTGTGTGTGTGTGTGTGTGTGTGTGTGTGTGTGTGTGTGTGTGTGTGTGTGTGTGTGTGTGTGTGTGTGCAACGATTGGATTCGGGGGGGCATACAGACACGATGGTGGCAAGAAATAAATAATTTTCCATAGACACCTGATGTATACTGCGACGTGTAAACCATTCAGCAAAATGGTTTAAAATATGGTTCAACTCATCACACATCCTGCTTTATTCTAGTGAGCTACACAGACTGAAGCAAAAATAGCACAGGTACAAATCAGGTTTACCAAACAATTTTAATATTTATGTATAACTCCTAGTCTATACAAAGGTTCAAGTGTTTTGTTTTACTGCTTTGCAGGATATGCGATATAAAGTACATGTAACTAATATAAAAATTAATGTTTCAGAAGCATAAAAGACGAGATATTCATATTTCGACAATATTAGCATTAAGCGCATGCAAATGTATCATGTATTATACCTTGAGGATGGCCTCCAGGAAAGGTGCCGCCAGGTGAATGCCGTCGCGTTCATAAAAACGGCCTCACGCCCCCGACCTCCGCCGTCGGGTTGACGAAAAGTCACCCCGTAACGGCTGCGGTGGCATCCATGGCCGAATTGAAATCATCGGCGCGACGAAGCGCAAGCCGGAGCCCCGGGGTGCGTATGGCGCCCCGATGATCACAATGCGGGCCCCTCTCAGCAACGACTGAAATGCCAGGTAATTGCTGTGCAAGCCGCTACAGCAGCGACAGTGGCCGACATGGGAGGCAGGAGGATATAACCTGTCCTGAGGTCATTGCCCCCCAGCTAGAGGATCACGGGCCAGCACGCCCCCGTGCCAGCACCCAGCGTTCCGGCGCCGAGGGCGCGACGACCACCCCAGATCGCCTCTGGCGGCGAGCAGGATTCCCCTGGAGGAATTCTCTGGCTTTTTAGCTAGGTGTTCCACAGCCGCCCAGAGTGGCTATCGCTAAAGAAGAGCATCTGTAAAAAGGTGGCGGTGTCTTAACTTTCGCTTTTAAGCATCTGACATAAAAACTACCTCCAGCACAGCATGGAATCAGAATCAGTATCAGTGTATTCGACGAAGGTCCGCCATTACAGGGGCTTTTCACTTGTCACGTCACTGAAGTAAAAAATCCGCGCTCATGCAACAGGAGGGAAATAGCAAGACAACAAACACACCTAAACACACACACACACGTCCACTCACCCACTTACAAACATCATACAACTTCGTAAACTTCGGAACATATCACCCATGACTAGATATTGAAAACGGCTGACTAGTTGCTAGTTGTTCCTAACAGTTTAGTGTAAAACTCGAGTGATGTCGGTTCTGGCTAAAATCATTTGCTTTAGTGCTTTGTAAAAAAGTGGGTCATTAACATTCAGACCAGTGGAATTGAGAAATTTAACGCCACGATAGCTGAGTCTACGGCGACCACTCTGTGTTCGAATCTGTGGAAGAGTGAAGAGACCCGCTCGGCGCGTGTCTTGATTATGTAAATTAGAGGCTGGCGGGCCTATGGTCGCCAGTAGCTGAGGCGGTGAACCAGTCAGAAGTATTCGTCGCACAGCATATGTAGTTTGGTATTCGACGAGTTGCTGGGCTGGGTACCACCCAAATTGAGGTAAAACATCAGAAATATGTTCGCGGCGTTTCCGACCAGTCACTACACGCGCACAGAAATTTACGATATTTTGCATACGGTGCAGCTGAGTGGCACCACAGGACCCGTACACAGAGGCACAGTAGTTAACGACAGTCGCTGGCTGTGACAGCGTCTGCCCAACCCCGGCGCCACCGCTGGCTGTGACAGCGTCTGCACCCGTGTCTCCGCCAGTGTCTCCGCCAGTGTCTACACTAGTGTCTGGACCCGCGTCTGCACCCGTGTCTGTGCCGCCTCAGCCGCTGGTGGCGAGGAGAGATTCAGTGCGTCATCTGTCAAAATGGTCGTATACAAAATAGAACCGTTCTTGATTTTTACGTATTGAGGAAAGGTTAAGAGATTGAGAATTGAAATGCACTTTGACGACTTGCTGCGTGTTATTGATCATGCATATTCAGACGAAATCGGCGAGATAAAGATGTCACTGCATTGGAATACTGCCTAAAGTAGAAAAAATTATTAGGTGTTGTAGTCCGCCGCCGCTCCGACGCTCGAAAGAAGCCTTACTCTCCTCAGCGTTTATTGGCGATAACGCCCGATGGGCACAAGGCCCCTGTCTGCCCAACCCCGGCGCCACCGCTGGCTGTGACAGCGTCTGCACCCGTGTCTCCGCCAGTGTCTCCGCCAGTGTCTGGACCCGCGTCTGCACCCGTGTCTGTGCCGCCTCAGCCGCTGGTGGCGAGGAGAGATTCAGTGCGTCATCTGTCAAAATGGTCGTATACAAAATAGAACCGTTCTTGATTTTTACGTATTGAGGAAAGGTTAAGAGATTGAGAATTGAAATGCACTTAGACGACTTGCTGCGTGTTATTGATCATGCATATTCAGACGAAATCGGCGAGATAAAGATGTCACTGCATTGGAATACTGCCTAAAGTAGAAAAAATTATTAGGTGTTGTAGTCCGCCGCCGCTCCGACGCTCGAAAGAAGCCTTACTCTCCTCAGCGTTTATTGGCGATAACGCCCGATGGGCACAAGGCCCCTGGTACTCATGAGGCGGTTGACTGTGGAAACAACCACGAGTCAACACTCTGTCGATGACGACCCTTGCGTGTGCCGATGACGGCCAAGTTAATCAGACGCCCATGACGGCCAAGTTAAACAGACGCCGGTGACGGCCGAACAAATGCCGATAACGGCCCAGTAACACAGAAGGCTTAGTGGCTGTTCGAATTAAAGTTCAAAATAGGTTAAATAATTAGTTCAAAATACAGTTCACCGGTGCGTTTCAGTCAAATATTATCACATGTTTAAACCGCTGACGCAAATCCGTACCTACGATCGCTCCTCGTAACGGCGAATGTACTGCATGATCGGGACAGTGAGCCCTATCTCAGGGCACTCGAGATCGGGCCCGACATCACGTGGGGTGGCCTGTGCATGCAGACAAAAGGTAAGCCGCTAATACACCGCAGCTTAAGCGAAAGCAAGACCAAAAAGGCACAGGACGCACATACGATTTGAGAAAATACATAATTGAGTTAAATTGATTTTAGATTTCAAGCGAACAATCCGCCAAATAACCACTACTCACGGTCAGAGGCGACACGTGCGCTCTCGTTCACGGTCAAGCCAGAAAGAGAAACCAGGGCCAAAAAGGCACCGACGATGACCACACGTCCGCCGCTATACACGTCTGAAAATCATCCGCTTCCCGTCACCATCCCTATTTATCCGATAAAAAAACGTATTCAATGTTCAATCCGAAGTTTATACCATTTTCATAACCCCTATCTGGTAACTACCTTTTATACGCACTACCGCTAGGTGTTATGAGCAATGCGGACAACTTTTAATGCAAATGTTCAAACTAGTTCGTCCTGAAATTTCAGAATTTGTTATTTTTTTAAAGGCTCGATGTGTGATAACGAACGCCGACCTTAGCAATTATACTCATCATCTTCTTTTGGAGAATTATAAGTCTAGTCAACCGAGAGGAGTACGTTACTCCCCAGAGTTCGAAGCCGTTATTAAGATATGACATGAGAGTATAAGTGAGTTATAGAACATGAGTATGCTTCTTGAATCCAGAATGCATTTGGTCCGGTTTATCAGCCCAATATTCCGGGCCATTGTGTGTTCTGTGTTTTTTTAACGAGATTTCCACTTTAGATCCTCGTGAATAGTTATCCCAAAGTCTTTAGCACCAAAACATCTTTGAATAATGATATTATTTATTGAAATCTGAATCTGAAAGGCAGGTTCAGAGAAATGGTATAGCTGGTAGACATATTTCTTAGCGTTCAGCGTGAGACGGTTTCCCACCAGATGATTATACACTCCTTGTAGGCTATTTGTAGTTATACTTTGTAGTTGATCAATATTGTCAGCCGTATATACGAGAGCAGTATCAGCAGCGAAAAGTAAAAATTTCGGGGCCGCAAGCTGAATTTATTATAGAGTCGCCACCAAAATCCATGTAGAAGACCTGAGGTCCCCAATTCTTCCGCAAATAGCAATGGAAATTGCTAGTAAGGTACATGGGGGTTTTTGCGTTTGGCCCCACCGTGGCTATCCTGCAACTCAAAAATCGGCAACGAATCTCCTGGTTGCGGTTATCAAAACTTAGGTTCCTGAGGATAATGAATGCCCAAAAGACCGGTCATATGGTAAAACATGTAAAATGGGTCAATAATTCTCTGAGTGTGTTGCTCATGGTGTTAAGGAGAAGCGGCAGAGTTGGCAAGGAAGACCACTGATTTGGCACCGATAAATGGAAGCCTCGTTACATCGGCGATCGTCTGCATGCAGCTCACCCGAGCAACAAGCGAACTGTTAAGTGAAATGCGAACCAAATGCGAACTGTTTGGCGGGAAAAGTATGCATGCGGACCAAAGTTCGAAATGCGAACTCAAGAGACACCTCTGATTATTTCGTACAACCCCTTTGGAGAGTTGTTTTGTAATTGTCTTTGCTCTGGAAGAAAATCACCGTTGAATATTAAACATAATAATATTTTTAATATGGTGTGAAGCTGTGCAGCCAGCCAAAGAAAATTTTCATACATTAGTTGTGTTCCATGCTGTGCTGTAGGTACTTTTTGTGTCCCACGCTTAAAAGCGAAATTTAAGACAGCGCCACCTTTTTACAGATGTGCCCTTCTTTGGCGATAGCCACTCTGGGCGGCCGTGGAACACCTAGCTAAAAAGTGGGAGAATTCCTCGAGGGTAATCCTGCTCGCCGCCAGAGGCGATCCGGGGTGGTCGTCGCGCCCTCGGCGCCGGAACGCTGGCCGAGGCTGTTGCCTCGGCCACGTGCTGGCACGGGGGCGTGCTGGCCCGTGATTCTCTAGCTGGGGGCAATGACCTCAGGACAGGTTATATACTCCTGCCTCCCATGTCGGCCACTGTCGCTGCTGTAGCGGCTTGCACAGCAATTACCTGGCTTTTCAGTCGTTGCCGAGAGGGGCCCGCATTGTGATCATCGGGGCGCCATACGCACCCGGGGGCTCCGGCTTGCGCGTCGTCGCGCCGATGATTTCAATTCAGCCATGGAGGCCACCGCAGCAGTTACGGGGTGACTTTTCAACCCGACGGCGGAGGTCGGGGGCGTGAGGCCGTTTTTATGAACGTCACAGCCTTCACCTGGCGGCACCGTTCCTGGAGGCCATCCTCAAGGTATAATACATGATACATTTGCATGCGCTTAATATTAATATTGCAAGATTTGAATATCCTGTCTTTTATTCTTCTGAAATATCAATTTTTATATTAGTTGCATGTACTTTATCTCGCATATCCTGCAACTGAGTAGAACAGAACAATTGATTATTTGTATAGACTAGGAGTTATACATAAATATTAAAATTTTTTAGTAAACCTGATTTGTACCTGTGCTATTTTTGCTTCAGTCTGTGTAGCTCACTAGAATTAAGCAGGATGTATGATGAGTTAAACTATATTTTCAACCATTTTGCTGAATGGTTTACGCGTCACAGTATAAATCATGTGTCTATGGAAAATCATTTATTTCTTGCCACCATGGTGTCTATATGCTCCCCCCCGAATCCAATCGTCTAGACAGTTATCTGGCGGTATCTGAAATAACTATTTTTCCCTCTGTCATGCCAGTAGACATCAATTCCCATTTTTCCTTGGAATTAAACCTCCCCGAATCTGATCTCTATCTTCCTATTTAAAAAACTATTTACAGCAAACCTGTCCCGAGGTTCCGTGCCAATTATGAATCGATTGGTTTCTTAAACTAAGAAAGCTGCTCGTATCCGATTTATGACTGCAATAATCCACACGGAATGTGTATCAAATCTGACTTTTGAGCATCCATTTCCTGAAATTACAAGTGTCAAACCTAACGTAGAGATTGCATTGCTCGGTGTTTACTGTTCAATCACTTATCAGTCAAATGTTTTCAGGACATATCGGGAAGACTGCACTGCTCTCCTACGATGACCTCCATTTCGCCTGCCGCCACCCCCTCCTCTGCCGTCCCAGGCGCTGACGCAGCTGCCCTAACCCCGGCGTCGCCCAGCCGCTGGCTGTGAAAGTGTCTGCACCAACCCTGGCGCCACCGCTGCCGCTGGCAGTGACAGCGTCTGCACCAACCCCGGCGCCGCTGCTGGCTGTGACTGTCTCTGCACCAACCCCGGAGCCGCCGCGGCCTGGCTGTGCCAGCGTCTGCACCCGTGTCTGTGCCGCCTCAGCCGCTGGTGGCGAGAAGAGATTCAGTGCGTCATCTGTCAAAATGGTCGTATACAAAATAGAACCGTTCTTGATTTTTACGTATTGAGGAAAAGGTTAAGAGATTGAGAATTAAAATGCACTTAGACGACCTGCTGCGTGTTATTGATCATGCATATTCAGACGAAATCGGCGAGATAAAGATGTCACTGCATTGGAATACTGTCTAAAGTAGAAAAAATTATTACGTGTTAGGAGCAATGCGTACAACTTTTAATGCAAATATTCAAACAAGTTTGTCCTGAAATTGCAGAATTTATAATTGCTTCAAAAGGTTTGATGTCTGATCACGAACGCCGACCTTAGCAATTGTATTAATCATCTTCTTTTGGAGAGTTCTAAGTCTAGTCAGCCGAGAGGGGTACGTTACTCCCCAGAGTTCGGAGCAGTTATTAAGTTATGAGAGTATAAATGAGTTATAGAGCATGAGTATGTTTCTTGAATCCAGAATGCATTTGGATCACTGCGGTTTATCAGTTATATGTGCCGGGCGATTGTGTGTTCTGTGTTTTTTTATGAGATTTCCACTTTAGATCCTCGTGAATAGTTATCCCAAGGTCTTTAGCACTAAAACATCTTTGAATAATGATATTATTAATTAAAATCTGAATCTGAAAGGCAGATTCAGAGAAATGGTATAGCTGGTAGACATATTTCTTAGCGTTCAGCGTGAGACGGTTTCCCACCAGATGATTATACACTCCTTGTAGGCTATTTGTAGTTATACTTTGTAGTTGATCAATATTGTCAGCCATATATACGAGAGCAGTATCATCATCGAAAAGTAAAAATTTCGGGGCCCACGAGCTGAGCTGTATGTCATTAATATAGAAGAGAAATATAAGGGGCCCAAGAACAGAGCCCTGTGGTACGCCCATTTTAAGTGTGTGACGATTTTGTGAACAGATATTGTTAAATTTCACTATGTCGTTTAATCATTGGACAAGTCCTGAAAGCCATAGAAATGTAGCTTTTTGGGCAAAATATCATAATTTACGGTGTCAAAAGCCTTCAATAGATCTAGGTAAATTATTGCATTTCTTGTAATGAAGAGGTTATAAGATCATAATGAAGATCGAACGGCATGTAGGTACTATGTTTTTTTCTGAACCCTAATTGATGCGAGTACAAAATGTTGTGCCATTAAGACATTGAACCATCTGATAATAAACAAAGTTTCGAAGACTTGAGATAGTACGTTAAAGATCAATTGTTCATTAGGTATTTAAATTTGATGGGTCCCCTGATTTGAAGACTGGTATGATAACTGTATGATTTAAGCAGGAGAGTTCTGCAGTTGTTAAAAACATAGCCTAAAATTGGAGATAATTTCTAAAATTGTTTTAAGGATTTTAGAACTAAGTCCGCCTTCTCCCCTCCAGTGTTTGTCAGTAATTTATTATAGAGGGTCGCCACCAAACTCTACGTAGAAGACCTGAGGTGATGTCCCCAATTCTTCCGGAAATAGCAATGAAAATTGCTAGTAAGGTACATGGGGGGTTTTTGCGTTTGGCCCCCAACGTGGCTCTGCTGCAACTCGAAAATCGGCAGCGAATCTCCTGGTTGAGGTTATCAAAACCTAGGTTCCTGAGGATAATGAATGCCGAAAAGACCGGTCATATTGTAAACAAAAACATGTAAAAAGGGTCAATATTCCTCTGTGTTGTTCACAGCGTTAAGCGGCAGAGTTGGCAAGGAAGACCACTGGTTTGGCACCGATAAATGGAAGCCTCGTTACATCGGCGATCGTGTGCATGCAGCTCACCCGAGCGAAAAGCGAACTGTTAAGTGAAATGCGAACCAAATGCGAACTGTTTGGCGGGAAAAGTTCGCATGCGGACCAAGGTTCGAAATGCGAACTCAAGAGACACCTCTGATTACTTCGTACAACCCCTTTGGAGAGTTGTTTTGTAATTGTCTTTGCCCTGGAAAAAAATCGCCGTTCAATATTAAACATTAAAGGGAGATACCCGAAAAAATTTTATTGTGGTGTCTTGATATTTGAAAAATCCTGATCCTGAAACCAATAATCATTTTTGCATCTTCGACCAATTTTTTGGGAGGCCACATCACAATTATCGAAATATTTATCAATAGCAGTTAGAGTATTAAACCCAGCACTCCATCACTAGCCAGGGACAGTCTTTTCTCGTTGCCATGGTTACTAAAATTGTGTTCTGATGTTTCTCATATTATGTATTTGTATTCAGAATGTATTTTTACACTTCTTTTAGTCATTAATTTTACAAATGTATCCCACAAGAAAGATTTGAAAAAAGATTTAAACCTCTACCTACGGTCCGACCCGAACTAACCGGAAATGTGTTCGGCTGCAGGCGGACTGGCAGGTTTTTCTGCAACGCGCACGCGCAATATCGTATTTTATAGAATGCAGACGGCAGCGAGCCCGTAATATGCAGAATTGCTCCTGCGCACCACAAAAGAGTTTGTATGTTGCCAGCAGTCCAACACACCTCTGTTCGAGTTTTGCAAAACAAACCCAGGAGCCGGCTGGGAGTAATGCAAATTGCCGTTGAGTCACTTTAGAACCCAACTAGAGATGAAAATCTGTCCGGCGGTACCCCGAAGGCTGTAATGGGCTCGGCTTGGTAAAGTAAGGACATTGAAGACATAAGTGTCGCCACCGAAAAAAAGTGGGGGGGGCAGCCAAACTTCAACCTGATGCTGACAAAAAAACTTTCAACATCAGGACCAAAAACTCTTCGAATTTGGGCTCCTCGTAGTCTTCCGCAGCGGCTGGATATAAGAATGTCCGGTTTCCCTAATTTTTACTGAGATCAGGAAATTTTTGGCCGAAAAGTGGGGGCCAGGTCCCCTGACCCCCTTTTTCCGACGCGTATGAGTGAAGACCCGTTTTTAGTGTTTCAAGTGTGTAGACTATGGTGCTCTGAACAGAATCATACAATGGCTGATCCAGGTTTTCTATTGTAGGGGGAAAAAGGTGCATTTAGATCAGAATCTATGAGCGCCGAGGATGGCCAGGGGTTGTGCTGTAGAGTTGATGTGTATCGGAAGGACCAAATGTGTATCGAAGGGACCATCGCCCCCAAAGCGTTGGAGGGGGACCAAACTATCTTTTGGCCCCCAAAACGCCGGAGAAATTTTTGAAAAGTGTTTACGCTAGGTCTGTAGAGTAAAAAATATTCGCTCCCCCTCGCCCCGGAGAGCGATCATGTTCTTGGAGATGTAGCTTTATACTAGGTCTGACAAGCACTGAAAGATATGTTTACACAAGGTCTGTACAGCAAAAAAATATTAGTTCCCACCTAGGAGAGGCAGAAATGGGTTTGCCCCCCCTAATTCTAGGTGCCGTGGCGGCGCTCATTGGCACAAGTGTTCTGTCGTTGGAGTATCTTACCCTCTAGCCCCCCAGCGGAAATGAAAATGACCTTGCGGGAAATTTTCACTACAATTTTAATGTATCCTAATTTAACACGCGCTTTGACGGGGGTCTGAGCCACCTTCACCTTGACGAGGGGGTGGGTACCCGCCCCCCTAAGATCTCGAGAACCACGGTAGGTAGCGAAAAACGGTAAAGTGTTGGGTAGCCCATCTATTTCTTTATCGAAAATATTTGAACCATTTTTGGTCAGGTCACATTTAAGGTCACGAGAGGTTGAAACATGCCGTCCTACAAGTCTGCGAAGTATGGCAGCAGGCCAGACGAGTCGCACCAGTCATCTAAAATTCTCGCACCGCCAGCCACGAAAAATTCGCACCAATCTTCCATATACCAGGGAGAAAAACGCACCCATTCCTACCCACAAGATGCAATGCTATCTCTCTTATTAGTTAGTTAGTTAGTTGAGGACTTTTCATAGGGCCCCCTCCTGTATCTTTATAACCACCTAGCCATTATTTGTTTGGTTTTCAGTGTCACCTTCTTTGCACCAGTCTCACAAATTCGCACCAGGTTGGTAAAATTCGCACACTCGCTTCTGTCCCCAAGTGCACTCGCACCAACGAGATCTCGTCAAAAATGTCATACTTTGCACACTGGCCGTCCTAGGGATAACATATAAATTAAGGTTTTCGGCCATTACATCTGAACAAGTAAAGATAGAGCAAAACTACTTTTAAACTATAGGAATCCTCGTAGCAAGCCGAATCGAATGATATATGATTTGACTTTGCTAGGTCAAATCAAGGATTTGACCTGACCTGAGGTCAGGTCAAGGTCAAATTATATAAAATTTATATTATTAGAACCGCAAAGACAAGGTGAGTCTAATGCAACTAGAATGAACGCTTTATCACCATCCCTTACTGATTTATTCAGTAAGAAACATTTTTCCCATGTATTTCCAACGGAGAGGTCATGCCTTGTACCTGACCTTAGGTCATCGATATAAAAAATACCGGAAAATATTTTAGAGAACTCGGTGGGTCCATTATGTGATGAGTTTCAATCGGATAAGTTCACCCTGCTCCGACTTATACTATCTTAAACTTTTTTGAGGTCAGGTCACGACCTGTACTGGTGATCTGACCTGAGATGACCTAACCTTAAAATTTTCACAGAAGTGAAAATGATGAGGGAAAATTTATGCCAAGTACGGCGGCGCTACGCGCCGCCATTTTTCTCCTGTCTCCGGAAAACCCGAGGGGAGGGGCGGGTACCCGCCCCCCGTCAATGCGCGTGTTAACATAACTACCAGCCATATGTTCAGCGGGAACATTTTTCAATGGATATTTATTTTCAGGCATTTTCTCAAATTTTTCAAGCTAAATCAGGGCACAACACAACAAACGTGGGAGGCATTTTCTTTCGAAGATCTAGCAACTTCACCAGAAAACGATAATTTGTGTTAAAATGCTTAGGTAAATACCGTGGAACAAAATTTATGTACCAATGCAGTGATTTATATTCATCACGGCAGCGAAGAAGCTCTTTTGACATCACATTGAGCGCAATTTTTCGGAAAGACTATTTAATTCAGCACCATCTCGGCAGACATTTCCAAATGAAATATCGCAATCCATAATCATACATTTAATCATGATATAGGTGAGCAGAGAATCGACGGTATACAAATGCTAAACGAAATCGTAACGCCGTGCACATAATTTGTGTGGTGTCGCGTTCATTTCCACACGTATTCTTTCATGGTTTGCGCACTAACGCAGTCTCAGCCACTGAGCCGTTCGTCACGATAAATATATGACGAATACTTCACTTCTTGTTCAGATGCACCAAAAATAGGACACTGTGTACAAAGGTCACACTACTATACATAACAGGGAAGCGAACAGTTTGATTTGACTAGCATACATAACTGATAAGTTTACGGCGGCAACAAACTACGCGACACAAAATGTACAGATCACGCATAAAATTTTGCCCCTGCCCATTGTTGGGTATGCAGGAGTGCCCTTCCCTTTCCCATGTGCCCATTTACTTTACGAAGAAAAACAAAGAAGAAAAATGTATAGCAAATATTATGGGCCACATCACTCCCCGCTATTTTTTAGGTTTTTAAATGTTTTTGCGCAAGGGACATCCAAATCACAAAAAAACACATGTAAAAAACCAAACGTACACACAACTGTTATCACTTCTATCATAGATATATAGATCAATGCACGTTCCTAAAATATATAAATAATCCTTTATCAATCACCGACTCGTACCTCTGACGCGGCGCTACAGCGGGTAAACGCCCGATTAGTATACGAACTGGGTGCAGATACAGTATTATCAATAATAGAGAGGATACTACCTGAGGATACTACTCAATCACTTTTACTAAATGTAGTAACGCATTCTCTTCATTTCCCGACGACTTTTCTGTTCTGCCCTTGCCTTTCGCTTCCCCTCCGCATACAACCGTTGCAGCCACTTCACCCACATGTGTGTTCTCGTCACCGCGTACTTTCGCGCTACCTTTTCGTGAAGGTCCGGGAATTTAACCAGCACATCAGAAGACAAACGGCGAATGAATCCTGGTTTCCTATCGATGTCGCTTGGTCCATGCATATCACAAACTAAAACCTCTAGCTCCCCTACTTGCCTAAGCCACTTTTCACTTGGTATTGTGAGACCACCCCGATTGAGACGTTGCAACCACTCCAGTTTCCCACTTTCATCTACTACAGGCACGGTCGATGATATGTATCAGAGAGAGCTGTCCACAGGTTTGCATTTTGCAGCAACAAAGCCCGCCACGTAGGCCGGTGCCTGCTTACAAAGTTTTTGGTTCGCGTCACCTGCTAACGGAGCAGCTCGTTCCGCGGCGTCGTCCTGGTCATCCTCGTCCAGCCAGTCCTGCTCCGGGTTGTCCGGTACCGGTGGAGCGGGGCACGGCTGCACCCTCTCCATCTGATCACACAGCAGCGATGTCATCTAGCTCTTCAGTAATGACTGTCGGGGGGGGTGTCCAGTTGCAGGGTAGCCGCACTCAGGTATGTTGATTCTTCTTCTTCCAGCGAGACTGGGGCTCCATCAGCATGTGGTCTAGCATGAGAACACGAGTCTTCGCCTCCACCGCCGTTGGGTGGGTGCTGCCTGCTCCCAAGCACCTGACCTGAGAGAAGAAGTTTGTTACCATGTCCTGATTCACCCGAGACGTCAGAAAGTACTTGACACCGTAGATGTTCTGAAGCATGCTGTGGAGACCTCGCAGGGCTGTTAAGGACATGATGAACCCGTTCTGGAATGGTACCTGCTCTGGCATCCGACTCGGGAGTCCCGAATCAGCCGCATGAACTCGAGCAGAGAAGTATACTGAGCATTGATGGTGTGCTCCAAGCCGAATGCTGACCGATGAGCCTTGCCGTCCAGGAAGCACCGAAAGTTGCAGGTGTCGAACATCTCGTCGCAGGTGATGACGAACTGAGCCTGCTTGACGAAGCGCTGACCGAATAGGTGGAGTAGACACTTTCCCACGCGCTCGCTGAGCATCTGGGCCGCTGGAAGTACTCGCTGTCGCTTCTGGCCAGTCACCTGACGGAAATTTTGTGGTATAAACTTCATCTGACGATCATCAACTGATGGGCAATTGTCAAAATGAACAGTTTTATTGGATATTTTGCTATATCGAGCAAATAACTGACACTTAGCCAAATATTCACAATCTAGTCATTTATCATGATTGTTCAACTTAACAGATATTAGAAGATGAAACATGTTCAGCTCTCAGACATTTATAGATTTGTTTTAAATCTATTTTTACCTATCAGGAAGGTTCATAATGTCCTTTTATTCAAAAGAGGACCACTAAAATTATTGCTATGTTCCCGTTGCCAGTGAAAAATATATTTATATGTTCATTCGGATGAGTGACCTGAGATTCATTTGATAGCAATGCAATCCATTTTGCCTCTGCAAATACTATTGTACACAGTATATTAATAAAAACGGTACAAACCAAATGGAAAGGTGCACTCTCGAGCACTGAATAATTTAAAATCCTATACAAATGATTTAAATTTCACGACCAGCACATATAAAAAGAACGCAAGTAAAAGTTTGATGCACAAAACTGATGGCCCATACCTTTATATGCTTCAACTGAAGGGCGTGGCAAAACAGAAGCTTGGCATTGTCCTTTGCCAAAAGCTGCTGGGGGAGGCCCTTGTCTACTACCGGTGTCTGTGGACCCAGTAGCCTCAGACCCTGGTCCAAGATGTGGTTCCTCAGCAGCTTCAGGAAGTGAGGGACCATCCACAGATCTTAAGCCACTGGCAGCACCTGAAAAATTCATACAAGCATTAGGAAAGGACAGGCAAAAAATATGGAATGGAAGACTTCAATTCCCAGGACTTAAATGTGAGCACAAACTTGGCTTAGGGCCAAAATGTTTTATAAGAAAGCTATCCATCACATTACTATATTTCAAGTTATTACACAAAAGTGACAGCAGAAAAAGAAGCAACAAAATCATTGTTTGCTACAAATATGGTACTTTTGACTAGGCCTAGTCAATGTGAGTGCCCCTGGAGACAAGAACAAGTGGTGCAAATTTTATTAACCTGGTGCAAATTTGAGACTGGTGCAAGGGAGGTAACGCTGAAAACCAAACAAATAATGGAAAAATGGTTATAAAGACACAAGGAAAATTGCATCATGTGGGTAGGGACCTGTCTGCAAAGTATGGCAGCAGGCCAGACAAGCTGCACCAGCCATCTGAAATTCTTGCACCGACAGCCACCAAAAATTCACACTAACCTGTCATATTACCAGGGAAAAACGCTCTCATTCCTACCCACACAATGCAATGCTGTCTCTCTTATTAGTGAGATAGTTAAGGACTTTTTCAAGCCCCCTCCTCAGTCTTTATAACCATTCAGTCAATATTTGTTTGGTTTTCAGTGTCACCTTTCTTGCACCAGTATCACACATTCACACAAGGTTCATTGACTTTGCACCACTTGATCCTGTCTCCAAGTACACTCGCACCAACGAGATCTTGAAAAAATGCCATACTTTGCACACTAGGGTAGGGATGGGTGCTTTCTCCCTGGTATACTGCAGATTGGTGTTAGTTTAGGTGGCTGGCTGTGCAAATTTGTGCCAGAGTTTCAGCTTCCATACATGTATTGCGACAGCACACACGATAAAAACACTACAACGGTAAAAAACGAAAGACGTTTTAGATGGCTGGTGCGACTCTTCTGACCAGCTGCCATACTTTTCACAATGGTAAATATATATAAAACATATATCATGTTTGCTACAAAGCAATGAAAAGGAGAACAGAGAAAATGGCAATTATTGATAAGCGACCTCCCCACACACCAAAATGGATATGTGCACCGGTTGAAAACAAAAGTTTCTTCTGGAAATCAAGTTTATGCCTCCAGATATATGCAGGATCTGCGCTGCCCCAAATGCCTCAAGAAACCAGCCACATTCTCCAGACAGAATATCACTGAGGACAGAAAATAGAGTTGTTGTTACCCACATCATACATCTCCAACATAGAGGAAGGATAAGACTTCTAAATTTGCCCCACCTAGCATACAGGAGAAAAAAGAGATGAGCTTGCCATAGTACCTAAACATGTATAGATCAAGGCATGTTAAGGTCTAATTTGAGCTATCTGAATGCTCTGTTTAATCTTTAATTTAAAAGGTTCAAGGGCCACATAGGTTGCCAAAACCCAAAAATGTCTTGCTTATCTTTTAAGAATGACAAATATTAAAGAACATCTATCTTTAAAAGTTAGCAAACTCACAGAGTTCACTTACAGTTGGTACAAAAAATATTTCATCCATCATCAACCTTAGCACAATATCATAGTTTCTCCAGAACCTACATGTATGATCGCACACCAACATCCCACAATCTCCTTCCCTTATGCTTTCTGACTAAAAACAACGTTTTATGGCAATTGCTCAGAGTACTGTTGTAACTAACTATGGTGTCTCTATTGGTTTGCTAACTATGATAGCACGGCGGATGGGCCGATGGGCTTTATTTTTCTGAAGCCATTCCCATATACTCGGTGGTACAAAGAAAAAAACAGGCACAAAACAGAAGATTTCTTCTGCATCAGCTCTGCAAAATACTATTTGTACTATTACCTGTGCAAGATAACATGAGAATACAAGAACAACTCTCACTAAAATCTTCGAAATCCCCTATATAACTATGCTTTTGTTTCCCTTGCTTCAATACAGATTAAATGTCTCTTTTCGTTCATATATGTCTCACTGCGTCCTCGGGTCTTCAACCGTTTTCTGCAATATCCCCAGAATGACGAAACTTTTGCGTCAGGAAGGTCACGTGACCCCCTTTGAGTTGGCTATGCCTTCTGATTGGTCAGTTGTGATTACTTAAAAACCTATATTCCTATTATAATATTATTTTGGGCTGTAGATATTCCGTAATAATTTTTGTTTTTATCCGTTCAAAACTTTCAAGTCACTGCTTAGGAAAAATACGACCATTTTTTTAGAGAAATTGATAGCCCTAGCCGTGTGTACGTCATATACATCGATATGCAGTGTATCGATAAAGTCGTCTATAAATGTTGACTTTGAGATCAATTTTAAGGCATTTGGAGGCTGAATTCGCAAAAATGAGAATATGACTTCTGAAACAACTTTTTGTGACCTTTTGATCTAGCCAATAAAAAATTTTTCGCGTATCTCCCGTTAAATAATATTTTTAATATGGTGTGAAGCTGTGCAGCCAACCAAAGTAAATTTTCATCCATTAGTTGTAGTCCATCTATACCGAATATCTCGCCCGATGCATTGAACGATTATTATGCAACAATAGGACAAAACACCGCGGACATTGTGCCAGCTCCCTCAGCGGTCGTACCCGCCTTACTGCCACGTGTTTTGACATGCTCCTTCAAAGTTCGCCCTATCGACCTAGACACTCTCTGGATAAATCTCGCTACTATGCAGGCTTCGAAATCTACCGGAGTAGACGGAATCAGTGTTCACTTCCTTCAAAAGTTCTTTTTGGTTTAGGCTTTCCACTTTTGGATGTCATCAACCATAGTTTAACTTCTGCGTCTGTGCTTGCTTTGTGGAAACATGCCCTTGTTACACCCATACCCAAGGGTAGGACGACTACTGGACCAGCGGATACAAGAACAATCTCTATATTACCGGCCATTACTAAATTAGTAGAACGTATTGTTCAGAAACAATCGACAGAATATCTTGAAAATCACAGGCTTATTTCTGATGCACAACATGGGTACCGGGAACAGCATTCGACTGAAACGGCTTTAACCCTTGCCCCGGTGGCGGGTACGACCCACCTTCGCCCTGGTGGGGGGGCTAAAAAGACCCCCACGATGTCAAAAACTAAGAGAGCTAGAAAAAAGCGCAAAACGGCAATCGAAAGCTCTTCGAAAATGATATCGAAAATACTTCGGTCATGTTTCTTGTCAGGTCAAAATCAAGGTCACCAGAGGTCAAAACAGGTCAAAATCGCTGATATGAGGTGTACTAAGAATACCTCACATATCTCCTTCGCCCGGGTGGGGGGGTCTTTTTAGACCCGCCCTCGGGTTTTACCGAAGTGACCAAAAAACGGCGGCGCGCAGCGCCACCAAACTTCGTCTAGCTGTTCCTTCATCATTTTTACATCTTTCCTGAAAATTTTGGTTCAAGGTCATATCAGGTCAGGTCACCAGGCCAGGTGAAGTGACCTCACCTCAAAAATACTTAGGACCGCATAACTAAAAGAAGGGGTAATCGATCAAGTTGAAACTCATACCACATATTGGGCCCACCAGGAGCTACAATATTTGTTCCGGGATTTTTGATATTGGTGACCTAAGGTCATGTGCAGAGCATGACCTCCCCATTGTCAATACATGGGGAAAATCACGAAATGAGCTTTTCTCAGTAAGTATGGATGGAATCAACTTGAAACATCGGTTGCGACCTGCTCTTAGCCCATTTCTGAAGCTGATGCCAAAATTTTTGACTTGTGACCTTTAAAAGGTCACCTTAGGTCAAATAAGCATTTTTGGTGTTTTTCTCTATACATTTTGAATAAACTAAGATAGCGCTTTTATTTTGTCACCAAAGTGTTTGTATAGTCACTGGAAGTCAAATGATATACATCATGACTATACCAGGTCACGTTGGGTCAGACCGTTGACCTGGGTCAGGTCAAATTCTTAAATTTGACCTGGCATAGCAATATCATATATCATTCGATTCGTATTGACGAGAGGATTGCAATGGTGCATAAACTATGGATGTATCTTGTTTGGTTCGGAAGCTACTAGCGAAAAAGCAAACGCCCTTGTGCATGGGTGGCTATGGACATTCCCAAGAATATGCCCAATATTTAGTGACCTGTAGCTCCCTAGGCTTTGACCTGACACGAAAATGAATGCCAATGTAATGAAAGAGCAACTCAAGAGCTTTCGAATGGTGTTAGAAAAATGTTTCTAGGTATCATAGTTTCTGAGATATGTGAGGTATTCTTAGTACACCTCATATTAGCGATTTTGACCTGTTTTGACCTCTGGTGACCTTGATATTGACCTGACAAGAAAAATGACTGAAGTATTTTCGATATCATTTTCGAAGAGCTTTCGATTGCCGTTTTGCGCTTTTTCTAGCTCTCTTAGTTTTTGAGATCGGGGGGGGTCTTTTTAGCCCCCCACCAGGGCGAAGGTGGGTCGTACCCGCCACCGGGGCAAGGGTTAAAGCCGTTTCAGTCGAATGCTGTTCCCGGTACCCATGTTGTGCATCAGAAATAAGCCTGTGATTTTCAAGATATTCTGTCGATTGTTTCTGAACAATACGTTCTACTAATTTAGTAATGGCCGGTAATATAGAGATTGTTCTTGTATCCGCTGGTCCAGTAGTCGTCCTACCCTTGGGTATGGGTGTAACAAGGGCATGTTTCCACGAAGCAGGCACTGACGCAGAAGTTAAACTATGGTTGATGACATCCAAAAGTGGAAAGCCTAAACCAAAAAAGAACTTTTGAAGGAAGTGAACACTGATTCCGTCTACTCCGGTAGATTTCGAAGCCTGCATAGTAGCGAGATTTATCCAGAGAGTGTCTAGGTCGATAGGGCGAACTTTGAAGGAGCATGTCAAAACACGTGGCAGTAAGGCAGGTACGACCGCTGAGGGAGCTGGCACAATGTCCGCGGTGTTTTGTCCTATTGTTGCATAATAATCGTTCAATGCATCGGGCGAGATATTCGGTATAGATGGACTACAACTAATGGATGAAAATTTACTTTGGCTGGCTGCACAGCTGCACACCATATTAAAAATATTATTTAATGTTTAATATTGAACGGCGATTTTTTTCCAGGGCAAAGACAATTACAAAACAACTCTCCAAAGGGGTTGTACGAAGTAATCAGAGGTGTCTCTTGAGTTCGCATTTCGAACCTTGGTCCGCATGCGAACTTTTCCCGCCAAACAGTTCGCATTTGGTTCGCAATTCACTTAACAGTTCGCTTTTCGCTCGGGTGAGCTGCATGCAGACGATCGCCGATATAACGAGGCTTCCATTTATCGGTGTCAAACCAGTGGTCTTCCTTGCCAACTCTGCCGCTTAGCGCTGTGAACAACACACTCAGAGGAATATTGACCCTTTTTACATGTTTTTGTTTACAATATGACCGGTCTTTTGGGCATTCATTATCCTCAGGAACCTAGGTTTTGATAATCTCAACCAGGAGATTCGCTGCCGATTTTCGAGTTGCAGCAGAGCCACGTTGGGGGCCAAACGCAAAAACCCCCATGTACCTTACCAGCAATTTCCATTGCTATTTCCGGAAGAATTGGGGACGTCACCTAAGGTCTTCTACGTAGAGTTTGGTGGCGACCCTCTATAATAAATTACTGACAATCACTGGAGGGGGGAGGAGACGGACTTAGTTCTAAAATCCTTAAAACAATTTTAGAAATTATCTCCAATTTTAGGCTATGTTTTTAACAAATGCAGAACTCTACTGCTTAAATCATACAGTTATCATACCAGTCTTCAAATCAGGGGACCCATCAAATTTAAATACCTAATGAACAATTGCTCTTTAACGTACTATCTCAAGTCTTCGAAAATTTGTTTATTATCAGATGGTTCACTGTCTGAAATGGCACAACATTTTGTACTTGCATCAATTTGGGTTCAGAAAAAAACATAGTACCTACATGCCGGTCGATCTTCATTATGATCTTATAACCTCTTCATTACAAGAAATAAAATAATTTGCCTAGATCTATTGAAGGCTCTTGACACCGTAAATCATGACATTTTGCCCAAAAAGCTACATTTCTATGGCTTTCAGGACTTGTCCAATGATTAAAGGACACACTGTGAAATATAACATTATCTGTTCACAAAATAAATATGAGGGGCTCTGTTCTTGGGCCCCTCATATTTCTCTTCTATATTAATGACATACATCTCAGCTCGTGGGCCCCGAAATTTTTACTTTTCGCTGATGATACTGCTCTCGTATATACGACTGACAATATTGATCAACTACAAATAGCCTACAAGGAGTATATAATCGTCTGGTGGGAAATCACCTCACGCTGAACGCTAATAATTATGTCTACCAGCTATACCATTTCTCTGAACCTGCCTCTCAGATTCAGATTATAATTAATAATAGCATTATTCAAAGATGTTTTAGTGCTAAATACCTTGGGATAACTATTCACGAGGATCTAAAGTGGAAATCTCATAAAAAACACAGAACACACAATCGCCCGGAACATATAGCTGATAAACCGGACCAAATGCATTCTGGATTCGAGAAATATACTCATGGCATAACTCATTTATACTCCCATAACTTAATAACTGATCCGAACTCTGGGGAGTAACGTACTCCTCTCGGCTGACTAGACGTATAACTCTCCAAAAGAAGATGATTAATACAATTGCTAAGGTCGGCGTTCGTGATCACACATCGAACCTTTTGAAGCAATTACAAATTCTGCAATTTCAGGACAAACTAGTTTGAATATTTGCATTAAAAGTTGTACGCATTGCTCCTAACACGTAATAATTTGTTCTACTTTAGGCAGTATTCCAATGCAGTGACATCTTTATCCCTCTGAATATGCATGCTCAATAACACGCAGCAGGTCGTCTTAGTGCATTTTAATTGTCAATCTCTTAACCTCTCCTCAATACGAAAAATCAAGAACGGTTCTATTTTGTATACGACCATTTTGACAGATGACGCACTGAATCTCTCCTCGCCACCAGCGGCTGAGGCGGCACAGACACGGGTGCAGACGCGGGTCCAGACAATAGTGTAGACACTGGCGGCGACACGGGTGCAGACGCTGGCACAGCCAGCGGCTGCAGCGGCTCCAGGGCTGGTGCAGACACAGTCACAGCCAGAGGCAGCAGCGGGGTTGGTGCAGATGCTGTCACAGCCAGCGGCAGCGGCGGCGCCAGGGTTGGTGCAGACGCTGTCACAGCCAGCGGTTGGGCGACGCCGGGGTTAGGCCAGCTGCGTCAGCGCCTGGGACGGCAGAGGAGGGGGTGGCGGCAGGCGAAATGGAGGTCATCGTAGGAGAGCAGTGCAGTCTTCCCGATATGTCCTGAAAACATTTGACTGATAAGTGATTGAACAGTAAAAACTGAGCAATGGAATCTCTACGTTAGGTTCGGCACTTGTAATTTCAGGAAATGGATGCTTAAAAGTCAGATTTGATACACATCCCGTTTGGATTATTGCAGTCATAAATCGGATACGAGCGGCTTTTTAGTTTAAAAACCAATCGATTCATAATTGGCACGGAACCTCGGGACAGGTTTGCCGTAAAGAGTTTTTTTTAAATAGGAAGATGGAGATCAGATTCGGTGGAGGTTTAATTCCAAGGAAAAATGCGAATTGATGTCTACTGGCATGACAGAGGAAAAATAGTTATTTCAGATACCGCCAGATAATTGTCTAGCTGTGTGTTTGTGTGCACCTACCGATTGAATTCGGGGGGAGCATATAGACACCATGGTGGCAAGAAATAAATAATTTTCCATAGACACCTGATTTATACTGTGACGTGTAAACCATTCGGCAATCATCATACATCCTGCTTAATTCTAGTGAGCTACACAGACTGAAGCAAAAATAGCACAGGTAAAAACCAGGTTTACCAAACAATTTTAATATATCTGTATAACTCCTAGTCTATACAAATGATCAAGTGTTTTGTTTTACTGAGTTGCAGGATATGCGATATAAAGTACATGCTACTAATATAAAAATTGATATTTCAGAAGCATAAAAAACAGGATATTCGAATTTTGACAATATTAATATTAAGCGCATGCAAATGTATCATGTATTATACCTTGAGGATGGCCTCCAGGAACGGTGCCGCCAGGTGAAGGCCGTGACGTTCATAAAACGGCCTCACGCCCCCGACCTCCGCCGTCGGGTTGAAAAGTCACCCCGTAACTGCTGCGGTGGCCTCCATGGCCGAATTGAAATCATCGGCGCGACGACGCCCTAGCCGGAGCCCCGGGGTGCGTATGGCGCCCCGATGATCACAATGCGGGCCCCTCCCGGCAACGACTGAAAAGCCAGGTAATTGCTCTGCAAGCCGCTACAGCAGCGACAGTGGCCGACATGGGAGGCAGGAGGATATAACCTGTCCTGAGGTCCTTGCCCCCAGCGAGAGGATCACGGGCCAGCACGCCCCCGTGCCAGCACGTG
The DNA here is from genome assembly GCA_034440635.1 of Lepas anatifera. Classification (NCBI taxonomy): domain Eukaryota; kingdom Metazoa; phylum Arthropoda; class Thecostraca; family Lepadidae; genus Lepas; species Lepas anatifera. The sequence continues at coordinate 160,721 of JAOTON010000941.1, read as the reverse complement.
GCCGAGGCAACAGCCTCGGCCAGCGTTCCGGCGCCGGGGGCGCGACGACCACCCCGGATCGCCTCTGGCGGCGAGCAGGATTACCCTCGAGGAATTCTCTCACTGTTTAGCTAGGTGTTCCACGGCCGCCCAGAGTGGCTATCGCCAAAGAAGGGCATCTGTAAAAAGGTGGCGCTGTCTTGAATTTCGCTTTTAAGCGTCGGACACAAAAAGTACCTCCAGCACAGCATGGACCACAACTAATGGATGAGAATTTACCTTGGCTGGCTGCACAGCTTCACACCATATTAAAAATATTATTTAATGTTTAATATTCAACGGTGATTTTCTTCCAGAGCAAAGACAATTACAAAACAACTCTCCAAAGGGGTTGTACGAAGTAATCAGAGGTGTCTCTTGAGTTTGCATTTCGAACTTTGGTCCACATGCGAACTTTTCCCGCCAAACAGGTCGCATTTGCTTCGCATTTCACTTACCAGTTCGCTTTTCGCTCGGGTGAGCTGAATGCAGACGATCGCCGATGTAACGAGGCTTCCATTTATCGGTGCCAAACCAGTGGTCTTCCTTGCCAACTCTGCTGCTTCTCCTTAACACCATGAGCAACACACTCAGATAATTATTGACCCATTTTACATGTTTTACCATATGACCGGTCTTTTGGGCATTCATTATCCTCAGCAACCTAAGTTTTGATAACCGCAACCAGGAGATTCGCTGCTGATTTTTTAGTTGCAGCATAGCTACGGTGGGGGCCAAACGCAAAAACCTCCATGTACCTTACTAGCAATTTCCATTGCTATTTGCGGAAGAATTGCGGACCTCGCCTTAGGTCTTCTACATGGAGTTTGGCGGCGACTATATAACAAATTCAGCTCGCGGCCCCGAAATTTTTACTTTTCGCTGCTGATACTGCTCTCGTATATACGGATGACAATTGTATAACAGTGGTTGACAGATATTAACACTTAAACCAACACAGCAGGCAGATGAACGCGTTTCGACAAAAATTGTCTTCTTCAGCATCTATGGTAGGAGGGATAAGGAACCCGTCATCAAGACATTCAGCAGTTTCATTGTTTGGATTTTTTGTGCAAAATTATCGTGCGATAGAAATATAAAGGCGCCGTTTTTGAGGATATTCCAATAATGCTTCTTGAATTATTCTAAAATGTATACAAGCAAGCTTCGATATGAGACAATCTAGCCTTATCACTGTTTTAAATAATGTTCTATTTTTTTATCATCATTATTGTTTTTGTTATTATTATATAAAACTTTTTTCTCTCTTTGCTTAACCAACTCCTAATACAGCCGCAGATTAAATAAAATAGTGATAGAATAGTGATAGATAAAATAGTGCCGAAGTTAAATTCAAAGTATATCGAAAGCCAACGAACAAGGAATGCTATGTACATTATTACTCAGGTCACAGTGATAGGGTGAAGCGAGGAGTAGTATTAGGATTTTTTCTTAGGGCCTTCCGTATTTGTAGTGATGAATACCTGCAAGAAGAGATAGAACATATTATGACCTCGTTCACGAAGCTAAAATATCCGAGAGGATTTTTGATAAATATGAAATAGAAAGCTCTAGATATAAGAAAAAGATCCACGAAATCCAACAAAAAGGAACAGATACGATGTGTTACGATACCTTACTCCAAACCAGCTGAAATTATTGCAAACAAACTTGAAGAAACGGGTTGCAAAGTAGCATTTTGTTCCGGTAAAAAACTTAGTAGCATCTTAGCGAAAAAAGAAAGATCAGATGACTTAGATCCAAAAAGTGTAGTGTACCAGGTGCCGTGCGGGTCGTGTACGAAATCGTACATAGGTGAAACAGGACGGGGTCTAAAAACAAGATTAAAAGAACATAGAAGAGACCTTCGAAACAACTCAGAATTCAGTGCATTTGTCATACATTCCATGAAAACAAATCATCTACCAAACTGGGATAGAGCTAAAATTATAGCAGTTTGTAAAAACAAAGATAATAGGAAAGCTACAGAAGCAGCACATATAGCTAAAAATGATACTTTTAATCTTAGGCCAGGCTTCATGAAATGGGCAAAATCTGCGGCTGTATTAGGAGTTGGTTAAGCAAAGAGAGAAAAAAGTTTTATATAATAATAACAAAAACAATAATGATGATAAAAAATAGAACATTATTTAAAACAGTGATAAGGCTAGATTGTCTCATATCGAAGCTTGCTTGTATACATTTTAGAATAATTCAAGAAGCATTATTGGAATATCCTCAAAAACGGTGCCTTTATATTTCTATCGCACGATAATTTTGCACAAAAAATCCAAACGATGAAACTGCTGAATGTCTTGATGACGGGTTCCTTATCCCTCCTACCATAGATGCTGAAGAAGACAATTTTTGTCGAAACGCGTTCATCTGCCTGCTGTGTTGGTTTAAGTGTTAACGGATGACAATATTGATAAACTACAAAGTATAACTACAAATAGCCTACAAGGAGTGTATAATCGTCTGGTGGGAAATTGTCTCACTCTGAACGCTAAGGAATATGTCTACCAGCTATACCATTTCTCTGAACCTGCCTTTCAGAAAGATGTTTTAGTGCTAAAGACTTTGGGATAACTATTTACGAGGATCTAAAGTGGAAATCTCGTAAAAAAACACAGAACACACAATGGCCCGGAAAATTGGGCTGATATACCGGACCAAATGCATTCTGGATTCAAGAACCATACTCATGCTTTATAACTCACTTATACTCTCATATCTTAATAACTGCTTCGAACTCTGGGGAGTAACGTACTCCTCTCGTTTGACTAGACTTATAACTCTCCAAAAGAAGATGATGAGTATAATTGCTAAGGTCGGCGTTCGTTATCACACATCGAGCCTTTTGAAAAAATTACAAATTCTGAAATTTCAGGACGAACTAGTTTGAATATTTGCATTAAAAGTTGTACGCATTGCTCATAACACCTAGTGGTAGTGCGTATAAAAGGTAATCAATCAATCAATCAATGGCTTTTTATTAGGCGTTCTGTGCATAGCACCTTTGCCCGCCTCTAAAGGAGTGCGTGGGAGAATTTTAGAATTTTGTGTGAGGGCAAGCTACGTTAGTCTGTTAAAGCAATGGGAGTTATTTCAAGTAATGGGTTGCAAGATGTTTTAGCTTGCGAATGGACGGTCGTGGCAATGGCATAGCCATGCCAAGGGAGGTCTTTTAATACGTTTAGACCCGCAGAGTGCGAAGGTTATTTCTGTGGTTGAAGACCTTAAATTTAGAATTTGGAATTTAGAATTTTGTGTGTCAGCTACTGATGTCCGCTTGTCTACGTTACTCGAAATTCTCCGTTAACTCAATTATTTTCGTATTTTAGAAAGTGCGCTAAACACCTGGCCAGGGTGCCGCGAATTTACCCTGCAACCCGGAGGTGAGGTTGCAGCTCCCCTCTCCGGCTGGGCAGCCGCCGCGAGAGGAAAAGAAGTGTGAGAGGTTAGTAAGAGTATAAGTGTGGTTAGCATAGACCCGCAGTGAAAGGTATCACTGCGGTGAAGAAATCTAACCTATTTAACCTAACCTGATTTCAAAGCTAGCCTAACATACCCTATCCTTAGCCTACGATAAACCATTTAAAGGTTAAACAACTATTGCTTAAATTTTGCGGTGGATCATCTATGATTGGAAAATAGGCAAGTCCTACTTTGGGGGTGCACCATGCACCCTCCATCATATATACTGGGAGGGGTGATTTAGAGAAACTTCTCTAGCCCAGAGTCCTTTAGAAATGTAAAGACTTTTTCGAGTAGCTCAGGATGGTCGTTACCGAGCAGAGTTTTTAGGTCTACAGGGATGTTTTGGATTCGGCAGTAATCTAGCATGGGTTGCCGATGGGTATTGTGCTGGGACAATCGATGAGAATGTGATAGGGATTCTCCATTGCGTCGCAGGTACTACAGGTACCCGCGTTCCAATAGGCATTTAATTTTGTGTGTCCATTTCTGAGTCTGGTTAGAATAACCTCGCGCCGGCGACTCTTTTGGTTGGAACTGGGCCAGTAGCCGATGTTAGGCTTGATATAGAATAGGTGGGTGCTGTGGTTTGTGGTCCAGTTATTTTGAATTTGCTTCCGGATACTGTCCTGGAGGAGAGCTTTGCTATCATCTCCAGACCACATTAAGGGTGCGATCTCTCTAAGTTCTAGGGACTTTTTTGCCTGCTCATCGGCCTTTTCATTTCCTTGAATTTTGCAGTGGCTCGGGATCCAAAGAAAAGAGACATCAGGGGTATCATCGATACCTTTCTGGATATCTGCTATAACGTGGTGGCTGGGGTTGACTACGTTACTGACGGCCTGCAGGACAGATTTAGAGTCTGAACAGATGACGGCTGAGTTGATATTTTGGGTTCTGATTATGGCTAATGCATTTAGGATGGCAACAGCCTCGGCTGTGAAGATAGAGCAGTTGTCCGGAAGACTTTCCTGTAGGCAAATATTTTGCCCCCAGATGCCGAGGCCTTCTTTTTCGCCTATTTTGGAGCCGTCTGTAAATATAAAGGTCTTGTCCGCGTTACAAGATCGGAACTCTAGGAATTTCTGGGAGACTTCTTCCTCTGAGAAGTCCGTTTTACGGGAAGTGAAAAGAAATTCCACTTTGAGCTCTTTCCGAGTCCAGAAGCGGGAGAGTGGGGGTTTGCCTATTGTTGCTGGCAGTGCAAGATTGAGACTTTCCAGGGTTTTCGCTACTCTGTGCTTAAATGGGGGCCACTTCTGTAGAGATATGTTACATTGCAGCCGACCGCACTACTAGCGCATTTTGGTTGGCATTACTTATGGCATTATTCCAATTGATTTCGTAGAAAATGGCTTACAAAACAAATTGTTTACCTTCCAGAAACAGCCTGAAGATCCCCTACACCCTAACTGTGGAAAAACGGATCGTGGGGAAATAGTACCCACAATACATCTTGGTCCACCGCTATTAGGGGAATATTACCCACAATGCATCTTGCTCTACTGCGAATAAGGGAAATATTACCCGCAATGCCTCACAACTTTGGGGTACCCGTCCTTTACTACTCTGGTTTTTTCTACCACTTATTTTTTTGCTCTTTTTCTTATTGTAAATTTGACCAAAATATATCGCGAGATCTTTTCGTGCAAAGATGTTGCCAGGTCCTCCTCACGGAGAAGGACCCGGCCTCAACACATAGTGACCAGCCACCTGGCTGAGAGGTGCAGCGGCCCCATCACAAAGTACAGCAAGAGTCTTACCAGGGAAGACCAGCTAAAAAGAACTGCTGAAGAGTGTGGAGCGCAATTTCATTAAGACGGCAATGAACGACAAAAACTACTGGTAGTTGAAGTTCAAATGTTTACACCGTATGAGATGAGATCTGAGATTAGATCACCGTGTGACACGAGATCTAAACTGAGAATCTAGGCCCGCGGTGCCGGTGGCGTCGGTGGCTTGAAGGTACTGTGAAGGGAGAACCATCAATGCTTCTTACAATTGACTGTGACAAGTCACAGTCCGTGTCAGTCACAGTCAAGTCACAGTCACAGTCACAGTCAGTCACAGTGTACTGTGTTACACGTAAAGCTTCCTTCGTACTCTATGAAGCGCAGTGAACGAGTGTGTCTATTAAATCGATAGTCTTCTTGCTAAACATATTTGATAGTTCATAAGCTTCATAGTCTAGTTTGGAGTATTGTATAGTTATGCAGTGGACCTAAACAACAGGATGAAACCGTTAAAAGTGACTTCTTAGAAATATCAAATGGATATGATCACTTTAAGAATTCATTTGAACATGGGAAACCTTGCTTACCGTGTCACGTCGATTTCACGGCTGTTGAAACACGAAACTTTTTTCCATGTTACTACATACCGGAATCTTGCTAAAAAATAACGGCATGATTCTAAACAAGAATCGCAAATGCTAGCACCTAGCCATCGATAGTAAAAGTACACCATCAATATTCGGGTTTCTGTGACCTTCTGGTCACAGACATACGGCTCAGCTAGTCCCCACAGCATAGTAAGAACATTTTAATAAGGATACGCTTTGAAAATAACATTCCCACACAAATCACGTTTTCTTAGCCGGCAAAAAATGTACTATCAGGATCAGCTTGAGAATTACTGCGAATAATTGAGAATATGTCCTCTATAGTCTTTAAATAGTGGAATCATCAGGTTGGTATCCGGCGACTGAAAACAGGTTTGACGGTTTTAGTCCTTAGACTAAAATCGTCAGAAATTGTTTTCGGTCATTAGATGCCAGCAGAGCTGGGATTCGGTAGACTTTTCTACCGCCGGTATCGGTATTCGGTAGATGAAAACGGGTCATTCGGTTCGGTATTTCGGTAAATTTCAAAAAAATCTACCGAATGATTCGGTATTCGGTATTTCGGTTCGGTAGATTAAAAAACCTTCTTTATAAAAACTCTTAAAAGCCTTTTAATGCATTGTATTGCCCATAAAACACATATTTAAGCCTTTACTACATTTTAGAGCCCGTAATGCATTTATTTGATTATTTAAGAGCCTTTTGCAACCATTTTCTTTAATGTTTCAAAGCCTGTAAAGACCTTTTATTCGTAAAAACTAATAAATTATCTTCAGCAACACTTTTATATAACTATGCAGCTGGAAAAAATTTAGCAGTGAAACTTTGTTGATTAAATTCTTATAGCACGTTTTTATTACAATTAACTATTAAAAAAACAGCCAAGAATGTTTGCAACACAAATAAAGCTGCCTTGATCTTGTCGTCTTCTTCTTCTTCTTACTCCTGGATGGTGTCGGGGCCCTTCTTGAGATCCTCCTTCAGGGCGGCCTTGAACTTTCTACTGTGTTCCCTTGAGCAGTACCAGCTGTTCGAAGTTGCTGGCTGTCAAGGAGGACCTCTTGGGGCGGAGGATGTTGCCCGTTGTGCTGAACAGCCTCTCTGCTGCCGCGGAGCTGGGGAGGGCGGTGTTGTACCGGATGAACAGCTTGATCCAGGCCTCCCGTTGGCCTTCGGGAAAGTGCTCCCTCTTGACCACATGCTCCCTGGTCCTCGCCCATTTGATGGCTGAATGCTTCATGCTCTCCTCTAGGGCATGCTGGCTGGTGGCGGTGGCGTTGGTAGCAGGGCCCCCAGGCCCCTATACAGGTCGTCGTAGCAGAAGTCCTTGTCGCTTGCATCAGCAGCTTCCTCTTGGACACTGTTAGGCTTGACAATTTCCACCATCTCCCTGATCACCCTGTTCTTGATGGTGATATAGGCCGTCTCGCTGATGTAGTCGATAGCGTGCCGCGTGTGGGCCGGATGGGTGGCTGTGGCCATCAGTAGGTCGTCCTCGTCGAACAGGTGTCCGAATCTAATTTGAAAATAGACATTATATGTAATTTCATATCAAGTATAACTTAAAAGATTTTAGTATTTTAAAGCCATATAGTTTTATGCGCACGGTTTTGTAACCCAAATTTTTCATCATAGACAAAAAGTCAAGATTTCTATTTTTCTATCTTACATGTTGTTAAAGCCATGGCGATGGTCGTCTTGCTCCTGTAGGTACTCCACCAGGTTCCCCGCGTACCTCAGGTTGCGGTTCTTGACGGTCTCCAGGCGCTGCCTCAGGAGCATAAGGTCAGGGAGAAGATTCCCCATGTAGGCCATGTTTTCAGACTGCATCCTGTCGAGGCAGTTGGCGACAGGGGTCATCACCTGCAGGTACTCCTTGATGACCTCGGTGTCCTTGCTGTCGAAGATGCCTAATCCCTGGCCAGACAGGATCTTGTTGATGGCGGTCTTGACCTCCTGCTTGTCCAGGATGGAGTCGTAGTAGCTGTTCCACCTGGTCACCACAGGTGTCTTCAGACTTCTACCTCCCGTGGCCGCCTTGATCTTCCCTGTCCAGACTGACACGAAATTGGCCCTTCCCAGACTGCGATCTCTTCTTTTCTTTCACGCAATATACCATAAAAGGATGCCGCCAACAATAGCCACGTTGCCTGTGTAGCTCGCGCTGTCATCTTCAATTAACCGCGACCGTGGGAACGAATAGGAAATCCACTGCCCGATTGAATGAAGCGCGGGAAATTCAAATCTACCGAAAAAAGTCATTCGGTAGATCCATTCGGTATCGGTATCGGTACTGGTAGAGGCTCGTACCGAAAATTCGGTAGCGGTAGATAAAATATACCGCCGGTAGTACCGAAATACCGAAATACCGAATTTCATTCGGTAGTCCCAGCTCTGGATGCCAGCTTGATGGTTTCACCATTTAAAGACCTTAGAGGATAAAAACTGGCGATTTTACACATGTCTATACGTAAAACCACGGAACATGGCATTAGCTGCGGTTGTTGATATGCTCCAAATCAAACACGTTTTCGCATAAATCGCAAGTTTCGCTCAGCTTATTGCTTTTGGTCCGATTTTCGGCTTTGTAGTGATTTGAACCAATTGTACTGAGCACCAGAGCCATCAAATACCCTCAATAGTTTCTGTGATGGAACTGAAAATGATCGTCAGCAAAGCAAAATTGTGGTTTTGTCATGCGTGACCAAAGCCTGATTTGACGGAAACCTGAATTCAAAACCCAAGTATGTTTTGCGTTTGTTTGAACCATTCAATGAAAAGCCTTCTAGTTAATTAAAATCGATGTTCTATCATTACAAGCTGTTGATTAAAAGGGACCATTATCCATAGATGGATCCAGGATTACCGATCGGGGGGGGCACCTGGTGACACCAAGATGACACTGCTATTCAGGGGCGTAGCCAAGGGGGGCGGTAGGGACAGCCGCCCCTCCCTGAGGGCCCGAAGGACCCCTCCGAGGACACGCGGCTCGCCCGCACTATGCTCTGTGGCCAAATTTGGCACTTTATACCAGACAGGACCCTCTTAAGCCCTCTTCAGCACTCTATTCTGTAACCAGAGGTCCAGAACATCTCAGGTTGGCTACCCACATATTCTTGATGCGACCAACGTGGCTACCTGAAGTGAAAGACTTTTGCGTGAACTGAGGCTTTAAATTGCTCCCAGAAAATACGTCTTAGTGAGTAAAAATTTACCTTCAAAAAGTTGAAATATGAAACTAATTAAATCTACTGAGATTTGGAGACTAATGAATTACATTCATTAGTCTCCTAGTAGTTCATTAGTCATTAGTATACTCTTAGTACCAAACAGCGAAAGGTTAAGTATATGTGCAGTGATTACAAGTTGTGTGTGCTGTAATACAAGCATGTGTCCATTAGCTGCGTATATTAATCAGTCAAAAATGTTATCAAATACCTAATACAAAAATACATGAAAAAATAATATGTGTTGTCAGAGTCTAGTACCCTTACTGCAACTGCTTGCTATGATCAATAATTGCTTAGATTATCATTGCTAAGATAGCAGACAACCACTTTTTGACTGTAGCAGTCACCACGCTGAGACTTAAGCTACTTGAAGCATACATTTAATTCACATTTTGTTAAAAGAATACATATAATTTCAATATATCCAATGCCTGCAACCAAATATAGGCACTCAGCCAGAGGACAAGTACCTCCTAATACCACAACCATCATCCAGCAAATACTAGAAAGATTGAAGCAGATCAATGAACATCACCACATTCACCTGCTCAATGGAAACTTTGGTGGAATCATCACAATTTTGTTAAGCTTGATTTGATAAAACTGACCTAGGTAGGCACGAAAGAAACCTACCTGCAGTTTACCTGACTTCATGGGCACCAAACAGCATCTAATTTTCTAGGTGCAAAGCCAGAACTTGCAACTCTCATCTTGATCTCCACAGGTCTACAGTTTGAATATCTCGCATGCACTTGATTAACATGTGTGCTCTAATTGACACCCTCAAATCACACTACTTTCCTGGGCTTTTGAGATCTGGCAGACTTCACTTTGTCCTATGTTTCTCTGGCTGTGGCATAATATATAAGATTTGGTAGTGAGTTTACCACTGACAACAAAACCTCCTACTTTGATTTAGCTCAAAATCTACAGGCTCATAGTAAGTAAGATACCCACACAGCAGCTTCAACACGTATTTCTGACAGTTTTCTTCTCGCTACTCCGGCGCCAGAAACGCAAAACTTTGTGGTTACCCAAGTGGCTACCTGTGGTCCCTAATCGTAATTTTCGTTGCCAGTCTGGCTACCAGACCATCTCTAATTCCGTGAAACGAGTCCTCAAGTACAACGTAAGCAGTGGAGTTACTATCTTATTCGGAGTAATTTCACTATGAATCCTGATACAGACTTTAAATTTTTCTCTTCTTGTTCAAAATAAATGGTCGAATTCATATAAGAGAATGAATATTACCGTTCTCATGTCATCACAATTTAGAGTACCTTTACCTCATGGTTTTATATGGATCAATTTTGTTGCCGATATGGTCACCTACCCATCTCTAAGTTAGCTGCGAAAAACGCGAGTGAGAAAGGATAAATTATTTGTCACTAATTTGTATCGTCTGTCACTAAAGTTATAATGGTACCTAAAATCATTCAAGGTAGCAGTGCATGTTATGGATCGTTCTTTTTACGTGGCAGTAAGATCGTGGAAATACTTGGTTTGTGCTGGTAAGTGCAATTCTTGATGTCTGTCCATTCTTCATGATTGGCTACCTAAGTTCTGGTCCTTGAACCTCATTTGGCTACCCACGAGCGTGGGCGAGTTGGTGAGATTCTTGACCTCTGTCTGTGACAAGGAGGGCCCTTTTTACCCATCAGGGTCCTTTTTGTGCTGTCGCAGGGGCCCTTTTCGGGGTGCCGCCCCCTGAGCGAAATCCTGGCTACGCCCCTGCTGCTATTCAAAGATGGAATGTTTTTGCCCCAGCTGGCGATAGACCCCAGGGGTTCGCTCAGAATCGTCAATTTTGGGGGCAGTTTGATGTACAGGTTATGGCGAACACTTTGGCATAAAGCCGATACTTGTGACCCAAAAATGGCTGCACACCAGTCACAGGATTGTGTAATTCTGTTACCAATCTAGATGATATAGCCATACAGATTAAGACACCGAATTTCACCATTCGGCGTGTCCGTCCCATTAGAGACGGTCCGAGCAGATTGAACAAACACCGATGCCCCTGTTGACATACCACAGGAGTCGCGGCTTAGCGTCTCGGTCACGCAGGAGGACGTGAGGCTTGGGTGTGATGGGGAAGAGGGGAGGAGGAGCTGAGAGGGGATTTGAGCCGCTGAGTGCAAACCAAAATAATTGTAAAAGAAAATCGCGGGCAAGTCATCCTCCCCTGAACGGCGGGCAGGTCATTTAGCCTTTTACGATTAAGAGAAGTCCTAGCAAAACCCTACACTTAACGCACGCCCCGGCAGGCCTCCGAGCCACCTTCGCCCTGGTGGGGGGGGGGTGAGACATCCCCTCCCTCGAACTCGGCTCCTATGCGGGATAGCGAAAATGCCAGAGCTGTTGGATAACTCACAAAAAAATTCAAGAAGCAAATCAGCCATTTTTGCCTCAGTTCAGTATTTAGGTCATGACAGGCCAAAGAAGGTGACATGTTATTGAAGAGTTTATGGGCTCTGACGTCTGACAGAGTTGAGCTAGAATCAATTTTTAGGCGCCATTCGCTTCCTCTCCTTACAGCAAATCGAATAATGTATGATATGACTATATGAGATCAAAGCAAAAACGACCTGACCAAAGGTCAGATCAATGCCATCATTTGGCATAGCATAATCAATATGCATATATTAATCGACTCGCAATTACAATACAAACTTAATGGTATCAAGATAAAAGCTTTATCACATTTTCTTAAAAATGTATTGACCCAAGTCTGAAAACCTGATTTAGTAGTCCCAGATGACCTCTCAGAGGTTACAGGCCCAAAATTGCAGCATGAACCTGAGAAGGAGCCTAAGATATTACGATTTGAATAATATGAAGGTATTCTGAGCTGTGTTTACATAAAGCGAGCCATTTTTCGCCAAATTCCCGTTTTCCCATGCATTTTCAATGACCTAGGTCATCGATATAAAAAAGAAATCGGAGTGTTGTTTGTAGCGCCCGGATGGCGCATCATGTTCTATGAGTTTCAATTGGATATACTAATCCTATTATTGCTTATGATATCCCAAACTTGTTTGCAGGTTAGGTCACTTGACCTTCACTGGTGAACTGACCTGAGATGATCCAACCTTGAATTGTTGGGAAAAGTCGCCGAATTGATCAAGGATAGCATGTGCCAAGCACGGCGGCGCTTCGCACCGCCTTTTTGGTGCCTCCAGAAAAACCCGAGGTGATGTCTATATATGGTTCTTGTTTTAGTTTGCTGATTCAACCAGTAACTCTTCACGATCCCAAAATGAATAACAAGTTACGTAGATACTCTTGCCAGAGTGGCTCAGTAAGAGTACACAAAAGAGGAGATTAAAGTAGGTAAGCATCGATATCTGGCTCCCTGGAAACCGTTCCAACAAGAAAATATTTGGCGACGCTATATGACCCTGGCAGTTGTTGCGTCGATGAGCTCCAAAAATTAGTAATGCTGCAATGTTTAGCTTCCCAAATATGTATAAATTATGCACTCTGTCCCGAGCAAAAATAAGTACCTTTATCTCCTAAGCGTGCCTACTCTTGCACGATGGTCTACTGCGTACTCTTACCGAACATGCACCTTTTGGAAGCAAGTCTTCATACCAATTTTGGCATGCCTTTATCGTGGACCCCAGTCCTGGGACACAGTTCTTGTTCAACTTTCTTATTGATTACAGACCTTAAGCAGAAACTCTTGATACTAAGAGCAGGGTATACAAGTTTCCCTGGTCTCTTGATATAATATCAAGGGTACCAAAGAACCGAATTTGCTCTGTGCTCCCGCGGAAAGAACAAAAGCTTCTCCAAATCTTTTTTAGCAGCCAAGCCACTGTTTTAGCTATTTTATACTTAGGCCTTCACCACCTCAGTGTTCGCTAAGTAACCAAAATATCTGCTTGTTCTCATCTCTTGCGTACTCTTTATTCTCCCTCGCTGTAGCTTTCTGTTATCATACGGTTAATGCTGAACACTGTTTTAACGTAAAAGAAGCCCCAGATAAATTTGAAAAATTGGTTAACCACATATAGCCTTTGCAACTGCAGTGCCCTAAGATCAAGAAAATTGGTTAACGAATAACACACTCCCCTTTTGTTCTTCCGCCCACGGTGTCCACATAGGCGGATGCAGGATTTTTTATCGGGATGGGCACATGGTCGAGAGGTGCCATCCGAACCAGGGGGATGAGCACTTCTGGACAGAAAAGTATCAGATGGGTGCCAAATCCTATCTCAGAGGCGCCGATACTCGCATCCTGGGGGAAGTGAAATTTCAGGGGGCGTGATCGACCTATCACTGGGGCGCTGAGGACCGATCAGAGGAAAGTGTCCCCCTTGACCTTTGGATCTACCAATGGTATCAGCTACCTACCTACCATTCCAGCCTGGGTTGGGTGTAATCCGCGAACCAGGGCAATGGATTCTTGATATTGATTGGGGGTGCACAAATTTGAAACAATGTCAAGGACTACCATGATAAAATGTGATAACACAATTCAAAGTGTGTTTTAAGTTTCTCACATGCCTGTTGAAGAGCAAAAAAACCCATTCAAAATCATTGAAATTAAGAATACGAAAATATTAAGTACATATATTTTAACACCACTGGAACGTTTCATTGGGGTTGTCCAAGCACCCCAGATATATAAATCCTTCCACCAATCGTGTTTTGGACAACATGGTAAAAATAGATTCAAGTATTTTGCTTGGCGAACACTAATTTCAACAAGCTAGAAACGCATTTTCGTGAATTACACGAATAATATATATATATATATATATATATATATATATATATATATATATAGAGAGAGAGAGAGAGAGAGAGAGGATTTATAGAAAACACAATTATAAATCACCAAATCTGAGGGGAGGGGGTGCCCACTGCCCACATTCACCCATTGACGACGACCAGATACAGTGCTCATCCACCAACAATGCGTTCACCATATTATCGGATGGGCACGAAATAGTCATCGCAATGAACGCGTGAAAACCCCCAAGAACGAATTCACACAGCTTTTACCATTGGCAAAATGATATCTTTTTCATGAAGGATTTTTTTCCGATAGAGGAGCTCCTAGGTAACTATCCAGCTGTTAAGCAATATGGGTACTTGTTGGGGTGTACCCCAACAAGTACCCAGACCGGTCTGAAGAAATCCCTAGGCACAAATAATACATATACTCGAAAAATCTAACAGGTTCCTATCACTGGCCTTGTCTTAAACATTTGAAGTGGTGGAACGCACCACAAAATATATTTCAAATCCCTCAAAAACTTCTCATCTTAAATATTTAACATTACTTCTTTACTTCAACCGCTCCAACAACACGCGTCGTCTTCGCTGATCGTTGTCGTCAGTGGTCGTCGTCTTAGAATAGTGTGTGCGCCACTGCTGTCTTTAAAGAACAAATTCAATTGAATATAGGTTTAAGCTTAACTAACCTCAAGGCAAAAAGTGTAAATATCACGTGATAATTCATAAAGCCATGTAAATATTTGTATACCTACAAGCTTTATTGTTCCTTTTGTCCTAAATAGGCCGTCTGTCGCTGCTCTTTTCATTTGCTCATTAAAAGAAGATATTGCTATTAGCATAGAAAAATTGAGCCCCTAATTGGACAGAAATTTTGAGACGCCTTTATCGCAAGACTCAGAGGAATTTGCTACTGTTTTTTTCCGATCAGAGACCCTCGCCTGGCGTCCGTGTTTTATTTAGAAAGCTATACATTACACATTTTCTGTGAAGTCGTGCTCCAATTTTGAAGAGCGATAGGTATCATAGGCGGATCCAGGATTACCGATCGGAGGGGGCACCTTCCCGGGGGGGGCGCCACCCGGACCAGGGGGCGCCACTTATGACCGGCAAAAACTATCAGGTGGGCACCAAATCCTATCGGTGGGCGCCGACTTTCGTATCCTGGGGGGGGTGGGAAGCGACATTGCACGGGGGCGCCATCGACCTTTCAGGGGGCGCCGAGGGTCGATCGGGGGCACGTGCCCCCCCTTGCCCCCCTGGATCCGCCTATGATAGGTATATACTGTATTGGAGGTTCTCAAGCTAAAAATTGGATTGGGTTTAAAATATAAATATATTAAAATCCAACACCTTGATAGAATTTCCATTTCTATTGTCCTTTGTCATATATGGTATACTTTTTCTTAGGGTTTGCTGTAGTTCTTAGGATTAGCAATTGCAACTACATACTCTAGTAAATATTGCTTAACTTTTGATTTAACTCCTGACATAGTAATGTGTAATTTATAAAGATTACCTAGCATCGTTCCTAAAGGGAGATACGCGAAAAATTTTATTGGCTGGATCAAAAGGTCACAAAAAGTTGTTTCAGAATTCCTTTTCTTCATTTTTGCGAATTCGGCCTGCAAATGACTTAAAATTGCTCTCAAAGCCAACATTTCTAGATGATTTTACCAGTACACCTCTTATCGATGTAAATGACGTACCCCCGGCTAAGGCTATCAAATCCTCTAAAAAACCGGTCCCATTTTTCCTAAGCAGTGAATTGAAAGTTTAAAACTATTAAATAAAAAGTTATTTTAAAACGCTACAGCCAAATATAGTATTAGAACAAAAATATAGGACTTCTAAGAAATCACAATTGACTAATCAGAACGTACAGCCACCTCATAGGGGATCACGTGACCTTTCTGACGCAAAAGTTTTGTCATCCCGGGGCTGAAGCAGAAAACGACTCCAGACCCGAGGTACGAAACAGCTGAAGACTTGAGTAATTATGTGTTTTTTCGTTTCTAGGGCAAACTAATTCATGTTGTATTTTTTAAAGGCCTTGTAAAATTAATTCGAATACAAACACTGGAGAACAGACATTTTTATTAAAAAAACAATACTTTTCAACTTTAAATAGTTTTCGACAAGTAAGTGATGGGTGAATGCTTCAGCATTTTATGGAAACTGTTAACCGATTTCGATAATAAGTGAGTGGCCTCCCACAATTTTGTTGAAGATACAAAAATAATTGACAGTTTCGTTATCCGGATTTTTCAAAGAGCAAGAAACCTCAATAATATTTTTCCCGTATCTCCCTTTAAACAGAAAAAGTAATACCTATACTATCCCTACAAATACAGCTTATATCAGGCTTTTTGCTTGGACCTTTTTTGACAGTATGGATGCTCAATTTTTACCTGTGTTGGTGTAACCTTAGCCCTATTAGGTTCCTTTCTACATATTTCATTTACTTCGTTTAATATGCAATGCTCCTTTTAGAAATAATTGCAACATGTGGTAGCTTTTTTGGGCAGTGACAGTCTAGAAAAATTAAAGTTTTTCATGGTGGCTGGCTAATTGTTAACCAACGTTTGAATGCCAATTGATTAACTTTGCTTCTATTGATATTCTGTTTGGTGTCAGACTTTCTGAACAGCTTGTTTTTTCTATTTTGAAAATGAGTCGAAGTTTGAGTTGAGTTGAGTCGTGAGTTGAGTCAGAGTTGAGTCGGATGAATTTAGACTTGAGTCGGAGTTGAGTTGACTCACTAAGCTCTTGATCATGAGTTGAGTCGGAGTTGAGTCAACACCTCTCAGCACTTGAGTTGAGTTGACTCAAGAAAATTCTGAAACGCACAACTGGTAAGATGTCGCAGCTTTCTTCAGCCTAATGTCAGATTCACCTCCTATCCTCTCTCCTAACAAGGCATGAACCCCTCCTAATTAATTCCCTTGCCACAGTGGGGGTGTAGGAACACCCCACTTCGGGTTTTTCTAACGGCACGGGCCATAAAACAGGGGCGTAAAGCGCCTGCGTACTCACAATGCTGATATCGCAACTTTTCAGAAAATTTTAAGTTTGGGTCCTCTCAGGTCAGTTCACCAGGCCAGGTTAAGGGATCTTACCTCCAAAAGTGTTTGAAGCGGCACCAATGGAAGCAGGATGGATCTATTGATTCTGCTATTTATATCACATAATGGGTCACCGAGCGCCAAAAGTAGTGGTAATGCGATTTGTCATATCGATGACTCAAGGTCAGGCACGAATTATGCAAGATACCTTTACTTAAAGGTACGTTCAAGAGGGATTCCTCCACGCCCGAGTGACATCACTCTGGCGTGGATAAATTCCTTTACCATTGGGCCATGCGTCAAACTACTGCCAATGACACTGCCCGCTTACGAATTTGTAAGAATACACGGTAATCAAATGTATCCCAAATGCAATAAATAAGCGTTCTCTCCTCGATTCTGGGCCTCTTTATGCAACAACTTTGATATTTAACCATTTAATTTTCTCATGTTATGTGCTACGAGGTCTGACGTCACATCCGGTGATCTGCGCTTGCTATTGGAGGGATTCTGCGAATTATGACCTCTCCATGCATGGGAAATGAATGGGGCTAACGGGAGTAGGCGGAAAACGGCTCTATTTCTGTTGATACGTCTCAGTAACATCTTATGGCTCTCTCCAGGGTTGTGTTGCACTTAAAGATTGAGTTGTAAATTTGGAGCTGTGACTTCCGAGAGGGCATCTAAGACTATTTAAGCAGGTTTTCTTATTTGGGTCAATAGCTTCAAAGGAAATGATGAATGATTCTTTGTTTCGATACCATTACGTTTGTGTTATCCTTGCCAAGCCATTTGACATGCATATTGGCTATGTTAGGTCTGATGGTGACCTTCAACTGAGTGTAGGTCAGGTCATTCTGATGTGTTGACCAAGTATGGTTGCAATTATTGCTGCCAGAGATTTATATCTGCAGTTTTTTCACTTTTCGTCGGCAGACCAGTGTTGTGCTTGCAACATCGTGCATCATTCCATTTGCCGAAGTGAGAGGAAGCGAATGGCTCCTAAAACTTCGCCTAACTCAACCCAGTGAGATGCTAGTGTCAAAAATCCTTCTCTAACTTGGCACTTTCTTTGACCTGCTGGCATGACCTCAATATTGACCTGAGTAAAAAAATGACCGATACCGTTTCCTCAATATTTTTTATTGACTATCCACCAGCGTTCGCGTTTTTTTTATTCATAGCCCGCATAAGAGCCTAGATCGAACGGGCGGTTCAAACACCCTCCCTCCCATTGGTGTGAATGTGGCTCGGAGGCCCACTGGGGCGGGAGTTGAAAACTGGAACAATCTCCATTTTCTTTCGTTATTTGCGTTTGTAACCACGGCGTCTATCAGAAGCAGTTTTCTGCTGAGTCGCCCATGACATTGGAGTGGAAGTTTTTGATCAAGACAGAAGCCACAACAGAAAGGTAGTCGCCCGAGCCACCGACAGTGGCTGCTCAGGGCCGGCTCTGCCTGGCCACGCTGTATGCCCCCATAGTGGAGCCATATGCTTTTCCTGGAAGAGTAGGACCGGCCACGGGCTACCCCTGGAGTGGCGCTGTGGCTGATCTGTAAATAGTGGCAGGTCAAAATGTACTACGGCGACCCCCAGGAGCAAACACGATTCCGGAAATGGATCCACCGCGCAGTACTAGCGCACCCCAGTCGTTGGCTGGGGCTGGGCCGCGATGGGTCTCCTCCTAAAATGGCTGCTGGTGATCCCAGCGATCATGGCTTTGTCCTTGATGACAGCAAGAGGTGCCACTATTTCAACCTCTGCGATATCATCATCTGGTTCCCGACGGGATGTGGCGCTGTTTGGATCGCCGCCGCTGCAACAGCACGGCGTTACCTCTGTCATCCACTGTGTGGCACTCTGCCTGAGAAGCTCACCCCTATGCTCCGCTGTCACTCTTCTGCCTGGGAACGCCTCCATTTGCCAGCTACACGAGAAGAGGCTGTGCGACGACCCTCAGCTGTCCCTTGTTCACCAACCAGGTGCCCAGTATTTGGAGATGTATGTCTCTGCTGCTGAATTCGCTGAGAAGGAAGCATCTGACTGTGACAAGGAAGGGCCGTGTTTCCTCAGGTGCTGTTGCATCGACTGCCCTCCGGAGGGCTTCATACCCCCGCCAGCTGCTTATCGTCGCGTTGTGGACAACTGCACAGTCCGCGAGGACTTCTATCTCCACGAAGGCTATATCTATCTACCCAAATGGCAGGAGATTGCTACTGACGGCAAGTTTCCCGTGAAGAAGAGCCGCTCGTCTCGGTCAGAGGCGGTCCGGTTTGAAGTGCGCGTCAGTAAGATCGCACAGGTTTCTCTCAAGGTAACGTTCCATTACCTGGACGGCAGTAATAACTGGAAGCTCCTTCGCACGGACGAGTTGAGGCTGGGGACGGATGACAATAAAGGTATTCAGCTAGTTCAAAACAGTGGCACAACTGTGATGCCATCCGGTGAACTTCCCCTCCTATCCACAACAGAATGGTTTCGCATCGCTCTCATCTGTGCAGATAATCGCTGCGGGATCTATGGAAAAGACGAGGCTACAGAGCTGCTCCAAATTCCGGAATTAACCAGCCTGGGCTACAACAAGCTTGAGTTCTTCTCCCCCATGGGCGTGCTGTCTTACTGGCGAATGGACGAGGGCGTGGTGGACGAGGTTCTTATGCAGTCTGATGGTGCGGACGGTGATCCCAGGCACACACTTTTCGCAGAAGGCGCTTTCCTCCGAGTGAATTCGACTCAGTCCCTCGACTTCATCTTTTCGGCTGCTGGTTTCCGCGACGTGTGGGTTGAGTTCCGGGAGGAGTATTTGTGGCAAGCCGACAAAGTGGTCCGGGTTGGAATCTATCCTAACGGGCGTAATGTCGTCGCTGTCTCCATGTCAGCCGCCTCGGGAAGTTATGTTGAAGAGTCTCAACAGGAGATCACCGGTGGAGCAATACTCAAGTCGCATGATTTAGAAAGCTTCAACGTGACACTGGCAGGGAAAGATGTCAGCATTCACTCACCGCACACCGGCATCACGGTACAGCTGCGGATCTCAAAGCCGCTGGCTAATATCAACTATATCGGCATTGGCTGTGACGAACAGTGGGGTGCTTGGGTCAGGTTCCCGGATGGCAGACCGGGCTGGAGTACGCTCGGATGGAAGGAGAAAGGTCATGGCTATAGTACTGGTGCTAACCTTGTCTAAACCCGGCTCTGATATGCCGATACTAAGCGACCTTGTAGAAGTTCGAGGAATGTCGCACGATTGTCGACTTTTTAGGCCTTTACTATATGCTAGGCTGCCGGCGTGTAGCAGTTTAGCTATTTGCGGCCCCCACGTGGAAGACCGCAGATAGTTGGTCGCAGGGTCCTGAAATTCAGGAATTTAGGTGGAAAACTTACCTTTTTCAGTTTTTAAAGGACTCACTCAGACTTTTTTCGGCCTCACCTAAGTAAGGTAGCCAAATGCACCCGCAACGGCAGAATCCCGACTACTGTACTTGCGATGTGAAGGTGACAACAATACACTGAGATCATCAAAGGTGTCTACTTCTGGATTGATTCCAGAGTTCTTAATTCGCCGTTCGATTTTGCAAGAGATAATAAAACGTAAAAACAATACCACGGAAACATCGCACACCATACATACGACACGGCCTGGCGCTCCAATCATAGGCCAAAAGTTTCCTGATCTCAGTAAAAATGTAAGACAATCGAACATTTTTATAACCAGGCAGTGTGGAAGGCACAGAGGCACCACAATTCAAAGTTTTTAGTCATAACTTGGAAAGTTTCTTGTAAGCATCCGGTTGAAGTTTGGCCGGCCCTCTCAATTTTTATCTGTGGTGACACTTGTCCTACTCCTGGTGAGGTTGTTCTAGCCTCTTGTAGGTTTAGGAGCAAAAGCTATGTCCTGTCACATTTTTGAAAGATCAGAGTATCACTGTTAGAATTTGATTTCCTTTCAGAAAACCACAGATGCAAAAAAAGTTGATGAAGATTCAAATGCTTCAAATTACGAAATTTGCAGAAACCTGCTTATTCTGTTCGCGCATAATTTCTTTGTAGAATACTTTGTACTGACCTGTGTGCATAAAACTAACCCAGTTGGAACGTGGGCTGGGATCAGACACCAAACACTTGAAGTTCGGGTAAAAAATTTGTTGCTCTTGAGGGT
The DNA here is from genome assembly GCA_034440635.1 of Lepas anatifera. NCBI lineage: Eukaryota > Metazoa > Arthropoda > Thecostraca > Lepadidae > Lepas > Lepas anatifera. The sequence continues at coordinate 139,685 of JAOTON010000941.1, read as the reverse complement.
TCAGTGTTTTTCTCAATGATTAAGAAATCCTCTTATGCTACCTGGAGCAACTATGGTCTGTGCAACATTCTGAATGTATGATCATAGTATCAACATGCATGGATAGGGTCCATGGTAAGACAAGTTAGGCACTTTGCCTACATTAGGGGTGTTTTGGGAAACCTTTGAATTTTAATGTCTTAAATTTATGTTTAATGGAAATAAAAGATCCCTGGTATAGTTTAGCGGGCCAGTGCTATGGGAGCATGCACAATTTTACTTTAAGAGATAACTGATTTTATATCCAATGTTTGTGTGTAGTTAAAATATATTTGTAAATTGTATGAATTTAGTTAGTCTAGCCACTAATTAACTAACCATTCTAAACAAACTATTTTTTCTTCAAAGAGGGTGAGTCAGGACTTTCAGATTTCTTAGCCAGAACAACCCAAGGAATTACTCCATAATGCTTGTATATTTTATTGGCTTCAAATTCAAATGAGCCAATTACCTTTTAATGTACTTGCTGCTTTTGTTTGTAGGTTGTATCTCATTCTGGTTTTTATTTGAACTTCTTATCTTAGTTATTCCTTTTAAAAGGTCCCACAATTAAATCATTGTTTTTAATCTATTCAACCTGCGGTATACCCCCTAACTCGGGTTCCTGGCTGAGATGGGTGTTTCAAGTGTGAATGGAATGCAAAATGTACCTGAAAAAGAAGTAGGAACAAGGTTTGACTGATGTGTGATAAGCCCTCCAAATTTTTTGTTTTTGTTTTTATTTATCATTATGGAACTAAGCACTCGATAATTATTGATGCAGAATATTCAATACAGATTGTGGTAGTGGTTCCCAGGGGCGGACGCAGACCCAAGTTTTTGGGGGGACTAAACCAATGGGTGCCTCTCTTGAGGGTGGGGGGGGGTGGGACATGCAGTTTTGGTGCTCGACAGACCTAGTATAAGCTATCTCTCCAAGTACATGATCGCTCTCTGGGGGGGAGGGAGGGTGGGAGCGAATATTTTTTGCTTGACAGACGTAGTGTAAACATCTTTTTCAAAAATGTATCGGGGCTTTGGTAGGGAAAAAGATGGTTTAGGACCCCCCCTCGAGCGCTTTATGGGGATGACCGGAATGCCCCCCTTGCGTCTGCCAATGGTACTCCCATGTATTTCTCTCCATTTGTAGCCTACTATAAAGCTAAAAATGTGTTCTATTATCTCCTTAATATTTACAATGTATGCTTACTTTGGTGTCTTTAAGCACTCATTTGACCGACTTCCTTGGCGGCTCTTGTCGCATAAGTGCTGAATTATTAAGTCTCAAGTGTCGCTAGTGTAGGCGGAAATAACATAGGGGGCGTGATGCTAGTTAAATAACAGGCACAGTAAACTGTGGCATGAAGTTTGTTTGAAAACAGGATGGGGGATGGTTTGTCGGGATAATCTACAAGAGTGGAAAAGGATGAATGAGTGGGATGGAGCTTGGGAGAGGCGGCGTGCAAGTCACACGATCCATAGGTAAATATGAAATATGTACCTATACGTTGGAAGGGACAGGGGATCCTGCCTCCCTTCTTTTCATGGATTTACAGAAATAGGGAAGGTTTGTAACAGAATTTGAAGAAGGTAAAAAATAGTCCTAAACTGACAACATTAGGTTTAAGACTGCAGAGTTTCTTGTCAGCAGCGGGATGATGGTTAAGTAGTCGCTCCTCTATGTCATTTTGAAGCTTGTGGGCAGTAGTGGGCAGAAACATTCATATTATGTGCAGTATTTTACATTAATATCGTACATATGCAATCTTAAGTCTTGAAAATATTCAGAAAGCATATCATTATCAGATGAGATTTTATCTTAAACTCAGCACAGTTTCATTTAACATCGAGGCACTTGCGGAGCCTTGAGCAAACCTGGCAATGATCTCCCCGAAACCGCCCTATTTTTATAGCTTTTCGTTACAAAAAAGACATGTCTTTCACTATGGTGCAGCTCTCTGCCCCCCCCCCACCGTCGGTCTGGATCCGACCCTGTATCCAGGAACCATCAATTGTCTCCTCTTCGAATGCCACCTTGTTGGAGAACCATGTCTACAGGCCACTGCCTGCTTTTGATACTGAACACAGACGTGACTTGGTGCAAGTCTTGGGAACGATTATTTTACATCCTTTTCAGATTCTTGAGTTATGTTATTTCATCATGAATACGATAATTTCGTATTGCATCTTTTTTGTCTGGTAGGTATAAATGATTTTTCAAATGTGTGTTTGCCAATGTATTTTTAATTGGAACGAAAATAGGGTGTGTTACGCTGAAGTTTTTGCTAAATTCAAATTTTCTCTCTCCTGAGGTCCTGTTGATCCCACTTGCCATTCGCCTCCTTGAGACTTTTCTGTTCTGTCCTGAGACTTTTCTTCTCTGTGCGGCTTGCCTTCGCCTGTCCTGTACCTACACCACGTCCTACCTGAGCATCCTCTACGCCCATCAAACGTCTGGGACATTCCTCCAGGATGGGGAGGTCTAGAGTTGCATTCGGAAAGGGCGACAAGCTAACGGGTGTCATATGTTTCTGTATGGTAGTTGAAAAGAACATAACTCGTCATGGCGCAGCGAAACATGGTGTTACGCTCAAGGAGCTCACATCCTTTCGGTTGAAGTGTGAGCGCAAAAACATTGAATGACCGCTTGAGCCTGCTGCGGGTACGGGCGAGCGGGAAGGAAAAGGATGCCCGAAGGGACCTAGAAGTAGGAAGCGATATTGATGGTTCAGAGGACGCAGTGAGCACTGCTGATGCAGCTGTGACGGCCTTTCGTGCGCGTGATACCGAACACACTGTCCATGGCACAGAACACACTGTTCAGTCCTCCCCATCAGGAACCGACGCCACGGCTCCATCTCATGCAGGATCTAACACGCACATCTCAGGAGACATCTCAAAAGCCAATGACCATCGCACAACTCGAAGAAAAAATGGATAGCCTCTTCACCTCACTTAAACAGGACATACAATCGTGCAAACAAACTTCACACAGTACCATTCATTCACCCGAGACCTCAGGGGACGAAAGCGAGTATGGTGAAGACCTGTCGTGGGCAGTGTCTGACATGTCAGGAACAGACGAGGTGCTCCAGTGCTCGGTATGTGCGAAATTTGCAACCAACGTTCTGATCGATGGGTGGGCCAGGGCGTGTCTGTCGGTAAGGGGTACCGTAGCATGAAGCTGCGGCGCCATGCGCGGTCATCGCGCCATAAAAAAGCCTTGTCCATGCGCGATGTGATGGCAAAAATTCCGACGATCCATTCTGCGACGAGCAAACTGACCAGTGAGGCCAAGGAGGTAACTGCCAAAAATATGGCCATCATCTACAACAGCATCCTCCGTGCAAACTCGTACGAGGACCACCAGCACCTCCATCTCCTGCTGGTTGTGCTGGGAACGCACATAGGAAACCAACACCAATGTCCGAGCTCAGCTGCGCTGGGCGTGGATGCCATTTATGACGAATTTGTCGAGGAGGTCGCGAGACATCTCAAGGACTCGAACCCCGCGACGGGCCGACCTCGGCATATCCACTAGTCCCTAGACAAATTCACAGAGACAGGAAATCAGCGCCAGGCTGTGAACCTGCGAGTCCTGGACAGCGATGGCACACCTTTCCTGGTGCACGGGACAACAGCGGTGCTGCGCCGCGTGGCCGATCCCATCCCAGAGTATACGGCAGCGCAGCCGCGTACACCAGCCGCTACTAGGGACCGACACGAGGCAGATGGGCGAGGCGTCTCGGTCCACGCCGCCGAGTGTCTGCCTGACCAGGAGATCGGTCTGCAGGTCACCTCCTCCTGCTCCGACTGTGAGGCAGCTTATCGAGGCGATAGGAACGATTTTGGGCGTGTGTGGCGTGAGATGTTTAATGAAAGTCACGTCCATCTCGACAATAGCGACCACAGGCTGGAAAGTTTGCTGAGCAGGATCCAGGATTCCCATGATTGGCTGGGAAAATTCTACATGGACCTGCAGCAGGTTATAGGCTTTTTCAGGGTTCTGCACTCCTGAAGCGCTACCTGCATCGCGCCGGCACCCAGGTAGACGAGGTCGTCTGCTCATTGCATTGCCTCATAGAAACCAGATTTATCGAATACCTTGTGTCTGCTGTCTCCCGTGTGCTGTGGTGCCGTGCTGCGATGCAAGTAGTGTTAAATGATGTGCTGGCGAACAAAACCATGTTGAGGGAAGGAGCACGTCTGGCCCTCAGAACCCTTGAGAGCAAAGAGTTCCTCCTCCATGCCCTCGTCGTGATCGACGTGATGTCTCCCGCCGTCGATTTAAGTAAGGCTGGACAGGCCAGCATCTACACTGTCTTCCAAGACCGTAGGGTGAGGGATGTGTACATGGACGCCCTCCAAGTCATGTGCACTGACGAATTCGGTGGCTTTTTGGAGCGGGAGGGTCCCTCGGTTGAGGCAGGCTCATTTCGTGGGGCCAGTTTGGGTGGGCCGTCTAGTTATCCACATCGAGAGGCTGCACGAGAGGCGGACCGTCTCCAACTGTCTATGACTGCTGCTAAGCTGGAAAGAAAAGGTCTCGTCGAGACTATTCTTACGTTAGCCCCATCATACCTGTCGCAGAGTACACTGGAGACTGATATCACTGAGGCCTTCCTCTTCAGCCTGTACGCTACCGACCAAGAGCGCTGTTTGGACGCTTTGATGCGTGTAGTGAAGACACTGACACAACGCCCCCTCCAGATCCCAAAAGATCCGTGCGGAACAGCATGTGCTGGCCCCGAGTGCTCCTGCCTCAAACGCCAGTTCACGGAATTCGCTGGTCGGGTCTTGATAGCACAGGCCGACACGAAAGCGTGTGGCTACCTTCTGGGAGTAAGAGAGTCCGATCGTGGCGTCCTGAGACGGTCCTGGAAACGTTCCAAAATACCCAGGCGGGTCTACACGAGATCTCGGACGTGATGGAGGTTTCGGAAATTTGCCTTCTCATGTCCCGTTCGCAATCTGACACTCAGCGTGCCGGGAAAACATGCAAACGGGTCAGTGAGGGCAGGTTTGAAGGGAAGTTTGATGAGAGAAAACCAGACGACAAGGATAGGGCCAAGGAGGTATTTATAATCGAGAATGCCGTACCTCTCCAGTTCTTCCCTGCAGATAAGGTTGCAGAGCGATGGATGACATCGCACAGGCCAAGCCAGAAAAAGACTGTCTCGACCACCCAATCACTGACGGCAAAGCGCCTTCTAAAGAAACGCCGGTCATTGAAGTTTATGTTCAGTTAAGACTTGGATATATATAAAACGGCCAGCGTAGTTATCATCCCAAAAAATCAAAATTGCTCTGTTATATTGTTAAATTATTTTCGAAATCGTCCATGCATTTTTGTTGTTCTCAAAATTGTGTAAAATCGTAAATTTCTTGGTGCCGATGTATTTTCCAAAAAAGGTTACGTTGTAATTTCAGTACCATGAAACTGCCGAAACTGGAGTAGAGCCACCCAAGCTTTCGTCAGGTAGCTGTTTATTTTCCCCGGGCACTAGTTTCTCTCGGATTGATTTGACCTTACGATGACCCGCGTTCTTTCTTTTTTGTGCCCTTTTTATCCTGGGCTTCGCGCGTTGCAATTCGTGGAATCTTACAAATACGTCTCTTTTATCGCACACAGTCATGTCTCGGCTCGACTGTTCTTCCGTTGTTGACCGTATTCGGCTATTGACAATCGATTATTGTGACAGGCGCTATGATTCTGCTACTTGCTGTTCAAAATGTGTGAGGGAAAGTTATGGGTTAGGAGCTTGTATTTGGACATGAAGTGGCTGACAAATAATGCATGCACCTTTGCTGTCACATATGTTTAGGAACCACCGGCAGATACACGTTTCCCTGCAACTTTGCGATTGCCGGTCACATCTTTATTCCGTTCTCGACACGTACACCTGAAGGTAGACGGCATGCTCATTGTCACGACAATTCCTTGACATGTATTCGTCCGTAGATTCGTAGGTATTGGAGTGTATTCGTGTATTCGTCCGTAGGTACGGTGATGTCTGTCAACACTGTCGCGTGTTTCTGGTTGCTGGACATTTTTCTAAATACTTTTTGCGAATTTGTTTGCTCTTTTAGGTTTTGTCCATGATTGACCGTTGACTGTTATATAGCTTCAGCGTTCTGAGTCGGACCAATCGGATGTTCATTTGCACCGTTCCGTAGTCGTGGTGTTAACGAACTGTACAGGGTCAGGTTGCTGTCACTTGGCTCCACTTCGGTCTGCAGCACGTGATGCGATGTGTAACTTGTTTAGATACTTGAATTGTGGATATCACTGGAGGATTCTAATCCTTTTCTTTGTATGTGTGGTTCAGAAGATTAAAGACGAGGCATGTTTCAACACACTGGATTTGATAAAGGCCTGCTGTGATGGAACACTGTTGGCGTTGATAGAAGGTACAGACTGCAGGTTGTTAAAAAATTGATGAATTTAATGATGATTAAAGTGCGCAAAGGTGTACAAGTCGTAAAGAAATACTTCCATTCGTTCGGAATTGGTTGGACTAGGGTATGAAGCTGGTCTTTTCCATATAGCCTCATTGCAATCTGCGCTTGAGTGCGTCTGAACTGGTTTGAATTCTGATGCATGTGGAGCCGTTGAGTGTACTTAGAGGCAATTCGATGTGCCACGGTAAACGAGAAATATGTTTAGGGAATCCAATTCGTGTCCCTCAACGCTGTCCTGATGTCGGCTGGGTGTTCCAGGAAGCTGCAGTGTAACTCGTGATGCGCTTAACTATCATAAGGTCACTTGGTTCCTTTTTTGCGTCCTGAGAAGGTATCTAAGAATCGTATATATGTGTAGGCTTACTTTCCTAAAGCTATCTTGAAGGAACAGTTTGAGGCCTGATGCTTGGTACCGTTTGCTCATTCGCTGGACATTTTGTGTGAAAATTTATTTCTCAGCGGAATTGCATCATTTCTTTCCAGCTTCGGGGGTTGGTATGCCGGGGTCCTGCATAGGACTCGCGCGGGTCACCTTACACCACTGGTATCTGTTGAGAGTTGCTTTTTCCTTTTGAGGAATGTTACGACATGGTTTCCGAAGTTTTCCGCTGGGGTCGTACCTCAACGTAATTTCTTGACTTGGAAGCAGTTTTGTTCATTTCTTGCTTGTGGTTAAGTACACCGGTACCATACGTTTGCTTCCGGTAAAAGTGCCTACAGCATTTGTTCAGGGGAATTTGTTTGTTTTCCTGAGAAGTTGCATGTTTTGTTCGATTCTTGTTTGATTCGTTGGGCACCCTGTTGATTACGATTCTCTGTCGTGGAATTTATCATTCTAAGTTGTTGAGCATGCCGGGGTCATGAATATGGCTCCGGTAAATATTCCATGTTGGCGGTTGTTCTAATAGAGTTGATTTCTGCCGTCAGAAGTTGGGCTGTTGGCTTCAATCTAGAGTATCCTGCTGTGCACCTTGTCCGTTGCTATTATTCCTGTAATCCTGTCGATAATAGCTGGGTTCCTCTTTTGCCTCACAATGAAATGTATTGAGGTCATGAGTATGACCGTAGTGGATTCTTACTCGAAAGGTCTAGTTGTGATAGATGTGACGGATGTCTGAGAAAATGTTCGGTTGAAGTACTTAAAAAGTGTTTGTTTGTTTGAATTCGATTTCGCTTTGGGTCTTGCTCTTGACTTTGTGTAGAAGGTCGCATGTAGTCTAGAAACAGGACTAGAAATACTTCTTTCTTCAAGAATGATGTATCATGGTATCAAAGCGTATCTCCCATTATTTTGGATAGCATGCACGACGTTGGGGTGTCTCAATCCAACTATTTTCAGTCGTGCGGAAAAGAACACCTATCGTAGATTCCATCTGGTCAAAAGTTGTGGCATAAATAATGACTAGCTTTCTTTGATATTTGGTCCGATGTCAATACAATGCATTAAATCGTAAGAGCCTACGTTTTTTGTCCTGAATTTTTCCCAACTTCATTGAAACTCTCAAATAAGAACACCAGAGGGAACTCCAACTACAAGATTGAAATATTTTAAATAACACATTCCAGCCTGACCCACAGTCAACATTCTGGTTTTATTATACATTTTCCCAGCTAGCTAGAAGCGCTTGCTATCATCTCATATTTCATTAAGTGATGCTTTTTGTGTCGTCTTAAAACCTTCACACTCCAATGAGACAGCCGTTTGATGATACATATGTCACTAAGTACTTTCTTCTTTGAAGTAAAATTTTAAAGTTTATCCTTAATATTACACAGGTTTGAACTTGACATCGGCTGAACGTAATGACGCGCCAATAGCGGGGTGATTTTTAATAATTACGCTCTCAGTATGATATAGAGAACACAACTGCTGATCTTGCTTCGGTTGAGTCTTTGCGGAACTGGAATATTGTGGTGAGTAAAAATATGAAGGATATTTGTTTCTGGTTGCTTCCAAGTGCTGGTTGCTTCCAAGTGAAGAAGGATGTCAGGATACAGGGTGATCTCGAAGGAATCTTGAATGGACCTGAGAAGAAAAAATATAATTAGTGGAAACGAATAGGAACAGATACTGTTGGATAATCAGGCAGAAGGTGCTTCCATACGTATATTCCAGAACAAGGTTAGAGTAAAAATCACTGAAGCCTAACTATATTTGAGTAACGGTCAAAGCAACTTCGGGGCTTTATGACAAACCGGCTGCTGAGGTCATATGGTGTCGCCAACTCTCACCCTGCTGGGAAGGAATCATGGGGATCAGAAAGACTTATGCAGTATACCCGCCCGGGGGTTTGAACCCACATCAGCAGCGTGCAAGTTGACTGGGCTCCCTTCACCACTGCATACACCGTAGTAGTTGTTGGTATTCTGGACGAAATCCAGATGAAGCTAATACCATCTTTGCTAGTAAGAGAAATCGTTCCTGACATGTAGGATGCGCAAATTAGCAGTAGAGGTTTATTGGACAGGATTCATATCAGAACATACAAATGTAGATCTTGGTTACGTTATCGAGTCCAGTTAGTTTGCCAGGAAATGGTCAATGTCACTGATAGTTGCCTGTCAACAACCCACACCAGTGCTGGACGGCTGATACGAGCATTCAGAACACTGCCAGTGACACCTACGGAACTTTTAATGCCCAAACAAAGCTTTCCGTAGCAAGCCCTTGTTCTACCGATCGTTTCAGATTTAGGCCTCGTTTCGAGATTTCGGCCTCACTCCCCACTTTCCCGGAAACCGATTTCAGGACCCTGGTTGGTCGGCAGCAGCCTAGGGCCGCGAAATGAGACTGGTTCGGCTGACCCCTTGTCTGTTCAGAATGGAGCGGCTGGAAATCGCTTGATGAGCGCTGTGCTGTGCCCGAACCGACAACGAATTGTGACCGGTGGTGACGGTGCCGGTGTTATTGTGCTCATACTAGTTGAAGTTGCATCTTCAGCTATATGAAGTTTGGTGAAAGCCACTGGATTTTTACCCCTGTTTCCTCCGCCCAATATTCAGTTTGTATTTACACTATAGTTCACGTAAATGCGCTCAGCGTCCCGGACTGGCGGCATTGGCGACCAGCGCCTAATGTTGTACTCTTGGAAATGTATGTATGACAGGCTATATGTATATGCCTGCTGATATATATGTCGTGTCTGTGTTAGTGTTTTTCTGTAAGTTTGTTTGCTCATTGGTTTTGGTGCCTGCTCAAATAAACGTGTACGGTTCAAACCACATTGTGCTGGAGACATGCGGATTAACCGCATCCATATGCGCAGGAACAATTGTCAAGTCAAGGGGAGGCAAAAGTTGTCGCCACTGGCAGGGCAAAGAACAAAGTTAACCGATTGCCTTCTAATATTCGGTCACTTTTTAACCGATGATAGAGATCTTGGGGTGATGAAAACATATAATGACTATCTTTTTAAACTGTTAAGAATGGATATTTATGGTTAACGTCAGCGTGGAAAATCGGAAACTACACATTGCTTCCACCTTCAATCGCTCAGAACAAAAATACCGGCACTCTCCTACAATTTAAAGTTATCTTACCACAATGTGGCTCAGTTGGGGTTAGTCTAATCGTCGTGCGTAATTACGACGCTGGCGGCTAGGGTGCCACTCGCAGCATTTCAACGTTCAGAGAGCAACGCCATTGTTAGCATTTATCACGTAATGTGCAGAGATAGCCTACGCTACGTTACGAAATTATTTTTCCCTTGTCGTAGCTCTGGAAATAAACGTAGAGTAGCTTGGCGAATTCTGTAGCGTACTACGCAAAAGTTTGGCGTGCTACGAAAAAATTACGGCATTTTTTATATAAATTCTCGTGATCTCGATTGCGGTACAAATAATTTTTTTAGGATTCGCTTTAATTCGGAACTTGAAATAAAAGTGATATAATTTGGAATTTAACAACCAAACTATTATTTTAATTTCTTCATACTTGAATATTAACATAATCTAATTTAATAATATAGTAATATTTAATAAATATTTAATATTATTTAATAAAAATAATATAATATTTCATATTGCCAATATTTAATAAATATTTAATATTATTTGATAAGCATATTTTAATTTTATCATATTATATTCATATAATAATATATATGATACAATAATATAAACGTAATGACACAAAAGAAGAAAAAAGAAGCTATATACTAAGCAAGGATGTAAAGACAGGTGTGAGCCAAGGGCTAGAAGATAGGTGACGCGTCATGGCCTCAGAAAAATTTATAAGTCCATTTAGAGATATAGTTTTGGAAGATACTTCTGATATAAACCATAAATTTGCTGAAATAACAAATAAATGAGAATATCATGTCCCTCCGATAAAGACGAATATCTCAAATAGTTTGCAAATTATCCATATAAACGCGCGATCAATCAAAATCAAGTTGAAATTAAAACCTTCCTATCTTAAACTGGCGAAACTTGGTCTATTATTTGCATTGCAAAAACATGACTGAAAAAAGAAATTGAAAAATATTTTCACAATAAATGAATATGAGCAATATACTCAAAAAGTCGGAAAAATAATTATGGGGGAGGAACAGCCATATATGTTAACAAAAAGTACACTTCTAGGAGAAAAAACAGATCTCGAAATAGAACAAATAGAGTCCAGTTTTGAAGAAGCAGAGAACATAGGAAATAAACATGGGAAACATTTCGTGATAGGCTAGGTTTATAAACCTCCAAACCAGGATAGCAACAATTTTTTGGAACACCTTGAAAACGTTTTGGACTCCATAAATCCGTGTAAATTTGACTATGTATTGGCAGGGGACTTCAATTATGACTTATTAAAGACTAAATATGACAAAAATGCCCATATGTTCCAAAATTTGATGCTATCATACAACCTTTTGCCCATGATTTCAAGAGCGACTAGATTTTCATTGAATGCTAATACCTTAAAGGATAACTTTTTTGTCAGTAACATAGATCAAGTTTTACATTCAAGTATAATTGTAACTGACATATCTGATCACTTACCTATATATATATATATATATATATATATATATATATATATATATAAGGTAACTCTAGAAACAAAGTTCCTTAAAACAAGAACGGCAGTTATGATAAAGACTTTGGATTGGTCCAAAGAAAAAGAATTAAATGATTATATTGTTTCGGAACTAGAAAATTTTCAACGCGTCAATGATCCTGATGAGGCTTGTGAAGTTCTTATAAATACTTATGAATCTGGAATTGATAAATTTTCGAAAACATTTAACCCATGTAGAAGGAAAACTCCAAGCCATGGATTTCTCCAGGTATACCAGCTTCTATAAATTATAAGAACAAGCTATATCATAGGTATATTTCACACAAAAATGGAACGAAAACAAATAGTGAAAATGATCCTGTGCTGAGACAACATGAAAATAAATATAAATGATATAGGAACTACCGGACTAGAATCATTAAGGAAAGTAAGAGGAAATACTACATATCAGCGTTTGAAAATCATAAGGGGATAGAAAACAAACGTGGAAACTTTTGGATGAAATTATGAATCGGAACACTGAAAAGTACATCATATCCCTCTCTGTTCTTCCATGATATTTCTGGGGAGTGTAACGGGGGTTTCTCGGGAAACGGGTTTTTTGCGCTTCATGTGGGGCCTGGCACCGGTGTTGTTCTGTGCGGCCATTTCCTCCACCACCCGTTACGGAATATATGGAGACAGGCGATGCGGTCAGGAGCTGGGCGCACCTCCAGGACCGTTAGCGAGACACATAAGACACGCAGGTACAACAAACAATGAGCCATTTCATGCACATAGCCAAATAAGCTCCCAATGTATGAGCCAACATGCGTATACCCCCTTTTTTGGTGATTTTAGAATATTCGCGTTAGGCCAAATAAATATCTGCGTAAATTAACATCTTAGTGCCGCCGGCCCCGGAGCGCTCCTTCCCAACTAACCCGCATAGGAGCGGTGTCGGGGACCGACTATGTCTCCTGAATTTATGAATAATACGTAACTTCCTCCCTGCCGAAATAACCATCAACCCAAGTTTCCACCCCTAAGCCTGCGGGGCACGCCTCGTCGATCGTACATAGGGAGCTCCCCACCTCCGTAGGCTCTCCCCAATCGCCAAGGCCCGCACTGATGGCAATCGGGGGTCCCCGATATCAAAATATCCCCTCCGCTACTACGTACCCCCAAGGTAAATTGCATGGGCACAGATGTCTAATCATCGTTAAAACGTATATCGATACAGTGTGTATAGCGATGGGATCCAGGGCTGCCCCAACCTCGACGTGGTATCCAAAGGGAAACATGATTTTTGCGGTCGAGCCCTACCGCTGCACGGCCGATCTCCGTCGACGCGACCGACCGTGTTTCCCCCTTATAAAATATAAAATGCGTAACAATCGAGTGTAATCGTCATTACGACTCGTCTTTCTTGAGGGAACAATCTCGGTCGATTGCGCCAATATGGGTCGCCACCCATACCGGTCCGGGAGTAGTCGTCACTACCCCGGCCTCCACCTCATTCATCTTCACCGGAATAGCCTGACGGCTACGCCAGTACGAGCTGTCACCCGTACCGGTCCGGTGGGGAACACCATCCCACCGGCCTCCGGACTTATCTTCATCTTCACCGGAATAGCCTGACGGCTACGCCAGTACGGGCCGGAGCCCATACCGGTCCGGTGGGAATCACCATCCCACCGGCCTCCGGACTTATCATCATCTTCACCGGAATAGCCTGACGGCTACGCCAGTACGGGCCGGAGCCCATACCGGTCCGGTGGGAATCACCATCCCACCGGCCTCCGGACTTATTATCATCTTCACCGGAATAGCCTGACGGCTACGCCAGTATGGGCCGGAGCCCATACCGGTCCGGTGGGAATCACCATCCCACCGGCCTCCGGACTTATCATCATCTTCACCGGAATAGCCTGACGGCTACGCCAGTATGGGCCGGAGCCCATACCGGTCCGGTGGGGAACGCCATCCCACCGGCCTCCGGACTTATCTTCTTCGTCTTCTTTGTGGCAGTCGTCACATCGAGAGGCTCCCCGGCTCGGCAGCGCCGTAGGGGCCTCCCCGTCCGATGTGTTTGACGCCGACTGAAGGTGCCGTCGCCCGTCTTCAGCCCGTCAGCGAGAGTCGTCACTGCTCCTGGAATCTTCTAAGCTCTTCTTCCTCGCGCACGGTGCGCTTTTCGCCCGGTCCGGTCGTCACCTCCTGGACCTTAATTGATGTCTGAACAGAGTGGGACGGCCAGTCTGTTCAGGGGCTCTAACTAGTTTTTGTTCGACTCTCCACCCACCTCTAATATGGCATGGCCCCTTCGATGACGTTTCGGGGTCGTATTTCATGGGTTCACTGGGTTTTATCCCCCTTTTTGAAATGAGTTACCGCAGAGCACCACGCACCTCTGGCCAAGGTGCCCACCGACCTTAAACTAGCGCATTCGTATCTCCATTCGAACAAACACGCACACTCTTTCAATCACCATTCATCCATTTCCCCCTCCTAATGGCCAGCCCCACAGCAATGCTGCTAGTAAATTTTTCCCTCCCGTACCCTTCGGTGGGGGATGCTTCTTGTGGGACACTCTGGAAAAAACTACCCTCCCGGGAGCTTCGCCCTCCGCAGAATTTCGAATCTTGTGAGGCCAGAAAGCGTTGAAGGCTTGGCCTCCCCATTATATGCATTCCCCCTTTTTGGCCCCCCGGGTTGGGTCAGAGACGGAAGGACCCCGCTTCCCCCTTTTTCGAGACGTGGTGAGACCGCCGAAAAGTCACCTTAGACGTGGAGATTTGGGTGCCATGCTAACATCATTAGGTGATTGGATAAGCCGTTAATTGTTTTAGAAAAATCCTTTCCACCCCGGCCCTGGTCCATGCTATGCAACTTCAATGCTGATACCTCTCACCTAGTCCTAGCATCGTTATCTGCTCGCGATAGCCTTCACTAAAATCCTATCTAAGTGGCCTCACGTCTAACGTGCCCAGGCCTGGACAAGTCATTAAAATTTTATCCGATCCCTTCAAAAGATGGTGTCAAGTTTACGCGTGCATTTTCCACTGCAGTGCACGCCAGTGATTATGCATCCACCTAACAGTTCGGTAATTTAGTAGCATTCGGGTGGGACACACAGATAATTTCCGTTAAGTTACAATTTCGAATTAACAGCTGACGTTTCGCTCATCAGTGTATGGAAATAATTGCACCGTACAGAAATCACCGTCTAAAATAACGTTCAGGTTTCCGAATCCAGCCCGTCAGATGTGATCACCGAATGTGCCTACAGGCTGTGGAAGATGTCTGCTTGATTTTCTTGTAAGGTTACCTTAAATGCAGTCACCGAAAATAATGTTTCCCTCAAAACTTACACAAGCAAAAAAAAAAAAAAACAGTGGCGGGCAAAGTTTGGACCTAGACAGCCAGACTCCCCGTTCGCATGTTTTTTTTTGTCGCAAATTTGAATTGGACGTTCTCTGGATGGTATTCCTATACGCATATACCTATCCCTTCCCATTATCCAGGGAACCAATCTGTGGTTCAGGCATTGTACGATATTGTATGAATGAAAATGCTGGGTAAGCGCGAAATTCTTAACCCTGGACACAGCTGTCATCTTTGTTTAATCCTCCCCCGAAGTGGACTGACTGAGCACTCCGCTAATTGCCGATGACCCACGCGACGGACTGGTGGCGTGACCGCACGGGCACTAATACATCCGTTAAGGTCGAAATAATACCCGAAAAATATATGATTCTAAAGTTGATAACTTGCGCTCTCGATTCGAGGCCTAATTACCCCAATCGCGTACCCTGCGCCGCCGCCCCGTCTCCATTCCTCCGACAGTGTACTCGATCAAAACAGGCCACCCTGCGAACCCGCTCTGTCCAGCCGCCTGGGCGGATGGCGAGCACGGCGCCCGAGGGCACAAACACCCCTCCCAGAGCGCCGGGCGACGGTATCTGGCAGGCGCGAGACGGTCACGCGGCCGGCGCCAAGACGCGGTCAGTCGGCCGGATCTGAAAGCGGCGCTTTATTCCCTTCCCCAAGTTGTAATTTTTATTGCATGTTCGGGGTTCTGAATCAAAAACATAGAATTTGTTGTATTGCCGAAATGGGGTGATTTCGCAGGACTCCTTCAGGATGTGAAGGGTGGTCCGACCTGTGCACTCACTTTCAAACTAATAGTCGTGCGGACATTTGATCCAGGAGGCTTTGAGCGAGACAAATTAGGCTGGAAACGATTTCTCAACAACATTTTCACAATTCCTTTTTTGGCCAAAATTATTCATGGTTATGAAACACCCCTTTAAACTATGCCAGTAAGTGGCTCATCCTTACTCTGCAGATATAGAAAGAATGCCTACGTTCATCCCACAATTATTGTCGCCACCTGCGCCGCCGCCCCGTGGACACAAGCGTCACAACAGAAGCGACCAAGTTCGGCCGCTCCCCTTCTGCGACGACCGTGCCCGCGTGAAAGGGGGGGAGAGACGCACAAATATGCGCAAACAGCTATTTAGAGCGGCGGCGATCTACAACAGAAACGAGGGTGACCCGCTTTTCTCGCGACTGGACGACTGGCGGACGTGTGGAGCGCAGAGCCGTCCCTGCTTCATACTGGGTTTTCCGGTTTTTGCGGTGCACCGGTATGGAGAAGAAACTAATCAACCTTCCAGAATTTCGGCTAAACTTGAAGTTCATCTCTAAAAATTAATCAAGAGGAGAAACGTAATCCTACGAAAATAGTTGGTTCACATAATTTGTCACTTATAGCCATAGTACAATCTGGAATAAAAAACACCCTCGGCCTAAGAAAGTTTAGAAGCGTGTACGAACATGTTTCCTTTAATCACCTTCTATTTATACTATAACGTCCGAACCTCACAACGTTAAAACCAGAAATTGGTACGATACGAACGGAGGCACTGTCCAGCGTTGCCGCGTAGAGCTGGTTCTAGTAACAGGCGCCATCTTGTCACCTGCTCAAATCCGTATAACTCATACTAATTCGATGCTAATTTATATTGCCCCTTTTTGTCTGAACTTCCGATTTAATCCTGGCATGAATTATCCCGGCGCGGTTGCAAATACTAATGCACACAATGTGATAATTCCAAGAGAGTCTGTTCCAAAACAAGAATTAGGTGAGTAGACCGACGTTCGGTGAATACATTATGGGAATTACTGTAAAAGTCGCCCGATAAACTTAAGTTGAGGGGATTTCAACACACACACATGTCGCAGCCAATCTCCAGCCGCAAACGTAGTCTGAATTGCATGCGTTTTGGCGCCCATGAAAAAAACATTCATAAGGAGAAACGAACGTACCCAATCTGTAGTGTGATGTTCAGCTAACCAAAGCATCGAAGGATTCCTCTGTGTACATGTCGGCTAAATTTACTTTACATACGAATGTGCCGGCCACGAGCAAAGAAAAAAACATGGCGTCGATAATTCTGTCCCCAGCTAGGAACCCTTTTAAATTCCGACAGATTTACTAGAACAGATGGCAAGTGGTTAACTGCTATTCTGTGGAAGAACCATAGAACTCTGTCTAGGCATTGTATAAATTTATATACAACAAATTACCCTCCGTTAGACCATAATCAGCTCAGCTCGTCATATTTCATTTCGTCCTTTGTCCCACACTTTCAGCGGTATCTGCGAATCAGTAGACGATCTGGACAGATTTTCCATACCCTATATTTGTACGCTTTTCTCGGGCAAGTTACTCATGTTAGCGGAATCATTTAGTACACTAGCAAAGGGGAAAATTTGAGTCGAGTTATCAGTATTTTGGCGCCACTGTTCCTTCATTCTCAAGCAACTCCATAATTTGGCACATTCCTAACTAATCTTACCGGTTCACAGATGCCTGCCGCGGCATACACTCACATAATATCCTCCCCTGCCCTGATTTCCCAATGTTAACAATTTAAACAATGCATGTCCTTTGGCTCGGTGGAAGAGAGGAAATAAATTTTGAATTTTGAAGAAACGGCTCATCGTTTCTTGTACTCACATGGCTGCTGTGTCAGCGCTGGCGCGTCCTCCCAGCCTGCCCTCCGGCGTGTGTCCCCTGGAGTCAAGCCTCCTTCCTCTACGGCCTCCGCACCAATAGTCCTTGTCTCTCCTCTCTCTCCCCCTCTGGGATCCAGACACCCCTCTACTGAGCCCTCATTGGCTCTCCTCCCCGCGTCTGCTGTCCCCGAGCTGGGGTGCGGGTCTCTGCTCTGGTCGCCACTCTCTTGTGACCCATTTACCGCCGCCTTCAGCGGCCAGAACCATGTGAACCATGGCATCCCAGATGCTCTAACCCACGGGCGGAGGCCAAAAAGTCGGTTGCTCCGGGGGCACCACCTTAGCTGAGGCCTAGGACTCAGTGCTGCATCAACATCATGTGAGCACTCAAAAAAGGGGGCCGAGTACGGTGCCTCGGCTGGAACTGGGAACAGAGGGAACCAATTTGTTACCTCCAGCGAGCAGCACCTGCTACCCTGGGCAAGGGGGGTGCTGTTTACCTCCCTCACCGAGCCAATGGAACAGATGGCGTCTACGCAGCTAAAATAGAAACTTAGGACTGCATCGGCACAGCACATTACATCAGCATATATACACAGAAATAGTGAGCGAGGCAAAAAATGCACTACATCGAAAAAAATGTCGCTACAGGAGCACAAGGAGGATGATATCGCAAATGGATTTAATAATTTTTTTTGCTACAATTGGATCAAAAATTAAAAAAGTCATTCTTATTTCGAACATAAATCCTGTAGAATATCTCGAAGATTACTCACACCCACCATTTACGTCTTTACTTTCAACAAACCAAAAATAGATAGAAAATATCATCAAATCTCTTAAAGTGGGTGGTGCCATTGATGGAATTAGCACAAAAAATTTGCACCATGCATATAAAAGTTGTCTTATTTTTTCAACCTATGTCTAAAGAAAGGTATATTTCCAAAGATGTTAAAAGTAGCAGTAGTGGTCCCTATTTATAAAATCTTCTTAAAAATCTTGGAGCGTTTAATATACCAATATTTTTCTGATTATTTGATCGAAAATAACATTTTACACTCATTACAGTTCGGCTTTAGAAAAAAGCATAGTACTTACATGCCTCTGGTACATCTTTACGACAGCGTAACAAAATCTCTACAAAAAGGTAATACATCATGCGGAATTTACTTACATTTGAAAAGAGCGTTCGATACTTTTAGTTTAGGCATATTGTTACAATAGTTAAATCACATTGGCATTAAGAGCAAATTGTATAATATTATTTCTTCATATCTAGCGAACAGATTTCAGAGGTCTAAAATTAAGGGGATGGTCTCCCATGCAAAACAAATAATGATGAGTGTGCCTCAGGGCTCAATACTAGGACCACTATTGTTTATTATATATATTAATGATCTGTATCGAGTTAACTGAAACTAAATTTTACTTATTTGCGGATGATACCGCTATTATAATTTCGGAAGGTGGTGTGAGGTCTTTAGACAAAACTCGATAAAGTTCTACCAGAAGTGTCAAAATGGTTTCAGTCAAACATTTTGTCTCTCAATGCCTCAAAATCTCATTATCAGCTTTATTTCGGCGCTAACATTAAAAATCTTGATGTAAGGCTAAATGGCAGGCAGCTTAAACGTGAAGAAACTGTATGGTATCTTGGAATTTATATCGACGAAAAACTTCAGTGGAGTTCGCACATCCTTCATGTATCATCATTAATCAGTAGAAGTTTAGGAATCATGAGCAGAGCCAAGTATTTCTTATCATTACGGGAACTTCCTCATCTGTATAACGCCTTTATATTGCCCCATCTAAATTATTGTGCATTGGGGGATGAGGTGGCTTAGTGGATAGCAGTCTTGTCTTTTATGCCACCGGTCCCGGGTTCAAGTCCCGGCGGAGCCTCTGAATAAGTCGATCTGATCTCCAAAATCCCTTCCAACAGGGTGAGAGTTGGCGACGCTGTATGACCCTGGCAGTTGGTGCGTCGTTAAACCCCAACAATCATTACGATTGTGCATTGGTTTGGGGTAGTAATTACGAATCGGCTCTCGATAAAATCATCAAATTACAGAAACGTGCTATTCGAATCATTGATAAAAAACCGTCTATTACCACACTAATGAACTGTTCCTAAAATTAAAAATACTTAAATTCCCAGATCTATTCTCAGAACAAAAAGCTATCATATTGTCTAAAGTATTGGATGGTACAATGTCGTATGTGATATTATCTCTTTTTCAGATATACAGAACAAATAATACGAGACTGATTAGATATTTTGAAATACCTTTGGCTACAACAAATTATAGGAGGGTCATTCCACCATAAATCGACCAAAAAATTCGTAAAATAAAACCCTTCTATTTTTTATTCTCTCTGAAATTGGTTTCAAGGGGGTTTCAAAGGTGTAGAATCTAACCAGGGCGTCAAAAAAATTATTTGAAAATTTGGTCTGGCCGATATAGCCTCCGGCATTTTTCGGGGGTCACCATGTAGGCATTGTTTTGAAAGCCTATAGTTCTGCCATTTTTTAATGATTGTGACGATATTTTACATTTTTGTTCACCATTTAACCTTCACCATATTTCAATTTGGCTATCTTCGATTTTTATATTTCTGCAAAATTGACGTCATGACCTCGTGACCTAGTTTTTGAACGGTGACCTTGACCCGCAGTACAGTGAAATTTATAAATTCGTGTAAAAGTATTTTTACCTTTGGAAATACTCTTTTAGGTAAAGTAATAAAACAAATATGGTTTTCGCACTAAATATACTACTTTTTGCTTCCGAAACATGACACTAGGTGTCACTATGGAGCTGTACCATCGTAACTCGCGGTATGGTTAATGCCAGTGACGACGGAACGTCCTAATTTAAGAGGGGCGCCATGGAATTTTCACCAATTTCTTTCCCGTCAACGCCATAGAGGGTTTTAACCCTTACACGTAGAGGGGGGGTGTTGCAACCCCCTCAGGTTTTTCAAGAATTGAAAACAAGCTTCTTAAGTTAGAGTCTTGAAATGTTGTATAGCCTCTTACGCATTCATTGCGGACATCTTGCAAATAATTTTTCCTACCCTTCAAGGTCACGGAGTTATGACCTCAAGAGTGGAGTCATGTTGGGGTCATTTGGGCGCCTGTACCCGTTTTTTCGTGAATGCTCCAGACTCTTATCGTTCTTTTGCATCATTTGCTTATGAACTGTCCCAAAATATTTTCCTCCAGCCTTCGAGGTTCATTTTTATCATGTTAGTCCTTTTATGACCTTTTTTGACATTCAATGATCTTTATTTGACCTTGCGTCACTTCAGTGATAAGTAACTCTGTGTCGAATAACGACTGCAGATGCGCGTTTCAATTCAGTATTTCTAAATGAGATGAACACCGAATTATTTAACTTGCGTCCGGTACAGGCCTAACCTTTTTTGCCTGTGACCTTTTTACCTTGAAAGGGGGTAAGCAATGACAAATGAAGAAGCAAACTTACTTGGAGTAAAGGATGCAGAATGGTTTATGTATAGTCAATTAAAATGATATGGACACTAAACTAGTTGGTTTGCATGTTAAATTGACTTGCCTTTTTTCGAAATTTGACCTCATTTGACCTTGTAAGCAATAGCAAATGATGAAGCAGGCACTTGGTGTAACTGATGCAAAATGTCTTATGAATTGTCAATTTGCATGAAAATGACCCTAAACAAGACGTTGTTCTTCCAAAACTGACTTAACCTTTTCAACCTTTGAACTAATTCGACCTTGAAGGGGGTGTAAGCAGTGACAGATGATTAGAAACTCACTAAATTGGCATAAATGATTCAGAATGGCTTGTGAATAGTCCATTTAAATGATGTGGACTCTGAACTAGTTACTTCCACTTCTAAGGGAGTACTTTTGAGCTCTGAACCAGTCCCATGCAATGCAATGCACCACTAAAAATCACCAATGATTTTTTTTAGTGCCTAAAAATTCTTCATTATAAAAGAGCTAAAATAATGAGTATGCTGAGCAGAATTCACAACGAGATTACCATTGGTCAAGTTTAAACACGTTTGAAAATGCCACAAGGGTTTACCAAACGCTATAAAAGCCGAACTGAGGCATAACATGTTTTAAATTCAAGCTACGTCCGGGGGAACGCCACACAAAGCCTCAAAATCCAAAAATATTCCATAACCTTCGCCCCACCTAAAATAATGAAATCGATCGCCCCAAAGGTTTTTTGGGGAACAACAAACAACGAGGGGCAGCACCACGGTTGAGGGTTCTACCTCTTACCCCATTATTTTCCCATCACCCCTGAAATTTATTACCCCGGCTCACCCTAGGTCAGGTCACCAGGCGAGGTCAACCAAGGTCACCTCACTTTAACTTTTGAGCTCTACCACAGCTACATTTCTAAGCCGATCGATTTAAACTTTCGACACTTCATGACCACTCCGGAGTCTACAAAATTTATCTTCGGGATTTTCCGATTTGGTGACCTGATGTCAAGTCACCAGGTAACCTCTTCCATAGAAAAAAACATGGGAAAAGCTGTCTTATGAGCTAGAAGTCACAAAGAAATCGTAAATGCTCAATTTGCTCAGACAAGCGTTTTTGGACACCCTTTCATGGATCCCAGGGACGATATTGCCCTTTGACCTATCTGAGATCATCAGAGGTCAACAGAGGTCAAAAACAGCATTTTGACGACCACTTTTGACCTAGTTAAGCTACAACACTGAATCAAAGGTCATCGTGTATGTCTCGACACTAGTTTTCATTTGATATACAACACGGTCACTTACTTACCTTTCGAGACCTCCGGTCATATTAAGTCACGAGGTACCCTCTGGAGGTCAAACCACTGGCGGGAGTCCATTATGTTCCACAACAACCCTGATGTAATTGACTTGTGCCCTTGAGATGATTGATGACTGGTACCGATCTATTGTACGCCACCCAATCCCCGTCTTTATTTTACGTTATTTAATTTTTTTATTTCTCCATTAACCTTTTTTATTATTATATTCATTTCACCATGTCATGTCCCACCATTTCAGCGGCTGCAAATGAGTGATGTCTGATGAGGATAATTAATACTGACGATGATGCCAAGCGAGAGGGGTGAGGGGAGTGCACCTGTGAGATAACAGATGTGTTTCTTGGGAATTACTGCAATGTTTTAATTTACGTAGCTGTGTATGCTTTATGTATGTTTTTTTATACTGGCAATATATGTGTATGGATGCATAGCGGAGAAAGTCCTGGTATTTTCCTATCAAATGATTTTTGCTAGATCTCAATAGCTCTAATGGCGTGAGAGCTATGCTCAGGTTTGTTAAGGATTGCATGTCTTACTGGAAATAGCCTATCGTGACATAACTTGACCTCTGGAGGTCAAAACATAGACCTGAGCGCTTAAACGTGTTAATAAAATCTTACTGAATTAACATGAGCTTTCTATTGCCTTTTGCAGCTTTGCGCTAACTTCCATATTTTCGGAGTTAGGGGGCATTGATGGCCCACCAGTGGGGCGAAGGTGGCGCCGGACCCCTGTGGGACGCGGGTTAAATGCTTCTGGAAATGACTTCACAGTTCGGTGATTCAATGTGACGGGAACACATTTATTTTCAAAAGATGTACAATGATCCAAACAACCATACATGAAATTTACAACAGCCAAGTTCATTCCCAAAGGGACATTAATGTGAACTCAAAATAGGGGAGGGTAACCCCCTATTCCTGTGCTTGTGTTAAAATACTTCAACTCGAGGTTGACTGCTTGATTTTGACTCTTCAAATGTTTTTTATATTTTACAGTTGCAAGTTAATTAGAACATGAGTTACGATAGCATAGCTCCAGTGACACCTAGCGTTATATATAGGAAGCTAAAAGTAGTATATGCATTTCGAAAGCCATTTTTTTCTTTATTTGATATGAAAGACTACTGCCATATGTCAAAACGCTTTCAAAAGAATTTTTGAATTTCACTGTACTACGGGTCAAAGTCACCGTTATAAAACTAGGTCATGAGGTCACCAAACATTTTTTGTTTAAATTTCGAAATTGAAGATAGCTAAAATGTTTCCCGTAGAATTTACATCCTAAAACGATACAATTTTCAGAAATCACTTAAAAACTTTTGGAGCTATAGGCATTCTAATCAATGCCTGTATAACGGCCTTCAGAAATTGCCGGAGGCCATTTCTCTCAAACAAATTTTTAAATATTTTTGGGGTACCATGGGTGGATTCTACGCCCTTGTGAGTCCCCGTATACCAATTTTGGAGGAAATAAAAAATAGTAGGGTGTTATGCCTTGGTCGATTTATGGTGGAATCACCCAGGAAGTTTGCTCTGGCATGCTCTGCACCTGAAATTTGGAATAAAACTAAATGTCCAACCTTCAGAAACCTAACGGGAGTTCCATTAAACAAACATGTGCTTAAACAACATATCAGAGAATTCTTCTTTTGCAAATATAGAATTATTGATATGAGCCTCAATGAACGATGCTAATAATGGGAGCGGGGTACCAAGATATATATATATATATATATATATATATATATATATATATTTATATATATATATATATATATGTGTGTGTGTGTGTGTGTGTGTGTGTGTGTGTGTGTGTGTGTGTGTGTGTGTGTGTGTGTGTGCGTGCGTGTGTGCGTGCGTGCGTGCGTGCGTGCGTGCGTGCGTGCGTGCGTGCGTGCTCGGACCCCGGATCAACGGTTTTGCCCACACCGGGTGTGTAAGATGTGTGAATTAGCCAGCTGACTGCGGCCGCGTACACACAGATTCGCCGGAGCGTTCGTCGGTTGCACTGGCTGGCAGACGCTCGCGCACGGTGTGCGCGTTGCCCCTAGCAACTGGATACGCGTGAACATGCTATTTGTCGCTAATCCAACAGTGCTAGTACAAGTCAGTTGAAGCTAAGGCGAGTGGAAGTCGTTGTGGTGATCAAAACAGTTTTGATTAAGGTCAGTTGAAGTGAGAGCAAATGAAATTCGGTGTGGTGGTTTTAGCAAAGCAGCATGAAAAGAAAGGTAGGTTTAAGAGGGAAAGATATAACAGGCGGGTATTTGTGCGTGTTTTCTGTGAAATCATAATTTTCTGGCACAGGCCCGGCAACCCACGGGCGGAGCCAGAGTTTCTGACCAGCGGGAACTTTGCTCAGGGGGCGCTATTTGAACCAAGGAGCGTTATTTGGACAAAGCTGCACCATTTTAGCCAGCCCGTCATATTTTCCCCTGAATCCGCCTATGCCAGGTGTGTGATATGGTGCTGAACAGAAGGCATCATCGAGGTCCAATCCTTAGGACAGCTTCTCAAGATAACTTCTTGGCATGGGTTCGAGCACAGGAAGGGGAATTACCTAAATATTATTTAAAGGAAATACCTCTCGTGTTTTCAAGAGTACATACCTTAGGCATAAAAACCGCCGATGCGGTTCAGAAAATCAAACGGGTGAACATCACAGCCAAGGGTGCAGCCTGAGCTTCGGTATGGGGGGCACACCACCTCAGGGGCGGACCCAGAACCGAGTTTTGGGGGCCAAACCCATGTCTGCCTCTCCTCCTGGGGGGAGCAAATATTTTTGCTCTACAGACCAAGTGGAAACACCCTTTTCATTGCTCTACAGACCTAGTATAAGCTACCTCTCCAAGTGCATTATCACTGTCCGGGGGTGCGGGGGGCGGGGTGGGAACGATTTTTTCTCTAAAGACCTCGTGTAAACACCCTTTTTAAATTTCTCCGGCGTTTGGGGGCCAAAAGATAGTTTGTCCCCTCTCCAGCGCTTTCGGGAGGCCGTGGCCGGAATGGCCCCCTGCGTCCGCCAATGCACCACCTTTAAGGGGCACCCCGATAGAACAGGCATTTTAAACATAACTTAAAATGCTTACTATATCTTAGTTTATATAACTTTTGAGCATCTTTGGTCCTAGAGAAATGTAAATGATGTAGTGACGGAGAAGTAAAGCACTGTTAAAATTGGAAAAAGAGAATAATACCGGAATATCATGAGCATAGCCAAAACACACGCTGTTTTAGAAAGATTTAAGGAGAAGTCTGCGAACCATTGGCGGACGCAAGGGGGATTCCGGTCATTGGCTCCCTCCCAAAGCGCTTAAGGGGGCCAAACTATCTTTTGGCTCCCCAAACTCCGGATAAATTTGTGAAAAGTTGTTTTCGCAAGGTCTGTAAAGCAAAACAATCTTCGCTCCCACCCCCACCCCCCCAGGGTAGCGATCATGTACTTGTTTAAGATTGGAGATAAAAAGGTTGAATGTTGTCATTGTAAATAGTCCTAAAAATAACCGTCTTACACTCATACTATATATTGAAGAGAAATGGCCAAGCATTACCTTGGCCCTTTCTCTTCAATATGCTTAGCCATTTCTCTTCAATGAATGTGAGACGGTTATTTTTAGGAGTATTCACGATCATGTACTTGGAGGGGTAACTAATGCTAGGTCTGTCGAGCACGTCCCCCCCAGGAGAGGCAGACATGGGTTTGGTCCCCCCAAAACTCGGTTCTGCATCCACCCCTGCTGCCAACTCATGGCAAGCGATAACAAAGAAATCGGGAGAGCCTGTGATGTGCAAGCTAAGATACATTGGATAAAAAATTCATTTGTTTTTGCGCCCTGTTTTTTTCGTGACGAGGGAGCCCTGGTTGAACACGGAATAAGTTCCGCGACTCCCACATGGCCCTTGGGAGGAGGAGTGGCATTGTGGCATTGAGAGAGTGGTTTTTCTGCCGGAATGATTTGGGAGATACCTTTTAATGCGTCCATAAAGTTCCCTATTTTAAGCTATATGTACGTTCCAGTAGGAGTAAAAAAGGTAAATAAGCTGGTGGTTTCGATGGGGATGGGGCCATAGGCAGTGGCGGATCTAGCCGATCGGTTTGGGGGCAAACCGAAGTCGAAAAGCAAAACAAAAGCGTCACGCAGTGAAAAAATTATGCTGGGATATGGCTTGACGGTATAATTTGGGATATTTAAGTCAAAATGCAAAACAACGTCTCGGGGTTGAAAAATATGGGCTCAACCTACATTTTCCCTATTCAAGGCCCAATATTTCCACTGAACTTGACTGGTTCTGTTTGAAGTTGAGAGTTGGAGCACCAAAACCCAGTAGCAGATCCAGGGGGGAGTGGCAAACAGGCATTCTCCAAAGGGTCATTCCACCATAAATCGACCAAAAATATCGTAAAATAAAACCCTTCTATTTTTTATTCTCTCCAAAATTGGTGCTAAGGGGGGATTCCAAGGTGCAGAATCTAACCATGGCGTAAACAAGTATTTGAAAATTTGGTAAGACAGATGTAGCCTCCGGAATTTTTCGGGGGTCACCATGTAGGTATTGTTTTGAGAGCATATAGTTCTGTTTTTTAATGATCATAACGATATTTTACATTTTTGTTTAACATTTAGCAGATTCCAATTTGGCTATCTTCGATTTTTATATTTCTGCAAATTTGACCTCATGACCTCGTGACCTATTTTGTGAACAGTGACCTAGACCCGCAGTATAGTGAAATTTATAAATTCGTGTGATATGATTTTTACATTTGTAAATTCTCTTTATATAAAATGAAAATATGGCTTTCGCACAAGATATACTACTTTTTACTTCCGAAACATGACACTAGGTGTCACTATGGAGCTGTGCCGTCGTAACCCACGGTATAATTAATGCCAGTGACGGCGGAACGTCCGAATTTAAGGGGGAGCCGTGGAATTTTTAACCCATTTATTACTA
The DNA here is from genome assembly GCA_034440635.1 of Lepas anatifera. Classification (NCBI taxonomy): domain Eukaryota; kingdom Metazoa; phylum Arthropoda; class Thecostraca; family Lepadidae; genus Lepas; species Lepas anatifera. The sequence goes on along the minus strand of JAOTON010000941.1, from coordinate 112,425 downwards.
ATCAACGCCATAGAATGTGTTAACCCTTTGCACGTACAGCCGGGTAGTTGCACCCCCCCTCAGCAAGTTTTTGAAGCATTGGAAACAAGCTTCTGAAGTAAGAGTCTTGAAATGTTGTATAGCCACTGTGGCATTCATTGTGCACATTTTGCGAGAAAAATTGTTCCTACCCTTCACGGTCACGGGGGTTATGACCCCAATAGCGGAGGCAAGTTGGGATCCTTTGGGCGCCTGTACCCGTTTTCACGTGAATGCTCCTGTCTCTCACCGTTCTTTTGCAGCATTTCACCGTTCTTTTGCAGCTCATGATCTGGCCCGTAATATTTTCTTCCAACCTTCGTGGATCACTTATGAGGTTAGTAGAACTTTTATGACCTTTTTGACATTCAATGACCTTGATTTGACTTCGCGTGATCTCAGTCATAATATGTGTCAAATAACGCCTACAGATGCGTATTTCAATTCAGTATTTCTAAATGAGATAAACACCGAAGTATTTGAGTTGCGTCCGATATAGACCTGACCTTTTTCGCCCTGTGGCCTTATTTTTCCTTGAAAGCAGAAACAGATGAAGAAGCAAAGTTGCTTGACGTAAATGATGCATAATGGTTTATGAATAGTCAATTTGAATGACATGGACACTAAACTAGTTGATTTGCATATTATATGGACTTGACCTTTTTTCGAAAATTGACCTTACTTGACCTTGAAGGGGGTGTAAGCAATAACATGATGAAGCAGGCACTTGGCGAAAATGATGCAAAATTTCTTACGAATAGTCAATTTGCATGAAAAGGACACTAAAAAAGACGTTTTTCTTCCAATACTGACTTGACTTTTTCGGCCTTTGAACTAATTTGACCTCAAGAGGGACAGATGATTAGAAACTCATTAAATTGGCGTAATTGATTCAGAATGGCTTCTGAATAGTCCCTTTAAATGATATATAGTCCCTTTAAATTTTCGGGATTTTTAGATTTGGTGACCTGAGGTCAAGTCAACAGGTAACCTCTTCCATGGTCACCTGAAGGGTCGTAATACGTGGAATGCGCAGCGTACTACGGTTTACAACCAACGTGTTACGTGGGCGATCTGTGGATCAAGATGAATGAACGAATGACCTGACATCTGTTGTTGGGGAAACAGGGTATTAGTTCTGACGGGTCATGTCGTGTGGTGCATGTGTCGAGGGTGACGCACCCTTAAGTTCATCGCTATCATCATTGCTGCACCTCTGTCCCGGCTCTTCACGAAGTCCATCCTTGAAGGGAAGTTCCCAGAATGTTGGAAAATAGCTTGGTGTTCCTACAGTAAAGTACAGTAGGTGCAGTAAAGCAAGACCCTAAAAGATAAGGTTGGTCAAAGTCTCCTACCAAGGGCCTACTAGCACTTAACGGTAAATTATTCTAATCTTGCTCACAACAAAATATGTAGAATATTTTCTTCAAGAAATTCACCTCAACTGAGATATTTGTGATGAATTAGGTCTTTATTTTGCATTATATCGGTTTTATTTAAAACAGTATGTTTTTTGCACATCCTCTTGTGCGCCTCTTGTGCGAGAAATAAGAAATTAAAAAAATGTTCGTAATGATTATGGTTAGGAAGTACTGAGTGATCATTCGAATGATTCCATTGATATACGCTTTCCGCAGTGCCGGATCCAGGGCTTCATTTTAGGAATGGGGGAGGAGGTTTTAGGGGGCTCGGAGCCTCTTCCGCCATTACCTCAAACAGCCTCCGGCTTCGCAGTTACCATAGGCACTCTGAAACTTCGTTGAGGGGGGGACTTGAGCCCCCTAGCTGAACCTTTTGTCCGCCACTGGTTTCCCCAATGCTACCACTGTCGGTTATCACACGTGTGAGGTCAGTTTTCCATACCACTATCCGGTAATATTCGTTGGAATCGACCAGTAGTACTGCATTATTCGACCATTTGTTTATTGTATTTTTGTCTCAAACTTTCCGGCGTTATTTAGTGGAAAGTAGCCGAGAATTTTATTCAAATCGATGAATCGTAGAACTACTGGAAATATGGCGGAAAGTTAGGGCTATTTGGATACTAACCGATCAGTGGATATGAAGGCGGGGGCACAACTAGGCACAGCAGGTGCCCGGGGCGTGTGTGTGCTTCCCAGATCCTCTGTCACCATGTTCTGCACCTTCATGTTGTGACTGGTGGAGTCTGTCATGAAAAACTCTATCTTGCTTCACAGAGTGTCAGCCGGCGCACTTCCAAACACACTGAGAATGTTCAGCAACGTCAGCTTCAGGTTTGACAAATTGCAAAGTCTCCGTTGCAATGGACATGACTGGGAATGGATAGTGCCTGTCTCTGATCGTCACACCATGCGCCACAAAGCGTCCAGCTCCTTGCTTCTTTGAGCCGTCGTCATGAAACGTGACAGTTGACTTGTGGTTATTCTTCATGATTTGAACAATGATTTTAGCTAGTGCCTACGCCTCAATTTGCCTTACTCACCTCTATGCTCTCTTCCTGTGAGGGACTGTGTCCAGCGTGACCTTTTCCTTGCCTTTATGGAATATCTGCCTCTTGACTTTAAAAAAAAAACTCCATGGCGACGATAAGTGTAAGTGCTGTTGGCCCTTAGTGGATTTTGTGGTTTGAATAGCTACAGTTAGCACCTCTACGTGTCGAGGTTTGTGGTGTGACATCTGAATGTGTCAGACATAGCCGGGGGCGTTTATGTTCCATGTATATGGTGATTAGGAAATAGGTGAGCAGAAATCTGACTGATAGCGACGTGTTTATTTGATTATATTTTTAAAGCATAATTCGTACCAGGCCTTTGCACCTCTGTTGAGTTTTGTCTCCTCTCGGCGGGCGAGCTGAAGCGTCCTGAGCTGGCGCGAGGTGGGTCGCGACCTCTTTGGGTCGAGGCGGTACAGGCGAGCGGTTGTGGGTTGTGAAGGAGATCTGGTGAATGGACTTTAACTTTGTGTCAAGGTTATTCTGCGGCATCTAACGTTAATGTCATCGATTCGTGCTTATAATTCGCAACGTGTTTGATCGACTAAAGGTAACATCATTTCGATTGTTATATACTTTATGCGTATACTTTAAAGTATAGTTCAGGCGGCTTATTAACCTTTGTCTGTCCCCGTCTATTGTAGGAGTTACGGGATGCGTGTGCATCGGTCATCGGCGGGCGGCGACGGCCAGTGACGTTCGCGCCGTTTCGTTTGCAGTCGCCGGTCGTGTTAGAGGGCTCATTTGTCGGTACGTGTGTTAAGGTTCCCGCTGCTGTCCTGAATGCCCGCCTCAGCAGCAGAGGAAGGGCTAACATCATAGTGGGACGATGCGATTATCAAATACTTAAGATGAAATGATCGATGTTATTGCAAATACACTGCACTCTGGGTGTGATGCCCAGTGGGAAAAACGGAAAAGGGTGCTGTTTTTGGATGTTTCAGCTCTAGGTTTGGTTTATGTACGGCAGAATAATTTATTTGTGCCATTTGAGATGAAGTCATTGATTGACTGCACGATGGTTGCCGCTTGTGCTTAACAACATTCATCCGTGCAGAAACGGTGGAAATGCACCGTCACGTTAAGACATGACCTCTTTCGGAGAGCGGGAGCGACGCGGCTACTACAATAAGTGTGATCCCGATAGCTCATGTGCAGCTCAGAAATCATGCGGTCACAGGTGCGGTAGTATTCGGTGCGTGCTTTCCCAATGCTCTAACGCACATGACGCCAGTTCCTTGGGAGATCATCTTGGTTGCCTTCGTTACCAGCGCTCAGCGGCTTATTTTCCATGAGAAGCATACGATCCGGATGGAACGGCCGATCAGGATTTTAATGGAGTCATTGACTCCTTAAAGCGTTACTTTATCAGCGCTTTAGCACAGAACGCACTATGTGCTGGGGATGGAGTGGAATTGTATTCCGATACGGACAGCAATTTGGGTCATGGAACCTAGGTCGCTAACTTAAGTCTCTTTGTTTTATGATTTTGTTCTTCATCTTCAGCTCGCAAAAAGTCGTCGTCCCCTGCTGACTCCTTGGGCTCGACCGTTGGAATAATTTTTGTTTACGCTTTACGAAACTTGCTGCCTCACCACTCTTCATTTTCCATTGTATCGTTCGCATGCTGCTTGCGATTTTCAGTCTTTTGCCATTTCTTGTCAACAAAAGCATCGCAGGGCATATTTATTCTGTCATGTGTCTGGTCTTCGTAGAAACTACGATCGTTATCGCAAACGTGGATACAGGAGGGTAAAGTACATGTACCCCTTCCGCCCATCGAGCCTCGACTCCCCCTGAAATGGTCGTGCCCCCCTGACAGTTCGATGGCGCCCCCTGAAATGTCGCTTCCCATCCCCCCCAGGATGCAAAAATCGGCACCCACCGATGGGATTTTGTGCCCACCTGATAGGTTTCGCGGATCAAAAGTAGCACCCCCTGGTCCGGATGCCCCTCCGCAGGTACCTCCCCGATTGGCAATCTTGGATTCGCCTATGCGTTCTCGATTTCTTTCACTCCGCGTTCTTCCTCATGTCCTTTGCGTGCTTCTGGATCTTTGCATATGATACGGAAACCTTTTTCATAGCTGTATTGATGCTCTTGTATGTCGTGGGGTAAACATTATACCATAACTAGTGATTAATGAGTTCCTCAACAACTACCAAGATAGCTTCCTCTTTGGTGGGTGTAAGGGAAGCTGACTTCCCTCCATGACTTCAAGTTTCGTGGGAAGGTGTCCGCGGGTGAAACACTCCCTGGCAATAATCTCTTCTGAGCCTAAAACAATTTTACCTTAGATATTAGACTTGTTGAAGCCATCTCGGTTTATTTGAAGTAAGCATTCGTGTTTCAGATATCAAAATATTTTACTCGTTTTTTAATTAAACAACATTACTGTCGGTGCCTAAAAACTGCCAAACAGGAAAAAAGTTGTATTTTCTTTCACCAAGACACAAGAATGTGCAGAGGTTATCGTGTAAAAAAGGCACAACCTTTTCATAGTTATCTTATCTTAGTTGTCAAATCCAAACAAAACGTTGAAACAAAGGTAAAGCAATATTTGAATACAAATTTATGAAACTTGACGGAACTAAAGAAGGGAAAAATAAGAGAGCTCCATGTAATAAGAAAGAGTGTAATGTAATAAGAGTGGTCCATGCTAGCTTTCGTGAGTAGCTTCAGTAGATTTCACATTCGTTTTGTCTCACTCATATAGCGTGACTAAAATTCGACTCATGGCACGGAACTCGGTACATGGCTGCACCGGAGACAGTAAACAGAGCCAAATGCTCACAGAGGGCAGTTCATTTCCCTTTTGCAAAAAAAACTAGCGTGTATGGCTTTCAACTGAGATATTGACGTGAAAATTGTGACGTGAAAATTGGGGGATGATATAGATTCCATATTTTTATTTGCACCAGCAGCCCACTCAAATTAATAATTTTGTGGTGTGCCAAACCCCATTTTCAGCCTCAGTGAAAATAATTTCCATTTCTTTTCTTCTTTACGTACGTGCCTGATCAAATTATTCATCTTCCCGATATTCGTTTTAAATATCACTCCACGGTCGCGGCACAAAACACCAAAAGTAGTTTCGCCGGGCGCAGACCTTATTTGTAAGCAGCGCGAAAGCTGACTTCATTTCTACGTTTCTCACATATGACAGCATAAGCAAATCAGCTAATCGGTTCCTTTCGCTCAAATTTGTCACTTAGGTCACCCCCTCTACTTATAATGGAAGTGACCAAAAATTAACCCCACCTTAGGTCAGCAATATCGAAATTCCGAGGTAGCAAATTTGTAGATCCTAATGTTCTCATCATATTGTGCAGGGAGGCACGGTCACGTGACATCAAAACAATTTCATGCCAGCTGATGATTGAACCTCGTATTCCGGAGATACTCAAATGGGACAAGCAAAGAGCGTAAACGTAAAGTAAAGGATTCAGTTCGATGTAATTTTAGCAATGCCATCAGCGGAGACTATTCTAGTGCACTGAATTTTCACCGACGCTTGATAAAAATTGGAAAGGTAATAGCACCTTGGAAAAGTAGTATTCGCATAGAAATAATATGCGGAACGGTGGAATATATATATATATATATATATATATATATATATATATATATTTCGACGGATTTCTACCATACTCAGCCTCAGCGACGGTGGAACGTCCAAATGTAAGGGGGGCACCATGAGCTTTTCAACCCATAGGCGGATGCAGGGGTGAAAGGGGGGCACGTGCCCCCGATCGACTCTCACCCCCCACCCCCTGAAATGTCGCTTGCCCCCCTCCAGGATGCGAAAATCGGCGCCCACCGATATAATTTTGCGCCTATCTGATAGGTTTTCCGGTCAAAAGTGGCGCCCCCAGGGCCGGATGGCGCCCACCCGGAAACGTGCCCCCCGCGATCAGCAATCCTGGATCCACTTATGTTTCAACCCATTTCTTTCCAGTCAACGCCATTGGGTTATTATTAAAATTTATTATTTAAGGGAGGGCACCGTGCCCCCCCCGTTCCGCCACCAGTGACCATACTCCCGTCATCATACAATCGGGTAAAAGTAAAAAATGTCCGGAGCAGCGAAGGATCCAACTTCCAAGGGGAGGAGAGTGAAAAGAAAATTACCCACCCCTTCCCGCCCCCCATTGGCAGACGCAGAGGGGCTTAGGCGGATTCAAGGTTGTCGATCGGGTGAGGGGGGGCACCATCCGGACCAGTGGGCACGGATTTTTGCATCAATGGGGGGGGTAAGAAGCGACGTTTCAGGGGACACCATTGGCCTTCCAAGGCGGCGCCGTGACCATTTCAGGGGGCGACGAGGGTTGATGGGGGCACCTGCCCTCCTGGATCCGCGTACGGAGAGGGCAGAGGCCATGCCCCCAAAATGGCAAATTTGTTACCGATCTTTTAACAATACTATGTTTTTACTATTTCTCCTGCGTTGCCCCCCCAAACAGCACTCGTGCGTCCGCCCCTGTCCACCCCCACCTACACATATGAAGCTCGATCACTTCGATGACAGGCGCCGCAAAATGTGAGACTGCGGTGCAGAGGCAGGGGCGTCGCCACGGAATTTTTACTGCTGGGGACGGACCATGACTCCGGGACGACCAGAGGCGGGGAGGGGCGCTGGGGCGCAAAATTTGGAGCGAATGGGCTGTATCTGAAAACGATACTGGCAATACACTTCACCGACAAACTTGCGAGTTGGGTTGCAGAATTCCACGCAATTAACGAAGATAAACGCAAGTAATAAGAGAATCCAAATAAAAACCTAGGACGAGTCACCAAGTTCTTGCGGGACCGTCCCCCTCTGATCCGCGAGTAGGGGGACGCGTCTCCTCATCCCCCCGCTTTCGACGTCCATGTGTACGTAGACAATCTAAATCTTGTTGGAGGTTGAGAGGCCATGATCTCCTCAAATGACTATATTCTAGCTGATTTATAAAACACCATGCTTGCTGAAATTTATCGCCGAACACCTTTCTCAAACGTGTTGCCCCTGTGCCGAAAAAATGGCTTTAGATATTGGCACCGACAATGAACGGTTTCAAAGGGTGAGGGAGCACTTGTTGGCCGATCTATACGAAGCTTCCTGAAATGCCCATCAAACCACTATGAAAGGTCAATGGCTCTCCAATGGCGGAATGGCGAATCCAATGGCGGGGAGCCGGCGCGACATACGAAAATATAGAAATTTGGCAGTGCAAAATGAGTCCACCGTAAATGTGCAATTATAATGGTAGGCCACTGTTCTACCATACGTATAACTCAAAGTCACTTTGCCATCCTAGGTAGATGACAAATCTAGAGGAGTTGGTCGCTGAGCAAGGCCAAATGACAAGAACAGTGAAGAGTTCCATTGCAGTTATCAAAAGAAGGTATTCGAAAGTTTTGCGAGCCAAGTCCAATAGATCTTCTGTGGGAACTGGGACACAGTATTAATAAAAATAAACATCTAATCTAAAAAGGCATGGGATAAATGTTCACCCCTTAGTACCACTCGTAGCTTATTCAATATCTCATTGGTATTTATTTTGAACATTTCTTGCAAACGCAGAGACAAGAATCCCAAATTGATTGACAAATCCAGCTATCAATTGAACTGCGGCTACACGCCACCATATCAGAGAGAGCACTGGTAGCACAGCGCCTGGATGACGGCTTTGCTGCACGCGAGCTTTGCCGGTGCTGCTGCTCGCCGCCGAAGGGTTTCGCAAGTCCAGGCTGCCTCCGCCGCGCGCTACTGCTCGCGACCGAAGAGGTTTCGCATGTCCAGGCTACCTCAGTCGCGCTGGAAAAGTGCACAATACAACACGATTACAATGGGTACCAAATGGGTGATAATTAATATTGGTTCGTGCGCCCGAAAACCCAAATAACTAACAATCGGTACTAAGGGGTATTATTAATAATCAAATCATTTTGATGAATAAGGCTTTTGAAGCCTGTCCAAATAAAGTAATGAAATGGCTATTTGTGCCCCGCCAGCTGACAGGACTTTAATTCTTATGAAGCCAGGCATCAAATTCTTACCACCCCGGGCACGGTGCCCCCACCCATCGGTGATCCTGGATCCGCCTATGACGGGAATGTCAGTTAGTCAAGGGCTGATCTGCAGAATGTGGCAGGAAACTGGAAAATATCTGATCTGATCTGATCTAAACTTTCGGATTATTTGGAGGCCACTAGGCCTGTTGGCTCCGGTCTCCCACAAGCTCAATTGTATATGGGACCTAGCTCAGTCTTATTCAGGGACTTTTCCTGAGAAGAAGGGAAGACTGGCCAATTACTGCCAGTAGAAAGGTGAAGGAGGACTACTCCGGGCACTCTGGGACATCATACATGATAGGTGCCCAGAAGACGTCGAGCTTGGCCTTAAACTGGTCAACGGTGTTGACACTCACCACCGAGTAAGGCAGGGCGTTCCAGTCATTGACTATCCGAACCCCGAAAAACGTGCGACGCTGTCTCGAAACTGCAGTAGGTTTCAACAGCTTCCATGGGTGTCCACGAGTGCGAGAGCCTCTATCCAAGAGGAAAAACTGGGAACACCTCTGATCTATAAGCCCATGAAGTAGCTGGAAGACCCTAACCATATCCCCTCGACGACGCCGGTAGTAGAGCGAGGGAAGCCTCAAGGCACGCAAGCGCTCAGGGTAAGATAAACATCTCAATGAGCTGATCATGCGAGTGGCCCGACGCTGGACCCTCTCGACAAGCATCTGATCGGAGCGATTAAAGGGCCCCCAGCAATGCATACATTACCATATTCTAGCAATGGACGGACAAGCGTCTTGAAAAGAAGAGGTAAAGTAAAGGTATCGATGTTGGCAAACGACTTCTTGATGACTCCCAATACTCTGTTGGCTTTGGAGACAGAAGTCGCTGCCTGCTGCCGGAACTTGAGATCCCTATCCATAATGACATCTAGGTCTCTTTCAGTGTCCGTTGCATTCAGTGTGGTGCCGCTCATCTGATATCTGTGAGGAATGATGTTGCTCCCGATGTGCAAGACAACACATTTCTCTCTATTGAAAGGCATCTGCCATGTAGATGACCAGGACTGTACTCGGTCGATGTCTGACTGGAGGGAATCTACTGAGGAGTTTTGGTCCACTCTGGCATAAAGTTTGGTGTCATCGGCGAATATCTTGATGTGTGATCGGACAGAGTCAGGCAGGTCGTTAATGAACAGTAAGAATAGCAGGGGACCAAGCACAGAGCCCTGCGGCACTCCACTGACAACCTTGCTCCACTCAGAGGTTGATCCCTCGACGACTACCCGCTGTCGACGATCCGACAAAAACGACCGAATCCATAGGAGTAATTTACCACCAACTCCGTAAGCCTCAAGCTTTCTCAAGAGGCGCTCATGAGGGACAGCATCAAACGCCTTCCTAAAATCAAGGTACACTGCATCAACAGGTGAGCTATCCTCTAGAATTTGTGTCCAATCGTTGAGTGTTTCCAACAGCTGGGAATCACATGATCGTTTGGGGCGAAACCCATGTTGGTGTATTGACAAGAGGCCACTTCTGTTTAGGTGATCAAAGAGTCTGTCTTTCACCAGGGATTCTAGAATCTTGCAGGCTACCGACGTCAAACTCACAGGACGGTAGTTGTTGGGGTTATGTTTGTCTCCCTTTTTGTAGATAGGCACAACAGATGCAAGCTTCCAATCCCTCGGAATTGTACCAGTATCAAGTGACTTCCGGTACAACAGTGAGAGGGGGACACATAGGGATTCTGCAGCATCATGAAGTATGCGGGGGTGAAGGAGATCAGGCCCTGGGGAGCTAGTGATCCTGAGAGAGGTCAGTTTGGAAAAGACGGCCTGACTGGAGATGGGGATGTCTTCAAGTAGTGGGCCAAAGTAACGAGGCGCAAAGGTAGGGACATTTGATTCCTCAAGAGTGAAAACCGTGCTGAAAAAACTGTTGAGGATGTTGGCCTTTTCTGTGCTGTCGGATTCAAGATCACCATTAGGGCCTCTCAAATCACCAATTTTTGATACCGTTTTTAACCTTGTGCTCGTGTAGCTCCAAAATGCTTTAGGACTAGTTTTGATGTTTCTGGCTAGGTTGCGTTCAAAATCACTCTGTAACTTTCGGGTCAAAGCACGCAGCTGGTTCTGAGCAGCTTTGAGTCGAGCGTGGTCTATGATATCCCTGGTGCGGTAGTACGTTCTTGCAAGGGCATTTTTCTTTTGTTTGAGGTTTAGAGCGGTACTTGTCATATACATATTCTTACGAATCCGGCGATGCCCAGACCGGGGAATACACATATCAATAGAAGAGCTTAAGTGATTCATGAAACAGCTGTATGATTCCTCCATGCTCATTCTGGCCAGTGTAGACCAGTCAAAACCACTTATAAGCACGTTCAGTCGGTCAAAATCTGCACGATTGAAGTCAAGCCTGGCTACGTGATTTTCCCTTCTGATAGTGTAACAGTTGAGGCGAAACTTCAGAAGAAGATGATCACTAGGGCCAAGTCCAGGGAAGTGACGCATATCGGATATCATACCTTCTTCGTTTGTGAAGATAAGGTCCAGAATGTTTGCAGTTTGACCATGAACGCATCGAGTTGGGTTCCGAACATGCTGGTGAAGAAAGAAATCGTGCATAATATCAACAAGGGCATGAGAAGGATGGTCTGCTGGAGCAGATGAGAATTCACCCAACCAGTTAATCTGGGGAAAATTAAAATCCCCAGCTATCAGAAGATGAGAAGGTGCTAGCAAACATGCTTGATGGAGTGTTTGGGAGAATTCTGTCATCGGCTGGTGCGAATCCCCACTGGGACTACGATAGAAACCCCCTATCAAGAGAAAATCGTGAAGATGCAGTCTAACTTTGATCCAGAGGTGTTCAATGGAGCCAGCACTGGAAATGTGAACAGGCGAAGACCACAATGAATTCCTAACATATATAGAAATGCCACGTATCCGGATGGACCCAGATTGGGAAGACTGGGATCAAAGCTAGTGTATATAACGTAATTTGGTATTGATAAAAGGGCTTGTGGAATTGGAGAACGTTGGGCCTTGGGGATAACCTCAGTGAGCATAATGACATCAGGGTCCTCACCTGCAATTTGCATATTCAAATCCTCACGTTTGTTTATGAATTGGTCACAGTTTGTGTACCAAATGTGGAGATCCTGAACATTATGTGACATGGTGAGTCAATTTTGATTCTGTTGAGAAGAAGAAGAAGCGGACTGTGCAGAAGAGATAGGAGGGCCAGAATGAACACTCTCATGTGCACTCAAGTTGTGCACCCTTTTGACCTGAGTGTCAGCGTCATGGGGAGGCCTGCCCAGGTGCTGGCAAGCCACTCCAGCCGAAGAAAGCAAATCACCAGGGGGCACCATGGAGAGCCGAGATGGACGCTCACTGCAGGAAGACCCAGCCTCCAAGTTGAGTGGGCGAATGGGCCGGCCTTCTATTCCAGCACTAAGCTGACCTGGAGTGGGCCTGGATATGCTTGCTTGCTTAAATATGCTTGGGGTAGCTCAAATCCTACCTCAATTGGGGAAGAAATTCAGCAGCTGGACCAGAGTCCTCTGTGCACTGAAGCAGAAATTTTCTTTTTCATCAATTTTACCTGTTTTACTAACTTATTGACACATTTATGACTTTTAACAAGGGTCAGCACTGTCCAAGCTGTCACACTCAGCTCCAATATTGTTGTACCTGCCACAAAGAATGACAAGAGTTGCCCCAAACCAGTAATTCTGCCCAAAGGCTACACCAATTAAATATTGTGTAAATCTGTCAAATTCTACATGCTGAATCAAGGGGCAGTTAGTCAGTACTGATAAGAGGACACCATCCAGTACGACGGCCAGTTGGCAAAGTATGGCAGCACACCAAAGAAGTTGCACCAGCTATTGAGAATGATTGTACCACCACTCGCCTAAAATTGGAACCAAAATGGGCATAAAATCACACTGACCTCTACTTATTTCCAAACAATTTGGCTGGTACTCCAACCACACAACTGGTACTATATCCCCAGCTGCCCTTGGCCATGAAATATGAATGTGATGAATTATTGTTTAACTTAGAATAACAATATGGTATTTTATATTCTTTCGTCCAGTTTCTATACGCTGCAAATTCTATGTGGGTTCAGTATTGGCAACTGCCACTCTCATTTATACACTCAGTATTGGTAAATACTGGTCAAAATTTCATTTTCTCAAAAATTTTCTTTGCATGGAACAGTCTTGAGGTACACTTTACACCAAAACTGGTCAGAATTATCATACTTTGCAGACTGGCAAGGAGAGCCGCCCAACTTCCACAGCCCCATAGGCAATTTTGACAAGTGTAAAATCATTTTGAGCCATATTTCTTACCTAGTTGGCTCCTTTGGGACCCTGAAGAATGGCAGATAACGATCCTTTTCCTTGGTCTTCGTACATCCAGGCATTGAGCACACATCTGTGCCTGATATGATTCTTGGGCACCGCGGTGATCACAGCGCTTAGTATCACACCAAAGAAGTTGGCACTATAGGTAGGTAATTTAAAAAGTTAACAGCTTTCCGTCCATACACAAATTCACACACACAAACAGAAAATCAATCCATCCCAACGTCTCAAATTTATCTCAAAATAAGACACTGGTAGATGTGAGAATAATAAGGGTACATGAACGTTGTTTGTAAATTGTCTCTTTCACCCCAAGTTGTACGCCAAAGAGTCCCTATCTCTTCAACACACCGCCAGCTCCATAGACAATACACACCGCCAGCTCGGGACCTGGCGGCAATCAGTTGACAATAAAATCTACTGAAACTCTTTTTGTGTTTACAAAATAGGATAAATAAATATAATAAAATATTATATTTGCCTGTAACTTCCTCAGTAGATATATGTATTGATGGAAACTTTCTGGCTATGCAGCCACCCTATGCTTTTCCAGCAGTCAGCTATCCTGTGCCAGCTGTAAAAATTGCTGTCATTGGCCCTGGCTGAGCGGCCCGCTCCGTTTTACCTTTACTCTATTGCCTTGATATTGTGAAAGTTTAAAACTGATCGGTTGGCGGATGTTCCTTGGGCGCCGCTTCAAACTCGTGCTTTAAGGTTTTGAGGTTGGGTCACTTGACCTTGGAAAGCTCCTTGACCATGGCCCGACCTAAACAAATTTGGTGAGATGCGTAGAATTGATCAGCGATAAGGTACTCTAGGTTTAATTGCTCTGCGTCTGCTTGTTTTTGCGTTATCTGGGAAAAACCAGGAGGGGAGCAAATTTCGCCCCTAGCCGGACGCGTGTTAACAGAATCCACGTCATATATTCCACGACAAACACTGCTACAGACCCTTCTGCTACGCCTTTTCTTCTACTGGAATTTCTTCTACAGAGCACTACTTCTACCACACACCTCTCCTATTCCAAGTACTTCTACGCTACAGTTCGTCTACAGCACATACTTCTAGTCAGAACTTCTAGTCAGAACTTCTAGTGGCGCGTATCTGACCAGAGAGTTGAGTGCCCTACTGAGTCATTTGCAGGTCAGACTGGGGGACGCCGCGACACCGCGGGACGGTCGACCGGGCGGAGGGGAGGCTGAGCCCAAACCCGTGTGCAGGTTTGTGCCCAGCCTCAAAGTCCCTAATCCCGGCCCTTTATGAAGTAGAAACAATGTGTAACAATTTTGATTATAAAATTATTTGCGGTAGAGGAGACTCGTGTACAAGTTCTGATCGTAGAAGTAGTTGCAGTAGAAGACAAGTAATTTAGAAAATATTAAAGTGAAATATGTATCGCATAGAAGAAATTGAATGCAAAAGCTTCAACAGTTGAAGTGGTTACAGTAGTAGAAAAATCGTGTAGTAGAGTTCACAGCAGAAGAAATGTCGTGTAGAGGAAATTTCATGTAGAAGTTACGGCAGAAGAACATTTGTCGTGTAGAAGTTTTGACTGTAGAAGCATTTGCTGTAGAAGAATTATCGCATAGAAGACGCGTAGGAAAAGAAGTGTCGGTAGAAGTTATAAAGTCAAATGAATGGTCACCGTGTTAAGACGTGCATGGACGGGGGGCTGGTACCTGCCCCCTCGGATTTTTCGGAGGCAACATGAAAACGGTGGCGCGTAGCGCTACCGTACTCTACATACCTTTTAAGGTTATGTCATCTCAGGTCAGGTCACCAGTACAGGTCACGTGACCGGACCTCAAAGTTTAAGATAGAATAAGTCGGAACAGGGTGAACTTATCCGATTGAAGTTCATATCACATAGTGGGCCCATCGTTTTCTCTAAAATATGTTCCAGTTTTTTATATCGATGACCTAAGATCAGGAACGAGCCATGATCTGTCCATTGGAAATACATGGGAAAAATGTATTTAACTGAATAACTTATTAATGGATGCCGATAGAGCGTTTATTTTAACTGGATTAGATTCGCCTTGTCTTTGCAGTTGATTTGACCTAGCAAGGTCATATTATATATCATTCGATTTGGCTTGCTGCGATGATTCATTCAATTCAAGTCGTTTTGCTGTATCTTTACTTGTTCAGATTAAATGACCGAAAACCTTCAGTTACATATTATCCCTATGACGGCATGTTTTGACCCTTAGTGACCTTAAATGTGACCTGATAAAAAATGGTTCAAATATTTTCAATGGAGAAGTGGATGGGCTACCCAGCGCTGTTTACCGTTTTTCGTTATCTAGCGTGGTTCTCGAATTCTTAGGGGGTCGATCACCCGCCCCCGGACCTCCGCCAATGTGCGTGTTAAGTTTATCTTCACCGGACCATCCTTCCGGTGACACTGGATTCGACAGAGAATCCCGAACCACCCCTAAGAAAACAATAGCTTTTTAAAGTACAACAGGAAACTGTGCACAATTTTGTAATGTCCTTGTTTTGTCACTAGTTTGGAGAATAAAAACAGACCCTGGAGTTCCTTGATTCTATTAAAATTGTTATATGAAGCGCTGCCTCTGAGAGCCATAATGCGACTACCGTGGCAAGAAACCAGATTCCGATTATCAGGTTGAAAAAACTAGAATGCGTTGTCGTTTTGATTTTCGAACTCCCGGTGTGTCGAACTGGCCCTGAAGCGTGTAAAAACCTTCTTCCCGCAGCCATTATGTGCGCGTCAACCTTTGGGACCGAAACACGTATAATATTTATGAAAATTGGTGCACTTGCACCTTATAAGAGACGATCAATGACACGTCTAATATTTATGAAGATTGGTGCACTTCCATCTGGTGAGAAACGATCAGTGATACCTCATGTAGATCTTATGTGTGTGTAGACGGTCCGGAGTGTTGCGAGTGTGTAGGCCGAGTGCCAATGCCGAATACCCTTCACTTCAACTCCGATTCCGTAAGACCAGTCCGAAAGTAAGCGTGTTAATCTGGCATGCTGTATTTGAAGGCATCGGACGAACAGTCATCGCACCAACGGCGACTCCATGACGAAGTCTGGTCAAGGGACAAATGTCCCGCCCGGGTGAAAGTAAAATATTTTCACCAAAAAGGCACAACATTCAAAACTAACCTTGAAAACATACTAGCGAAAAATATAATAACAAAATAAAACACTGACAGGACATCTAAGAACGACGGCGATAGAAGATAATATATAGAAGCTCACAGGGGCGTAGGAACGGTTTGAAAAGTGGGGGGCCAACCTTAGAGGGGGCCCACCTCAAGGGGGCCCCAGTCCACGGGGGCCCATAATTATAAAAAAAAATTAGTTGGCTCGTTTGGTGTCAATAAGGCACGCATGCACACAAGGATGTCAATATATGGAAAATTGAGAAAATAAATTTTGCCCTATGATTTCGAGTTGTACCAATTATGATCTAATAAATCATAGTAAAACGCCAAAAAAACATTTTTTGGTTTTTTACCAAGACCCATTTCAAATACGAAATACATTTTTAAGCTTTTTGGAGGATATCAATCATTTTTTACCACGAGCGCGTTTTTTTATATTTAGAGATGTTTAGGCCCTTTTCATCACATTTACAAAATTAAGAACTGTTTAGAAAACTACAGACAATGCTTTGATACCAAATAGCCTCACTTTGCTATGCCTAATCAACTTGTATTTGCTCATTCAATGACGAAAATGGGAACATTTATTTAGGTTATTACAGATCTCTTCTTGCCATCATTAGATATTGATTTAGGTGAAGCCTGATCACAATAAACACGCCTAGCTATATTTCGATGCCTAAAATGCAGAGTTCCAGCATGACTGCAAGTGCAATGTAGGTACTTGATGGCCAGCTTTGTGATGCCGAGGAGGTGTGGGCATGGTGTTATAGTGGTTAGCAACCTTGCTTTCCGCGCGACCAACTCGGGTTTAAGGCACGGCAGATTCCTTGTGCAAGGAGCAATTTGACTCCCAAGAAACCCCTCACAACAGGGAAAGAGTTGGCGACGCCATATAACCCTGGCATCGAAAGACGTTGCGCCTTTCGATGGCTCAGGGACGACTGTTGCTCGGCATTTGGTGCGGGGTCCGTGTCCGATTAATATTTTGTGTTGGGATTGGGATGGAGTTTGATTGGGCCCAGTTCTCGGGACTCATTTGGAAACACTCGGGTAGTAGGTGCCTTGGCTTTTTTACGAAGCGCTCCTCCTCCAGGGGCTTGCAGGCAGCGTACTACCGAACTTGAACGTTCCCTGACAAGCTATCGGGCCCGTTTTGGTTTCTTGTTCTATATTACAGTTGCTGATAGTTGTATATTCGTTGCGGGGGTCCACCTCAAAAGGGGAGGGGGCAGTATCTCCCTGACCCCCGGTTCCTATGCCTATGCCGCCCAGGGACCGCTAAATTATCTCGGAGGGCCCCAAGGTCCAAACCATGGCTCAGGAACCCAGACCAGTCAGCTCAAGGGCCTAGACAAGTGCATTAGCCTCGGGACCAGCTTATCAAGGGACCCTACATAAGCACAGGACCCCTATAAGCTCATCACAGGGGAGTTCCAGATTCGCACAGGGTGCCAGATTAGCTTAGGGGCCCGGTTCAGCTCGGAGGTCCCCAGGTCGACTTATGTAGGGTCTCAAAACAGCTCAAGGGACTTGTTCAAGCTCACGGATCCCAGCTTAGCTCAATGATGCTAGAACAGTTTAGGGCCCCCATACCAGATCAAAGGCCCCAGTTAAGCACAGCGGTACCCAGATTAGCTCAGGGCCCCAGCTAAGCTTAGGGGTCCCAGGGTGGCTGATATAGAGTCTCAGAACACAGTGGCATAGCCAGGATTCGGCCAAGGAGGGGTCCGACTACCGTCGGGGGGCCCCAGGCCAGGGGTCCCCTTAGTAACCGGGCCCATCTCCTATATCTTTTGTATAGTATTTCAACATTATAACATTCACACGAAGGAAATTTTGTTGTGCCTTTTTAGGCATTCATTCTTATTTTGTTTATTGCTGTTTTTTTCGATCCGACCAAGTGTTGGTAAACTAAGGTCACCAAATATCAAGGATGACCCATACCTTATATGGTAGCGTGGCTATAACAGCTTTGAGCCATATTTCGGGAAGTTTAATGTTGATGCGCGCATGATTTTAAACCTGAGTCTACCTCAATTCACTTGGGTAATCAGACATGAAGTTATTGGAGGTCAGTCGTTTTGAGTACGAAGATATGATCTTCTACGGGAAATGATTAGCAATTATATCCCGGTGTCGAATCCATGAACTCTTTAATCAGGAAATTTCCAAAGAAACGAAAAAAACGAATAAAGATACAAAGGATATAGTAGTGTGTCCCGAACGTTACATAACCTCTATTCCGTCGACAGATCCTGTTGAGATCCAGTTACTTTCTTACCCTTGCTATCTTTTAAACGAGCAAATTACCAAGACAAAAGGCGCCCAAGATATTTATCGCCTTGGCTCACTCTGTTATTGTTATTTTCAACCTTTCATACCTATCTTTCTTTTTGGGATTATGCTTATCAATTTCTGTCATTACCCTTGTTTGTCTGGTTTCCTACGAAAATATTGGAAAGTTGTTTATTTCAGAATATTTAGGAATGTAGTTATTGGTGTTAAGCTAATATATCAAAAATTGACTAAAGTTCCAAATTCCCTGTTCGATTTTCTCTTATGGTAAAATTTGATTAATGTTTGCCTTTCCTTCGATAATGGTGCCTGATCGACATGTTCCAATTTGTGCTTTTTTAGTACGCAATAGGGGTAGGTACATTTTTTCCGAGGCATATGATTTTGAAATTTTTATTTGAGCTCTGGGGCCACCTAAGACCAACACTTGGCGGCGCTCACAAAGCTAATTTTCGGCCGCTCTCCCGATTAGATCTCAGGGGGTCTTGGAGACCAATTCACGGCGCCTCTTGATCAAAACTGGGGGCCCTGAGAATCTCTCGGGGCTCCTGAGATTAGTTATCGGCAACACCTCTGAGACTAATTACTGGGCCCCCCAGATTTGCTCTGGAGAGGGGGGGCTGGGACTGACTATCGTGGCCATCCAGATTAGCTATTGAGGTCCCCTGAGGCTGTCTTTGGGGTGGGGGAGGGGGCTGGGAATGACTTCCGACAGCCCTCTGAGACTTACTCTAGGGCGCCCCTGATACAAACACCCGGGGGGGGTGGAATCACCTCTGAGACTGAGTCTTTGGCGTTCCTGAGACTGACTCGGAGGCTCCAGATTAGCTCTCGCGGGCCTAAGGCTAACTCCGGGACCGTGAGACCAAAACTCGGGAGCACCTCTGGAAATTACACTCAGAACCCTGAGATTAACTCTCGGATGTCTCTGAGACTGACAACCGGGAGCCCTCTGAGACTAACTTTTGGGTGCTCCCTGAGATTGACTCTCGGGGCCGCTTATTTTTTTTAAATAAATTTTTGTTCAAGTTGTTCCTGGTAAGGCTGCTGGCATTGGAGTCTCACTAAAGTCATCAAGGGACTTGTCACGGAGACCCCGACCCCACCACCCGAACGAGCAACTCCCTCAATGGAGGGTTAATTTAGAAGCCAAAGTTTAACGTCCCACAAAGCACAGGGACGGCCGCCCCGCTCAGGTCACCCTCTCACCAGTCAGTTGCCAGCCGACCTGTACGTCGGGTAAACTATTGAGCGCCGAAGCGTCTCAGGGGAACCGATCCCAAGCCTGGACATGCACTGCCACTGCATGCTTCTGAGCAGCGGGCCGGAGCCCAACGCTCTACCAACTGAGCTACCGGGGCGGCTCAGTTATACCAAAACTCGGGGGGGCACAGCCTGAGGCATCTCGAGGGCTCCCAAAATTACCCCTCTGGGGCCCCCTGAAACCAGCACTATGCGGATCAAATTAGACTAACTCTCGGACCCCCGGATTAACTCTCAGGGCCACCTGAAACTAAATATTGACTCCTGAGAGAGAAGCCCGTGAGACTATGAGGGCCCCCTGAGACCGACTCTTGGGGTGCTCTGAGACTGAATCTTGGGGTTCTCTGAGACAGACTCTCAGGGGGACCCCGAGACCGAATCTCGGGTTTCCCTAAGACAGACTCTTGGGGTCCCCTTGGCCGACTCTTGGGGTTCTCTGAGACTGACTCTCAGGGCCCCCTGAAATAGACTATGTTGCAGGGCCCTGAGAACCACTCTCTGGGAGGCCCCTGAGACTATCTCGGCCCCCCTCCCCTGAGACAGACTCCCGCGGCCCCTGATACCGAATTTTGGGGCCCCTGACTCTGGGGCCCCTAAAATCTACTTTCGGGGGGCCTTGAGACCGACTCTCAGGGCGGGGGCCGTGAGGCCGACTCGGGACGCCCTGAGAACGAATCTTCAGGGGCCCCTGAGACTGACTCTGGGGGCCCCGTGATCAGAGAATCCTTTGCAGTGGTTCAGATTGGCCCAAGGGGTGGGGGTCTGCGGACGCCTAGGGCCCCCTTGGCTACACCACTGCATCCACACGTTTGGGGGCCCTCTGAAATCACCATTTGGAGGCCCCTAAAATAATTGCTCCCCTAGACCAATACTCCGGAGCCCCTTGATGCTGATGCCCGGGGCGTCCTAAGACTAAGCTCGGGGTCCCACTTAGATCAGGCTCAGGGGCACCCTTAGACCCATGCTCGCGCTTTTCTCAGGAGTAACTCGACACCGATGTTCCGGGGCCCTCAAGATCAATATTTCGAGCCCCCCCCCCGAGACTAATACTCGGTGCTCTGGAGCCCCTCGATGCCGATGCTCGGGGGTCCTGAACCCAGGCCTGGGGGCCCCTGGGACTAAACTCTGGGTCTCATGAGGCCAATGCTCGTGCCTCACTCATGAGTCCCTCGATATCAATAGTCGGGGGCAGCCCGAGGGGGCCCTGAACCCCTGAGACCAAGCTCGGGGGCCCCTGAGACCAAGCTCGAGGGGACCCTGAGACCAAGCTCGGATGCTCCCTGAGACCAAGCTCGAGAGCCCCTGACACCAAGCTCGGGGGTTCCCTGAGACCAAGCTCGAGACCCCGTGAGACCAAGATCGAAAGGCCCATGAGACCAAACATCAGAAAGGCCCATGAGACCGAGCTTGCCCCCCCCTAAGACCAAGCTCGGTTGTCCCCTGAGACCAAGATCGGGGGCCCCTGAGACCAAGCTCACGGACCCCCGAGATCAATATTCGGTATTCCAAAGCCCTTGATACCAATGATCGAGGTCCCCTGAGACCAAGCTCGGGGCCCCTGAGTCCAAGTTCAGGGGTCGCCTGAGACCACGCTCGTGGGGCCCTGAGACAGACCAAGCTCTGGGGCACCCTGAGACCAAAATCGAAAGGCCCGTGAGACCAAGATCGAAAGGTCCGTAAGTCCGAACTCAGGGGGGCCCCCGAGATCAATGTTCGGTACTCTGGAGCCCTCGATACCGATGATCAGGGGCCCCTGAGACCAAGCTCGGGGGGTCCCCTGAGACCAAGCTCGGGCGTTCCCTGAGACCAAGCTCGGAGGCAGAGCTGCAAAAAATCTCAAATCTGTCGGGCACTTTCGAAAAAACCTCCAAATCTGTCGAGTGGTTAGGATAGGACTATTAAAATTGTCTAAAACCCATTCAATTGGTAAAATGTTCCTAACCTTTTTCCACATTCTTAATAGAAAATACTAAAATTAGCATAAAAAACTTCAAGTTTGGCACCAATGGATATCATTATCCTTATTTTTGTGCTCTGATCCTTATATGTGTGATATCCTTATTTTTCGTGCTCTGAAGCCGCCTATGGAAAATCTAAGTGGAATGACACAAGTCTATTAATTTTCAAAACTCTAGAACTGAGACTGTTCTTCGGGTTTTCAATTATCAGACATGCTCAGGGAAATCAAGGTTATCGGCAGAAACCTATAACAATTTGAACACCGAACCACCAATTCCCATTTTCTGGAGTCACCATTGGTAAAGGAAATTTATTATTGGATGTAATTTGAGATTTGTGGACGTACAGCATACAAATAGTGTGTGTCAAAGTCAGCTCGACTGGGTCTTGAATAAGACTCAGTCTTGAATTAAGATGATTTAGGTCACAGGTGGAAATATACAATAACATGAAAAGCAGCCCCCCTTTTTCAGTCCTCTGCAGCCGCCATTGACAAAAAATGCTGCACTAGAATGAGAATAAGTGATATTTTGTTATTATGTTACATAGTCCAGCCCAGAATACTTAAAAAATATAGTTTGCAATGGAAGAAAGCTGACCTGGTTCCCATACCATGCGGTTACTTATGCCAGCTTCTGCAGATTTTCATGATTTCAGTTTTTTGGAGGTGGGAGGGGGTAATTTGGAAGGAACCCCCAAAATTTATATATGGATTTTGCTCTGATGGCCAGACAAACAAGATTGGAGGGGTACTTTTTTGATATTCGAAAGTGTTTTTAAGGATCATGGCTACTTGTAGTTGAATACAAACATGTAATATTAGCTTTCCATGACTTTAAATGCATGTTTACATGAAAAATCCTAAATTTTGAAGCTGTTGGCTATCTCAAAGTTTTTCATGCATTGCCGTGCTCATTTCCATGAGGGTACGTGGTTTAGGATCTGAAGTTCATGAGGCTAATAAATAACCTTAAGTCAGTTAGATAGTAAATGTCAAATAAATATCATGTTTCCAAGGAAGTTAAGAGTAAAAGGAATGAGTAAAGGTTGCACTAGGCTGTGTTTTTGTTATATCTTTGTCCCCTTGACATAGATCATAGGCATATTTAGGTAAGTGAATAAAATGAAATAGGAGAAATTAGTTTGGTACTTAAAACTCAAATTAATGTGGAAAGGTGAAGAGTTTTGTTTCTTTGGCATCTACAAATCCACTGATGAAGGTATGCAACTTTTGTGGTTAATTCTGGACAAACAGGCATTGGATTTAAAAGAAGATGGAAGGGAATATCAAATGTTTTAGTCTAATTTGACCAGTCTGCTGGTAAAATTCATTTTTCCCTTATTAATATCATTTAAAATTATTGATCAACAGTGAGCATAACATACTGTGTGGAAATAAATGTAAGCTGCCGAAATTACAACGAACACCACATCACTTACTTCTTTGTTTTCTCCCCACACTGTTCTGATCTGCCCGCTGTTTGATCCATGCTTCAAAACGACCTCCTTGGCCAAAACCACTGTTCCTGAACTTGCAGGGCAGCCCAGAATGCTCGATTCGCTGATGCTCCTTAAAAAAACGTTTCTCGCCAAAATACCCACATCCCTAAAATCCACATTTAAGCTTGACACGGGACGGTGGAAGGGGCTTCAGCTTAATCGGAGCCATTTATCAGCCCTTCAACTATGGACGATGAAATCCAGGCTCAACCAGTTTACTCAAGATGTATACTAAAGTAATGCAAGAGAAAAATAATCAAAAACACAACCTTGCGAGGTATTGCCTCCACCACACCACGGGATTCTAGGGCCTTGGCCTCCGCCATATCCACAAGGCAACACACCAAACCGCAGGGCTGCTTTTCTTCAAACCAAAGATACCTTTTACACCGGCTTTGCCGCAAGGGCAAAGCCTGTTCAAACAGCGCCCTTGCGGCAGCGTTGAGCGTACTTCCAAACGAAGGAAACGAAGGAAAAAAACTGTTTTGCCTGTCGCCTTTACCTTTACGGCGGCCTGTCGGGCCAAGCTGTCGCGTGCTATGGAATACAAATCGGGCCCAACAGGCCGGTGAAGGAATTTTTCCAGCAGAGGATTTTCTGGGTGACGCTTAAAAGGCCCTCTGTGCATAAGGCCCTCTATTCAAAGGTTCCTCGATTCATAAGTCCCTCGAAAAGACCCTCTGTGCATAAGGCCCTCTATTCAAAGGTCCCTCGATTCATAAGTCCCTCGATTTTCCATCGGTTCTTGCCGCACACTGGCTTGATATGGGAGAGGTGCAAATTCATGAAAAACTTGTTGAGTGAAAGAGGTGACAATTCTAATATTGAGTTTTTTAGAACAAAAAATATTTTCTGCTTCCTTTCAAGATTTTTTTCTCACAGATTGTAAGATCTGTCGCAAGACCATACCGTGCCCTAAAATCTGTTGGGCACTTTATGACCCGAGAGCCCGACTTTTTGCAGCTCTGCTCGGAGGGCCCCTGACACCGAGCTCGGGGCCCCTGAGACAAAGCTCGGGGGCGCTGAGACCAAGCTCGGTGGCCCCCTGAGACCAAGATCAGGGCCCCCCGAGACCAATGCTCGTGTTTTCCAGTGCATACGGTCAGCGTTATGAATCAGATGCCCTCGGATGCCCCCCTGAGGCCAAGCTCGAGGGCCCCTGACACTAAGCTCGGGGAGAGGGGGGCCTGAGACCAAGCTTGGGGGCATCCCTGAGACCAAGCTCAGGGGTCCCCTGAGACCAAGCTCGAGGGCCCTGAGACCAAGCTCAGGGTTATCTGAGACCAAGCTCGGGGCCCCTGAGACCAAGCTCGGGGGCCCCTGAGACCAAGCTCGGGGGCCCTGATTCCAAACTCGAAGGGCCCCCTGAGACTAAGCTCAGGAGCTCCCTGAGACCAAGCTCGGAGGGCCCCCAGACACAAAGCTCGGGGGCCCTGAGACCAAACTAGAAGGGCCCCCTGAGACCAAGCTCGGGAGCTCCCTGAGACCAAGCTCAGGGGTCCCCTGAGACCAAGCTCGGGGTTATTTGAGACCAAGCTCGGAGGGTTCTCTGACACCAAGCTCGGGGGCCCCTGAGACCAAGCTCAGGGGGCCCCTGAGACCAAGCTCGGGGGCCCTGATTCCAAACTCGAAGGGCCCCCTGAGACTAAGCTCGGGAGCTCCCTGAGACCAAGCTCGGAGGGCCCCCAGACACAAAGCTCGGGACCCCTGAGCCCAAGCTCAGGGGGCCCCTGAGACCAAAATCGAAAGGCCCGTGAGACCAAGATCGAAAGGCCCGTGAGACCGAGCTCGGGGGAAGGGGCCCTGAGACCAAGCTCGGGGGCCCTGAGTCCAAGCTCGGGACCCCCTGAGACTGAGCACAGGGGTCCCCCAAGATCAATATTCGGTACTCTGGAGCCCTCGATACCGATTATCGGGGGCCTCCTGAGACCAAGCTCGGGAGGCCCCCTCCCGAGACCAAGCTCAGGGGCACCCGAAATCAATTTTTGTGTTTTTAGTGCATAAGGTCAGCCCAAGGGGGGCCTGCGGACTCCTGAAACCCCCTTCCCTGGCTACACCACTGTCAGAACATCTCAAGGGGTCCATTCAAGCTCACGGCCGCCCGGTCAGTGACTGTAAAGCCTTATAGGGGTCCCAGACCATCTCAGGGGCCCTCAGTTCAACACAGGGGCCCATATTAGCTCTGATGACCAGATAAACTTAAGGGCCCGGATCATCCAGGGGCCCCTTGTCGGCATATTTGGGGTTTCAGAACAGTTCAGGGTTTCAATTAAAGCTTATAACAGAATTTCAGAGCATGGGCCCTATTCCTGTGCAGGGGTGTCAGATTAGTTTAGGGTCTTCTGTGCGTCACAGGGGATCCAGATTAGCTCAAGGGACAATATCAACTTTACGGTCCCAGCTCAGCTCAGGGGCCCCCAGGTCGGTGGATATAGGTTCTGGCCAACTCACGGGGCCCTGTTTAAGGTTACGGCTCCTAGCTCAGTTTAGGCACCCAAGAACAGTTCATTCTGCCCAAACCATCTCAGGGGCGCTCATTTCAGCTCAAAGGGCCCAGATTAGCTCGTATGGCATCAGAGGCCAGTTCAGGGGCCACGAGAAGCTTAGGGGACCTTAAAATCAACTCATAGAACCTCAACTTAGTTTAGGGGCACCGGTAAGTTTAACGGGGTTCCGGGGCAAGCTATCGGGCCAGTTTGAGTTTCTTGCTTGATATTACAGTTGTTGATATTCTTATCTCCGTTGCGGGGCCCATCCCAGAAAAGTGGGGGGGCCAGTGGCCCCCTGGCCCCCCGGTTCCTACGCCAATGGAAGCTCAAACTCATCACAAGTTCGAATCTACCGCAGGTGAAACCTCAATCCAGATCAAAAAGGTACAACACCGAACAAGATTAAGATACTATTATAAGTTGCTCTAAATTTTTCAAATTACCAGTCTTAACACTTTCAACTTAGTTCAACTCACGTTCCGGTTGAAGTAATGATGCACGGATAGACGATACGCAGGTCCGTCTCGCTTACACTCTCGACAGGAAATGAGCCCTGGGTCACCGCATGACCCGGCACCGGAAAAAAATTATTGGTAAGCAAGGCCTAATACAGAATTTCTAAACACACTCGGAATTAAAAACTACACAATTTAATTATAACTTTAAAGCCATATAAAAAATTTCAAAATAGTAATCGGAAGAGAGGTCACGCCACCCTGCCATCTGCCATGTGGCAGGAGCTTTGGCTAACAGGTACTGCGCCATCTACAACAGACGTACTGCAGAGCAGTGAGGTATTGCTCACTCGTGGTCGGATCAAAAGTAGGCTATCTACATATGTCTAGGCTTTAATCAAGGCCGTGTGTGTTTGCAGATTTTCTAAAATTTTCAGGGCAATTGCTGTTTATATATCTCAATATACAGAGATAAACCTTCTTTTGGACTGCTCCTTTTCGCCGAATCAAAGTTTGTCCTTGAATTATTTTTTCTGCGAACATGCAGATTAAAGGGACATTGTCACAAAAATTTTTATTGGCTAGATCAAAAGGTTGCAAAAAGTTGTTTCAGAAGTCATATTCTCATTTTTGCAAATTCAGGCTCAAAATGCCTCAAAATCGGCCTCAAAGTCAACATTTATAGACGACTTTACCGAATCCTTATGGTATCGATAAAATGACGTAGTCCGGGCTATGGCCTTCAATTTTCATATCAAAGAATGTAAAAATTTCAATCAAAGTAGTTTGGTAGCTAAACCTGAGAGATAAAAAATTATAAAAATAAATTTCCAAAACACTTCTGAATAAGAAATATAGGACTTTAAAGAAATGCCATCAACCAATCAGAAGCCCAGTCCTTATAGGATCTGGTCACGTGGGCTTATCCTACATCAATGTGATGTCATTACGGCTTTCGCCGAGTTATCGATATGTACCATTTCAAAAGCCGCGGCAAACACGGAGATATAAATACAAATTGTATAAGACTTATTAGCGCTGCGGCCAGGCCCAATCAACCTAAAGATCATAATTAATAATTGTTCGTTATTGCATGATTGCATTGCAGAGACAATGATACAATAAAAAGATACGGGTAGCGCGATCCAGAAGAACCTCTTTTGAGGCATGACGAAAGTTTTTGGTGGTTTTACGGACAAGGAGATTGTCACCGCTCCGGTCTCGTGATCAACAAATCAATATCGTCGGTTATCTGTACGTAAAATATTTAGAGCCTTTGAGGTGGTCAATTGAGATTTTCTTCGAGGTAAAAAATGGATGAGTGAAAAGTTAATGAAACAATTTTATTTTTTCCCATCCATCGTTTCTGGCCACGAATGCTTGTTGAGGTTTAGTGTAGTGAGTGTAGTGAGTTAGGTAGTCAGGCACTAATATTATCAAATATGGGCAATGCATTTAACCCTCGCCCCACCGGGGGCCATCGATGGCCCCCCAAAGGTTTTTCCGGGATAGCAGAAAAACGACGAGGCGCAGCACCGCGGTTGAGGGCGCTACCTCTCACTGCGACATTTTCCCATCATCCCTGAAATTTTTACCCCGGGTCACCCAAGGTCAGGTCACCAGACGAGGTCAACCAAGGTCACCTCACTTCACCTTTAGAGCTCTGTAAGAGCTACATTTCAAACTCGATCGATTTGAAACCTCCTACACTTCATGACCCCTCCAGGGTCTACAAGGTGTATATCCGGGATTTTTCGATTTCGTGCCCTGAGGTCAGGTCACGAGGCGACCTCTCCCATTGGAAAAGCATGGGGAAAAGCTATTTCATGATATAAAAGCCACAAAAATGATTGCAAATACTCAGACTGCTCAGCACAACGTTTTTGGACACCCTTTCACGGATCCCAGGGGTCATATTTGCCCTTTGACTTTTCCAAGGTCATCCAAGGTCACCAGAGGTCAAAAACAGTATTTTGACAATAACTTTTGACCTAATTGAGCTAGAGCGGTGAAACAAACAACATCGTGTTTGTCTTGTCACTGGCTTTCATTTGATATACGGCAAGGTCACTTTTTGACCTTTCGTGACCTCAGGTCATATTAGGTCACGAGGTGACCTCTGGCGGTCAAACCACTGGCGGGAGGTCTTTACGTTCCACGTAGCGGAAAAAGTACTGGCAATTTGCTATCATATGTACTTTACCAGGCCTCAATAGCTCTAATGACATAAGAGTTATGCCCAGTTTGCTTAATCATTGCATATTTGAGTGAAAATAGCCGATCTTGACCTAATTTGACCTCTGGAGGTCAAACCATTGACCTGAGCACTAAAACATGCGAAGTAATTTCTTACTGAATTCACGCGAGCTTTCTATTGCACTTTGCAGATTTGCGCTAACGCCCATATTTTCGGAGTTAGAGGGGGGCCATCGATGGCCCCCGGTGGGGCGAAGGTGGCGCCGGACCCCCGGTGGGGCGCGGGTTAATGTTTCTGTTTTGCATTAATTAGTTTCACGAAGTTGCCAGCAAGCAAATTGTATGCTTAATTGATAACTATTCATTTTGGCCCACTATTATAGCTGTGGTCTCATGCCGTCTGTCAACACCAATCAGCGAGCAGCATTGAGTCTATGTCACATGACTATAGCCTCTCCCTGAGAACAAATCTTAGAACCAATCTTAGATTTACAGGCTGAAAACCTGCTGTGGTGCTGCTGGAAAAACAGTAACAGCACAACAGTGGTAGCATACTATTTTGTGATTGGTAGATAAGTATTCTAGTTTATTTTTGTTTGATAAGCAGTAGCATGTACTAGAGGCAGTTGTGGCACTGATATTTCTTTTCTAGAGGAGAGGCTCGAGGGCCAGTGGACAAGACTGTGCTGACAGATGGAACAAGGCTTATGAGTAGTGTCAATGCCAAAAATCCTCATTTTATTGTTGCACAGGTCAACTTGTGTACCAAAATGGGTGAAAACAATTGGTGATGGCAATTCTCCAATGATTGTTTAGGCATATTATTTTTGAATGTCCCATATTCCCTCTCTTTTTGGTCTAACTTTCTATTTACAATATCTGTGCACGCTAGCAAAAGTCTATATCAAGCCTGTAACTTGAATTACAAATTTCTACCTGTTACAAATACTAGCTCTGCACAATGTGTGCATGCTAGTGCATTTGCTGCTTAGTTTACCTTCTTTAAAGTATGAAAATGTTTTTGATAATTTCACAGATTGCAACAGATTTTTCCATTTATTTTGGTACCATGCAGTTCATAATAGTTGGTGTACTCTTATCCGCTTCTCGGATCAAGTTACTCCTATTTCAAGTGCTACTGTTTGTTTCCAGACATGAAAGTGGCTGTGGCATGAATTCATCCATCTGCCCTCTGAAAATGCCCATCTGCATGCTTTTTATAATTTATATTAAAAATAGACTGAAGGAAAACTAGGATAAGATGTATTATGATTTGAAACACTAGGAGTGTACCCAATACAACAATATAATTGTGAACAAAGAGTATGGATAGACATATAGGAATGACAGGAGGGCAGTCTTGGGTGATGCAATTTTTGTGTTTTCCTAGAGGAATATGTGAAAGATTAGGCTGGTCACTTCAAAGAGAAAATTTCTTTACTAGAAAACCTGTCGTGTAGCTGCTGTGTATCATCAAACTATCATCCCAATCAATGGACCAGCTTGTGTATGATCATTGTGTTTGTTACTTTGAATGGGATGAACCCAATCAGACCGATTCTCCCATAGACCTGAAATTCGAAATATTGTTTTCTATTGTGGGCCAGTTTGGAATAATGTATTTCAATTTATTAAGAAAATTATGATTTTGCATTGTTCCACCCGACCCCTCCACAAACCCATGATCTAGATTATAGATCGTCTTTGGGGACGTCTTTCTTCTTGAATATATATTTTGTATATGTTTAAAAAAAGATAAAGTGATATCTTGTTTGCTTTCGTTGTGGGCTTGTGATATTTTATTTGTACCCTTTATTTGGTCCAATCTGTTCCTGCTGTGAAAATGTATTCTAATTTAAAAAGAGCCTACCCCAGAAAGCTGAACGCAAATCAGAAATAATCTGGTGCTGCCCCTCGACAGTGACTTTCACCAATTACGCCTGCTGCTGGAAGACAAGCTTCAGAGGACGAGCAATGGAATCCTAGAGTTGTCAGAGCACTACAGCCAGCAGTTTTCTGCATTGAACACGAACCTGCCTGAGTGCACCTCGGTCGTCTGCCTGTGTGCCCGCAGTATACGTTCATGTGTGTGCGTAAGTGGTATTTATCGCCGTATATCAAGGCACATCCTCTGAGGACCTCAGTAAAACATGCCATTAAAAGTACTTTTTAGCTTGAAGGTAAAAAACTAGTAATGCAAAAGGTTTTTATAGTGAAAAATCACATACGCGTCGGAAAAGGGGGGCCAGGGGGCCTGGCCCCCCACTTTTTGGCCAAAAATTTCCTGATCTCAGTCAAAATGAGAGAAAGCCGGGCATTCTTATATCCAGCCGCTGCGGAAGGCAACGGGGAGCCCAAATTCGAACAGTTTTTGGTCTTGATGTTGAAAGTTTTTTGTCAGCATCAGGTTGAAGTTTGGCTGGCCCCCCCCCACTTCTTTGCCGGTGGCGACACTTATGAAAAATCAAGTGGTCAGATTTTGTTGGTGGTCGTACGTGTGAAAGTCGGCGAAAATAATAAGTGACACCTTTGGGCTCAGACTATTACGGTGTACATTTTATCAAATCGTGTAGCACTTATTGTGGACAGATGCAAAATCTGGTATGCTTTTGATGTACGCTCAGTATTTGGTTCGCTCCCACCCTTCTTAGAGTGCACTTTAAGGACTGGAAGCTAGAAGCCGCATACCCACTGGTGGGTTCAGGGAAAAATGTACTTTCCTCCCAAACTCTGCGATTTTTGCCGATCTTTAAAAAATGTTTTTCACGATTTTGGACCCTGCCCTCCCCCCTCCCAAAAAAAAATTGGCATGGATTCGTCACTGACGTACCGAGTTATATCCTCTGGTTCACGTTGCACTCGGAAGATTGCTCTTTGGGGAGTCGCAGACCTGATTGTTGCACGCGTTTTTCACCTGCCGAGGGTTATCACTCGCTTGTAAATTCCTGGTAGGTTATATTTCTCATGTTTTTGTGAGTCTGAATATAGGCCTCATTGATCAACTGATATCTGTTGGTTTTTAAAAGTAGATGAATTTTGCATTGCGTAGCCGAGGAGCATGATTATAAATTGGTAAGATGTTTCATGGCTTTGCCTCTCGAATTCTTGATGCATAATGGAGCCTGTGATCACACTGTGATCACATATTCGGGCACAGCCTCTCGTCAGAATCCTCATAATACAATAAGCGAAAACTTGTGGTCATAGTGTGACCAAGGCTTGAAATTTAGATCTGATATGGAACTCGAATACTGGATTAATGTAGTGCAGTACTGGAATATTCGAATATTGGAACTCGATTCGAGGTTATACTAGCATTCTGACTAAACATTTATGTTTTCACCTAATATATTATGAGAATTGTGGTGAAGGGATGTACCTGAATATTTATCAGTGTGTTAGCCCCATTTTGCAACCATGATTCGAGGAGGCTGGTCATGAAACATCTTATCAACGTAGATAATCTGATAAACAATCTAATAAAAATAACGGTTAATATACTATTTTATATAATATGATTTTATATGAAGTGCTTCTGCGATTGTTTGTTCTATTATGAGAAAGGGCCGTTTCTGAACTCCGAAGTATTAAAAATAAAGGCTTATCATTTTCATAAACAAATGTCATTCACGAGGCCAGCAGCTTGCTTGTCTTAAAGCCGCAGTGCGTCTTTTTAGGTGTAGACTCCGTCACTACCAATGTTTAGATTAATTGTAGAATCCTTTTTATTTAATACGAACTGTTCCAGGCTAGAATTTTGAGGTATATGTTCGTGATGCGCCCGGATCAGAAACTAACTCCAATTGAAGTAAAAAACAATGTATTCTTAAATCTTGTATATCTATATACAAAAAATGGAAAGAGCTACCACCACGGACAGAGAATTGAGGTGGCCAGTCCATCTCCAACCTACCACATACAACAAATGTTTCCCCTGAAACAAAAAGTGATCAGGTTTGGGTTCGTGGTGCGTTCCACACTTGGTGGCTGCACATATTTTTGTTAGTTCATCCAAGGATCGTGGTGGCTGCTCTTTGGTTCCCCAGTTCTGACGCATATCAAGAGTTATTCTTTCTTATCACATGCAGCTATTCTCCGGTTCTCTGCGGACTGCGTGTTTTTATTTTCTCCGGGGCCCAAAGGATTAACCCTTGCCCCGGTGGCGGGTACGAGCCACCTTCGCACTGGTGGGGGGCTAAAAAAGACCCCCACGATCTCAAAAACTAAGAGAGCTAGAAAAAAGCGCAAAACGGCAATCGAAAGTTCTTCGAAAATAATATCGAAAATACTTCGGTCATTTTTCTTGTCAGGTCAATATCAAGGTCACCAGAGGTCAAAATAGTTCAAAATCGCTAATATGAGTTGTACTAAGAAAACCTCCTATATCTCAGAAACTATGATAGCTAGAAACATTTTTCTAACACCATTCGAAAGCTCTTGAGATGCGCTTTCATTACAGTGGCATTCATTTTCGTGTCAGGTCAAAGCCTAGGGAGCTACAGGTCACTAAATATTGGGCATATTCTTGGGTATGTCCATAGCCACCCATGCATAAGGGCGTTTACTTTTTCGCTAATAGCTTCAAAACCAAACAAGATACAGCCATAGTTTATGCACCATTGCAATCCTCTCGTCAATACGAATCGAATGATATATGATATTGCTATGCCAGGTCAAATTTAAGAATTTGACCTGACCCAGGTCAACGGTCTGACCCAACTTGACCTGGTATAGTCATGATGTATATCATTTGACTTCCAGTGACTATACAAACACTTTGGTGACAAAATAAAAGCTCTATCTTACTTTATTCAAAATTTATAGAGAAAAACACCAAAAAATGCTTATTTGACCTAAGGTGACCTTTTAATGGTCACAAGTCAAAAATTTTGGTATCAGCTTCAGAAATGGGCTAAGAGCAAGTCGCAACCGATGTTTGAAGTTGATTCCATCCATACTTACTGAGAAAAGCTCATTTCGTGATTTTCCCCATGCATTGTCAATGGGGAGGTCATGCCCTGCACATGACCTTAGGTCACCAATATCAAAAATCCCGGAACAAATGTTGTAGCTCCTGGTGGGCCCAAGATGTGGTATGAGTTTCAACTTGATCGATTAACCCTTCTTTTAGTTATGCCGTCCTAAGTAATTTTTGAGGTGAGGTCACTTCACCTGATCTGGTGACCTGACCTGATATGACCTTGAGCCAAAATTTTCAGGAAAGATGTAAAAATAATGAAGGAACAGCTAGACCAAGTTTGGCGGCGCTGCGCGCCGCCGTTTTTGGTCACTTCGGAAAAACCCGAGGGGGGGTCTAAAAGACCCCCCACCCGGGCGAAGGTTAAAATTACATCAAAGATTTAGATGTCGACGGACACATTTAATCTGATTGATTGATTGAGCGTTCCGGCCATACGGGGGCGCCCCTGCAGGCGCCCCAACCGCCGCAGGAACATCGCCAGCCGTCGCGGGTCCGCCAGCACCTCCCGGATGGGCGGGTCGTCCCGTCCAAATATGTCCCAGCGCAGGTCAGTGCACGCAGGGAACTGGGTCAGAAGGTGGTGGAGGGCCTCGTCATCTCCGTCGTCACATTCCCGGCTCGTGGTCTCCGGGTCCAGGCCGATCCTCTTTCGGTAGCTGCACAGAAGAAGGGAGTGGCCAGTGCGCAGGCCTCCACACTCTCCTGCCGTGAAAGGTCCAGACGGTCTTTCAGGGTGGCCCGTCCTGGGACACCGCCACATTTAATCTCGAACACGTCTTATCTCGTGCGGATTAACGTTTTATCTCGTTGTTTTACCAGATTAGCACGCGCATTGACGGGGCTCTGAGCCACCTTCGCTTTGACGGGGGGGCGGGTACCCTCCCCTAAAATCTCGAGAACCACGGTAGGTAGTGAAAAATGGTAAACGGCGTTGGGTAGCCCATACGCTTCTCCATCAAAATATTTCAACCATTTTGTCAGGTCACTTCAATCGGATGAGTTTAATTTGTTCCGACTTATGTTATCTTAAACTGTTTTTGAGGTTAGGTCACTTGACCTGTACTGGTGACCTGACTTGAGATGACTTAACCTTAAAATTTTCACAAAAGTTGTAAAAATGATGAGAGAATGTATGCCATATTCTATCCGAAAAACCAGACGGAGGAGGGGGTGGGTACCCTCCTCCCGTCAATGCGCGTGTTAAAACGATTAATTAATCTCGGGATTAGCACATTTAACTTCAAAGAGCCACCCTTATTTTTTTATTGGGTCGGTTTCTGGTTCCTGGTTTGCACCAAAACCGGTCAGGCTTCAAGAATGGCCTTCAGTAAAGGACACAAAAGACATTTTCGAATGACAAACAGCGTGTCCCGGTGGTAAAAAACAGAGGAAATGGTCTCCAACAGAGGTAAGTCCCACGGACTGAGAACCATTGGAGGGAGCTGGAGACAAGCCGGTCCCAATTTGGTACGCTCGTCAGATTAGAAAAAAATATTTGGGGCTAATATTCCCCTTTCCTCAACTACCTGGACGGAGGGATAACCAGAAGAAATTGTCCTTATTATAGCTTCTTCATCCCATAGGAGGATCCAGGAGGGCAAAGGGGGAACGTGTCCCCCTCTCTGATCAACTCTCGGTGAACCATAAAATGTCGCGTCCCATCCCCTCCCCAGGATGCGAAAATCGGCGCACACCGATAGGATTTAGCATCCATCTGATAGGTTTTGCCGGTCAGAAGTGGCGCCCCCTCTGGTCCGGATGGTGCCCTCCCCGGAAGTTACCCCCCCCGATCGGCAATCATGGATCTGACTATGCCTCATCCATTAGTACGCATGAACGATCAAGAAGAAAATAAGAAAAATTGTTTTTACAGTAAAAACTTTCAACACCTAGAAGATTCGAACCGGTATTACCTGTGTGAGAGTCGGGAATGGAGGCCACTATACCAGTCCCGCTGTACGATACCTGGCCGAGTTTAAAACTTTCCTGATTAGTTTTCTCAAGCCGAATGTTTTGGACAAACTAATATAATTTTCGTATTTTTAAGGCTTAATAAAAATAAATTGAATACTAATACAACACAAAAACATTTTCTACGGCAAAAAAATCATTTCTAGAAATTAAAACTTTGGTTGATAGAATAGAGGTGAAGAGCAGGTTACAGCCTATTATTGATATTGTTAACAAATTTGAATAATTGTTGACTGGCCTCCCAAAATTTAGCAGAAGATAAAGAAATGATTGACGGTATCAGAATCAGGATTTTTCGAATATTAAGAAACCACAATAAAAATTTTTGCGACAATGTCCCTTTAAAAGAAAATTTCAGCCGCACACGCCTGTGCCATGTATTTTCTCCCTCTATGATGACAGTAAACGGAGCAGGCAAAACAAGTTAGAAATTTACTTTCTGCTCAGCACCTTCTTTTAGTCATTGCCTGTCACTTACAATGGGTGAATAAGCATTGTCTCTGGATGGTAAATCTGAACCCATTTTTTCAAAGTCGAAGTAGGGGAAATTGGGACAACTTTGTGTCTTAGGAAGCACGATAAAGAAGTGATAATTGCTGTGAAATCTACCTTTAACACGCGCATTGACGGGGGTCTGAACCACCTTCGCTTTGACGGGAGGGGGGGGTGGGTCCCTCCCTAAGATCTAGAAAATCACGCCAGATAGCGAAAAACGGTAAATGGTGTTGGGTAGCCCAACCACTTCTCTATCCAAAATATTTGTAACATTTTTGTCGAGATCACATTTGAGGTCACGAGAGGTCAATACATGCCGTCAAGGGATAACATGTAAATTGAGGGTTTCGGTCATTAGATCTGAACAAGTAAAGATAGAGCATAACAATTTGAACCCTTCGAATCCTCGCAGCAAGCCGAATAGAATGATATGTAATATGACCTTGCTTGGTCAAATCTGAAATTTAACCTTACCTGAGGTCAGGGCAAGGGCATATTAGGTAAAATGCTTATCATTAAAACTGCAAGGATACGGCCAATCCAATGCAGTTAGAATAAATGCTCTATCGCCAGGCGTTAACCCTATTTCCGGCAGGGGTGCTAATATTGCGCACTTCAGGTTTTTCGAGAATTTCTCCGAAACAGCTTGCGATAGAAATTTGAAACCTCCTGACTTTTCCTAAAACTAGCACAGGCAGGTTTCCAGAAATTTTCAAGATTATACATTTACCAGGGGCGGATCTATGGCTGGGTATTTTGGGAGGTTCTATCCACAAACCAAGTATTTTCGTAATCGGTGGGTTCTTTGTAAAAGGAAGCCGTCTCTGCTGGTCCTGATACCAGTTATATGGTTGTATTATATTGTTTTATCTTTGAGATGATAGTACATTCACAATTGTCACTATTTGTATTCAGCAGGGCCGGATACAGCAGTTCAAAATGGGGGAATGTAATCAAGAAGGACTAAACGTTAGTAAGGGAGAAGACTGCTTACAGCCGTGCCCATTTTTGCCAATTTTGGATTTAGTGGGGCTAGGTAAACAATCTACTAAAAAAATGACGTAGATTAGGCGATTAAATTATGATGTTCCAAGCGTTATGAGCAAGAAAACAAAACTCGCGTGCTAAAATCATCAGCGCTACCTGCTTTGCAGATATCTGCTGCAATGTCTGCTGAGTAAAACAGACCAACTCCAGCCCGACGTAGGGACGGGATTTTGCCGAGGGGGTGCCTGGTCCCCGCTTTTTATGCAATAACTTCTCGATTTCAGCTAAATTGGGAAGACATTGACAAATTTGGAGACCAGCCTGTGCAGAAGGCAACAGTGCGGCAGATATCCGCCTGCAAGGCAACAGTTTATAGCTGCCTGTTTTTGTTGGTCGGAATATAAATCATGGGGTCGGTCGTTCCGATGGGATCCTATGTAGGTACCGGACTGCCCCACACTGAAAACCGGTGGAGAACCCGTAGAGTTCTTGCACTTAACTTGCACCATATCAATAATCGGACAGCAAATTTTAAGACCTGTCAGGGTTCTCAACGAGACTGATAGGGGTTCTCATATCGAGACGTGATGCGCTTCTTTAGGTTCTTCGGTGAAACGTATTTCATTTCTTTCAGGAGAATTCAAAAAGTTCTCAGCTGTCTCAAGAATATTCTGTGAGTACCCTTTCCGGTTTTTAGAGTTTTCTAGAAGAAGCCGTATCCATCTTTCAAGAAGTAATAGATTCTCGAAATTTTCACGCTGCGTCTACTCTGAGAACGACTACCTTTCTTCTTGAAGACGTGCTAAAATTCTTTCATATGGTGCTTAAAGGAGGAATGCCGCTAGCTTCACGTAAATTATCCGCTTATTCGTAGCACTTAGCAATTAGGTCTAAGGCCGGATGCCAAGTCACATTTTTGATAAGCTCCACTGTTGTGGTGGAGCTAATCAGAAACATGACCTCGTGTTTGAGTCTCAGCCAAATTGTTAAGCACTTAGAAAAAAGCGGATAATTCACACAGAACTGCAGCTGAAAATGGGCATACGTAACCGTGACTTCTCCAAAAGAATGGGATGCCAAAGAAGTGAAACTGGTGTGGTGAGGCATGGAAAATCATGCCAAAGTTAATACAATGCACTGGTGTTCAATCAAATATTTATGGACTCTTAAAGATTCACTTGACGACAAAACAACACAATGCGTTTTCTTTATATTGTAACACAAACGGATCAAAATTGTTATGATGTGGCCTGCAAACAGTGAAGGGACATGACGTCAGTAGGGAGGTCGAACGCCCCTATAAAGGGAGCATAACTAATGATCAGCCCCTTATGTCTGCAGATAAAAGAAGATATCTGTTCACAAACGCACAGGGCTTTGCGTGAGCCCCACTCACGTCCAGCATCTCCTCTAAAAGCTGCTGATCTCTGAGGACTAGGCTGACCTCGATTTTCAGCTTTGACGAACCACCAACCCAGCAGTCCCGAGCAGGCTTTTGATGGCCGCCACTTGTCCTGCCTCTGAAAAAGGAAATGAGTCTGCTCAAAACACGCGAAAAATGGACCAAAAACACCCAAACGTTTGAGTTAATGTGGCAGATCCAAGACTTCATTTGAGGGGGGGTGGGGGCTGAGCCTGCCCCGCCAGCACCTCGGACAGCATCCAGCTATGCATTTACTATTGGGGTTCGGACATTTCTAAGGGGTAGGCCTCTTGGATCCACCACTGGTCTGTTCTATTTGAGCATTAAGATGCCGGTTCATAAGCTATATTTTACCAGCTTTATTTTAAAGATACATCAGAGGAATATGAGGGATGCACAGACCGATTTATGGGACAAATATACTTTTTAAAGACTTTTGCCACCACTTCGCCCAACCGATTATCGATGCCCCCTGAGAGATAAATGACACTTTCTGAAAGGTCAATGGGGGCCCCCATAAATGTCGCTTCCTTCCCGGGAAGCAAGAATAAGCGCTATCGCGATCGGATTTGGCGCCCAACGGATATATTTGTGCCGCCCCTGGCATTGGTGTCCCCCAGGTCTGGATGACGCCCTGAACATGTGTTTCTCCCCTGATCGGCAATTCAAGATCTGCCTATGGACGGATGGGGAAACCAACACCCCCCTCCTCCTTCCCAAACCCCGCCTCTCACAGGAAGACGGTAGAGTCAACCTAACTGCACATCGCCAATGGATCCCGTGACCCTTCTTCAAAGCGCAAAGTGTTTTGTTTTTTGTTCCTCAGAGACATTACGTTTTTTTATTTTTTTCCAGGTCTGGCCCCATCCAAACGTTTTGCCAGGTCTGCCACAAAGGGTCGGTGGTACCACAGTTTTGTGCAAAGATGCAAATTTTCCATAGGCCAGTAGCCACATTTAGTTACCATACACGACAGTTGTTACCAATTAACAAAGTGCCGTCACACTTACCTTAACAAAACAGGCGCCAGATGCTCCACTTCTCAACTCCCGAAGCTTCCCACTGCAAATGAACCATCCGCTGTCGCGTCGTTGTGTTGCCATGGCGACGCAGCCCAGCAGCGTCACGCACGCGCACAATCAGCTGAAACCATTCCCGAGAAGTAGTTCGAGAACGCTATCCCTTCTTTGCGTTCTTTACGAAGAAACTAAAATCGATGTATTTGAGTGCCGGTGCTCGCCTGTTCTCTTGCATGAGAACGGTCCCAATGGGTTCTCATCCGAAAGATACGTGAGGCTTCTTACACTTTCCCGCCAAAATGCAAAGAACTCAATGAGGTATTGGGATAGAACAGGGAGGCACCACTGGCTTCTAATGGGAGAAGTTTGTGGCAAAGTTCTCCTGAGTGGTTTTGAGTGCACAATTTATTTAAAGCTTTATTACAGCAACTCAAGAACTCATTAAAATATTGGGAACATAAACTGTGCATTCACGTGTGTTCTTGTGTTCATTCCTATCAGTTAGGTGAATATACCATCGCTCATGTGGGAAAGGTAATAGCTCACCGCTCAGGTTCATTTCTGGCCTTCTCACGCACATGTGGTTCTGTGTTTTTTTCTCCGCAAATTTACTGAGCAAATTTCAACAATTCACTCAAAATTTGCTTTCCTATTTGCAAATTAAATCTGCAAATTTCACTCAACAGATATCTACGGAGCAGGCTTTTACTCTTGCAAATACACTCGCATGAAATTTTGCACACATTTATTTCGATGCACACAATTAAACACGTCTCGCCATCTGAGATACCAACGTCTCCGTCAGCTCGGGGAGTCGGAAGGACGCCTTCAGTTACTGCAAACCTAGCGGGCTCTGTGGTGCAAACTGCTTGCACTTGTGCTGCTTGTGCCGCCGTTTTTATGCTATTTCCGAAAAACCCGAGGGGGAGGGGGTGGGTACACGCCCTCCTGCCAGTGGGCGTGTTAAGGAAATCCCTCTGGTATTTCCTTAAAAGTGATATTAAGGATGCGAACTGCAAGATGTGTGCTACTGAATTTTTTGCGCCGATTATTGAACGATAGTGTAGGTATGTTTTTCTTTAATAGTGTCTATTATTCTTGTGTTTTGGACATGGATTGTGACATGAAATGATGCCAGACTAAGAATAGCCACTTGTCTATTGTGGAGTGTCCTGAAGAAGTAATAATTGTTGTGGCTTATCGACGCACCAACTGCCAGGGTCATATGGCGTCGTCAGCTCTTCCCCTGTGAGGTTTTCTCGGGAGCCAGCTTGCCCCTTGTTCAGGGAAGCCGCCGGGCCTTGAACCGGGGTCGGCTGCGTGGGAGCCAGCTTCGCTGACCTCTCTCCTACCGTGCCCCCGTCTTGAAGAAGTAAAATAAAAAATAAATAAATAAATAGTACTTAAGTATTGGTATGCGCAGAGAACAGAGATTGTCTCTAATGTAAGCTGTACTGTTTTTACTATATATTTTATGGCGTAAAGGGTGTCTAAGGCTAGTTTGTCTTCTCAAGCATCGTGCTTTTATAGACCACTGCAAGTGGGTGTTTTACCCCATACTCTTCATAAAACGTCTCCACGATCGGGTTAAGGCATCCCCAGCATTTTGGGTGAAGAGTTTGATGTTATTCATCTCCATGAGCTGGACACGTTGGCGCACGGGCATAGCCAAGAGAAGGGGGGGCTTGAGCGGCCTCCCTACCCCCCCAAGCCGAGAGTTTGGAGTACGACCTGAGAACACGGGCCTTGCTATGTGCGGACCGCCTGCACTATGCTCTATGGCCAACCGTTGAACTTAATATCACACAGGACCCTCTTAAAGGGAAGGAACCACTTAAACACTTTAAGAACAAGATAGGTCTAAAAACCAGGAAACAGCATTTTCCCCACTTTTTTAATACGCTAAAAACAGAAATACATCCTCTTTTCTAACAATATGGGACGTCATCGAAATAACACTGTTGATAATCAGTGAAACCCAAATGTTGATCATATACTCGCTATAAAGCTCCATTCACAGGATTTCCACACGGCGAAAACAGCATGCAGTACAGGAAGAAGAACTGATGCAAGAACTGAACGTCAGATGTCACAACAGCGGCCAAGTTTATGCACAGTGGTGGAAAGATTATGCATATGGCCTGATGTAAGGAAACAATTTCAGAGTTGGGCTTTGACAAACATATTTGTAACCTGTTTGGGCAAGTACGGGGAGGGAGGATCTGATGTGTATTACGGTTATTGGACTGGTTGTGGCCCAATAACGCTCTGAACTGGACAACTTTTTGCCTGCCCGGTCGAC
This sequence comes from Lepas anatifera, assembly GCA_034440635.1. Lineage (NCBI taxonomy): Eukaryota > Metazoa > Arthropoda > Thecostraca > Lepadidae > Lepas > Lepas anatifera. Next base: position 71,061 of record JAOTON010000941.1, on the reverse strand, counting down.
AAGCAGGTGCATGCTGGTTCACTATCCAGCATGGTTATTTCAGCGAGTGGGCTTGACGTAGGGCTTACAACCAATTAGTTTACTACAACCTTAAGGAAGGTTTTCCTTCAGGGTTTGAAATTAGCCAAGAGGCCCCCTTACTTCGAATTTTAACCCGCGCCCCACCGGGGGTCCGGCGCCACCTTCGCCCCACCGGGGGCCATCGATGGCCCCCCTCTAACTCCGAAAAAATGGGCGTTAGCGCAAATCTGCAAAGTGCAATAGAAAGCTCGCGTGAATTCAGTAAGAAATTACTTCGCATGTTTTAGTGCTCAGGTCAATGGTTTGACCTCCAGAGGTCAAATTAGGTCAAGATCGGCTATTTTCACTCAAATATGCAATGATTAAGCAAACTGGTCATAACTCTTATGTCATTAGAGCTATTGAGGCCTGGTAAAGTTCATTTGATAGGAAATTGCCAGTACTTTTTCCGTTATATGGAACATAAAGACCTCCCGCCAGTGGTTTGACCTCCAGAGGTCACCTCGTGACCTAATATGACCTGAGGTCACGAAAGGTCACAAAGTGACCTTGCCGTACATCAAATGAAAGCCAGTGACAAGGCAAACACGATGGTGTTTGTTTCACCGCTCTAGCTTAATTAGGTCAAAAGTGATTGCCAAAATACTGTTTTTGACCTCTGGTGACCTTGGATGACCTTGGAAAAGTCAAAGGGTAAATATGACCCCTGGGATCCGTGAAAGGGTGTCAAAAAACGCTGTTCTGAGCAGTCTGAGTATTTGCAATCATTTTTGTGGCTTTTATATCATGAGACAGGTTTTCCCTATGCTTTTCCAATGGGAGAGGTCGCCTCGTGACCTGACCTCAGGGTACGAAATCGAAAAATCCCGGATATACACCTTGTAGACCCTGGAGGGGGTCATGAAGTGTAGGAAGTTTCAAATCGATCGACTTTGAAATGTAGCTCTTACAGAGCTCTAAAGTTGAAGTGAGGTGACCTTGGTTGACCTCGTCTGGTGCCCTGACCTTGGGTGACCCGGGGTAAAAAATTTCAGGGATGATGGGAAAATGATGCAGTGAGAGGTAGAGCCCTGAACCGCGGTGCTGCGCCTCGTCGTTTTTCTGCTATCCCGGAAAAACCTTAGGGGGCCATCGATGGCCCCCGGTGGGGCGAGGGTAAAGCTGCCGGAAAATGTATACCGAAAGCTTTGGATGTAATTAAATATGCTGATAGTGGTCCCTCAATACGCTCTACGAAACTGATATCTCAGTTCAAAACCCATTACAAAAGTGGGACACTGCCTTTAATCCCTCTCTAGCTCTCAATTCTGTAACAAGCCACTTTTTAACCATCAGAAACGTCTGTAACACGGGACCCTTTGAACCATTAAGGTCCGAGGCTCCCCTGTCGACATCAGGGCCCGCTCTGGTCAACTGGTCCCTCTTTAAAGGGAATAGACTACTTTGTCGAAATTCTAAAAAATCGCAATCTTTGTACAAATATGTCTGAAAATCAGGAAAACACACTTTGCTTCCATCCCGCATTGTTCAAAACAATCGTCTTTTGTCTTACTACGCTGGGTTTACCCAAGCATCGCGTGCAATCACGAACCATGGCAGCTTGCGGTGGCTTGCAACATATAAGGTTGCGGGGCCTTGCCATTTGCTAGACTTTGTCCGTGACATGCGCTGCCAGATAGAAAAGGACTCTTTCATGGTTTGAAATAAGGTATTATTCCCCTCCCCTCAGCACTTCGAATTTTAAAATGTGCGGAAATTTTATACAGAGAGCTTTGGGTGGAATTGAATATGCCAATTGTGGTTCCTCAATTCGCTCCACAAAACTTTTTTATCTTAGTTCAAAACCCATTATAAAAGTGGGATTTCTATCCAATAAAACACAAGACTCTCTCAAACCAACCCAACAGACAGATGAACGTGTTTCGACAAAAATTGTCTTCTTCACCACCTATGGCATGAGGAATAAGGAGATCCTTATCCCTCATGCCATAGATGTTGAAGAAGAAAATTTTTGTCGGAACGCGTTCATCTGTCTGCTGTGTTGGTTTAAGTGATAATATCTGTAAACCACTGTTATAGAGGACTCTCTATCGTCAGCGGGCCCCTCTGGTCAGCTGCGCCCTCTACAGAGGCCTATAGGCCTTCCGGCAAAAGACGTGCTGATGCAGGAGTAGCGCCACTTTTCCCGCCCCAACGCGGTTTCGTGGCGGAAACTTCTGATTAAGAACCGGGAATTTGACTCTCCTCTTGCCTTTGCGCTGCCACCTGAAACAAAGAAGGACAAAAATATCCAATCAGTACTATTTAAGTTATCATATTAAGACCCCTTTTTAAAGAAATAAAAGAGCAAGTGAGGTAAAATAGATATGCAGAATAATGAAGACTCCAACCACAAAGTTAATACAGATCGCGGAATAAAAGAATGCTAAATTTTTTATTTAAACTTAAACAAATATTCCACGATCGCGGAACATCATTTTTCTATCGCGGAATAGCGATAGCAAACCACATATTTTTGGATCGTGTGCCCAGCACTGGAAGGGGCAGAGGGTTTTCTAAAGCATTTATCTCCATACAATGCCATGAGGATAGGGGCTAAGTATCTAAACTGGGGGGAGGGGGCAAAGAGATAATAACATTATGTTTGAACATAACATCTCAGCAGGTCATCAATGTGTGCGTGTGTCTGTGCCCTATTTTTGGTTCGTTTAACCAATCTGCAGCATATGTCAGAAGACTTGACCAGATGGTTGGGGCAGCTTAAATTCTAGATTACAAACTATCACAGGATTTGAAGAGATCTGGTGAATGCAGCCCTTTGGTAAATTTCCTGGTTTGAGGCTGTTTGTTCAGAATTTCAGGTAGAGGGAGGGAGATTGGGAGAAACGCATAAGCTTTGGGCATAGTATGATATGCCAAGAAGTGTGAAGGCAGCTGGGGGATAAAAGCGACCTTCATTAACCGTGATGTATATGACAATGGTGATCTTCCAAAAATACACATGCAGGTGCTACAAACTGCCCTGCCTGCGGGGCAGGCAGAATTATCTGTTGGGGCAGGCTGCTATACACAAGAGGTGCATGAAAAGCCAGATGGTGGCAAAGTTAAATATTGGGCATTTTACTTTTCCGCTCAAAAATATTTTCTTATCATGATAATTATTGTGCACAGCAGGAAAAAAGTCCCCTTTCTACTAATGAAACATACGCCCTTGAGTCCTGATATTGCCCCTTTCCTTCTTCGGTCCCCAGTTAAAATTTGAGAAGAAATGCACTGCATAGAAGTTTCCAATCCGTGATGCAACCAGCCCCGGTCTTCCCAATGTATTATAGATTGTCGTACTTATTTTTTAAGTTTTCACGTGCCCGCCATGCCCCCCTGGATCTGCGTATGCGCTGAGGCCTTTCGGGAATGCCACAAAGCAGCATGCGCGCCAGATGCTTGATCGCTCTTTGTAGGAAAAGAAGCAGGAAAAATTAATATCCAACCCGAAAATACTTTTTTTGTTTGTTTAGGAGAGCATAGTTTTCTATCAGCGATTTTTCAAAACGCGAATGAGCCCCACCCTCCCCCGTCCACTCAAACCCGTAATGACCACTGGCCGATCCAGGGGTGAGGGAGGCAAAAGACAATCTCCCCGCAAACCATACTATTTGCCCGAATTTCTTCAAAACAAGTTTTATCACGATTTGGGGCCATTTCCCACCCCCTCCCTCAAACAATCCAATCTAGATCCGCCACTGGTGTAGACCGTCCTGGTAAGACGATCTAAACAATTGGTGAAAGTATGCAATTCATTGTCAATATTTTCATGCAACGCCATGGTGTTGGTGGTGAAGTACCGTAGGTTCAGGTTGCCTTACCTTATTTCCTCCTCCTGGTAAGGCAGAATTCCAGCCAATGTCCTCGAGGTCATTTGGCAGGTACAAGGCGCAAAATTACTCGGTGGTACTGGGCTCTCTTGCCCAGTAAGGCACCAAGGCTTAAGTCTAAGCAGCTCCACTAAATAAATCAATGATCTGGCACTCAAAATCGGTACAACAGGGTATGAGTTTGTGTTGTTAAACCTTAATCAATAACTGATCGGGAAAAAACATAATAACAGTATAGCTCAGAGCTCATCCGCTTCGTGTTGCGTCCTGCACCAAAGTGGGGAGACACGAGCGGAAGTGATGCACGTGCAGTAAAACCGACGGCGCGTGTGAGCCTAACCGTGCCGCGTTGCACCCTTAAAAGGTGCAACGCTACACGCCTCGATTACTTTAGAGGCGGGCAAAGGTGCTTTGCACAGAACGCCTTATAAAAAGCCCTTAACTAACGCCTCGATTTTAGGCGACCGATTATAATAGTTCGCAATACAACTCGAGCGTTTTAGGTTGCACTTTTAAGCGATCTCGCCTGCACTCTGGTGAATCTTCGTTCATGTTGTTCGGGTGAGGGGTGCGGCCTTACTCCCGATAGATATATGAGGCGTAGCTGTGCCTTTTAAAGCGCAGGGATAGCACCAAGCATGCCACATGACTCGGAACATCCCGGCAACATGGTGCTGCTATGATTTCTCGACATTTGATAGCCGTCTGTGCTTGCACCAACGGTAGGGGTGGCACTTATTCGGTGGTAAATTTATTTTTTTAGAATTTCTTCTGGGACGGGCAGCCATACTGTTCTATCAACGGCAAAAAAAAGTGTGTATTTTTGGGGAATTTTGTGTATATTTTGAGGTCGCTCAACGAGGTCAAAGTTTGTATTTTTGGGGAAGATGAGTATTTTTCAGTATTTTGTTTTCGATGTTTATTATTCTAGATTTGTCATTTTTACTAATGAAGAGCATCACACTCGACATAAACAACATATATTCAACTCTCTTGGTTCCAGCTACACCCCTATTCCCGAGCTTTAGCCGCTCAAAATACCTCAGGGGTCTAATATGTGCACAGCTTTCACTCATTTTCTCCTAGTTTGCAGTCACAGTGAACTTGCGGGCATTCGGAAATCTGCGCCGATGCTCCTCGACGGCCTGAAGCAGGAACTGCTTCTGGCCCTCGTCCTTGATGAGAGCCATGTTGATCTCCTGCATCAGGGCGACGCCCCGCCCCGCGAATTCGTTGACGACACGGAGTGATTTGACGCGGCGAGAGGCAGCGTTGTAGGAGGGTTCCTCCTCCCAGCAGGCTGGATCCTTGTCGAGGAAACGTGGCTCCAGGCTGAGAAGGGTGAAGAAGTTGGCGGAGCCAGTTGTGGCGAAATTGCCGCCGTCTTCTTGGAGACCGACGCCGCGGTGAGCTTAGCTTGGGCTCGGCGAGGGGATCCTCGGGTCCCTCCTCTCGCGTAGCGCTATGGCCATTTCTGCGCTTGGTCGCGAGCGTCACGTCCTCGTCGAGGAAGGCGAGCTCGACCAGTTGTTCGCTCAGATAGCAGAGGTGACGGCCGAAGACGGCGGCTGTTGCCTTGGACACCGGCTTGTTCTGGTACTTGAGCGGCTTGACGAAGCCGAGGTCCTGAGCCGGGGCGGACTCCGGAATCGGTGCCTAGAACCAGACCGTGACATACGTTGAGAACACAAACGTCATGGCTCGCTGGATGCCGCTCTTTTCGGATGCAGTGAGACGGAACTGTGTGCAGAAGAGATATACTCTCACTGAATAAATGACCTTGGCCGTCTAGCGCGCCCAGTGCAGTGCAAAGGGGCGAGCGATCCTCACACCTGATGATGATGGTGAATCCTCACACCTCGATTCGGGACGCCGCCCAGGGCGATCGTGGCCAGCTCCAGCAGCTCGCGGTAGTCATCGTGTGGGTGCTGGTTGTCGAGGAGGCGGTCAAATTGCGCAAGGAGTTTGTTGCGGCTGTCGTGCAGGTGTGGCGGCATATCGCAGTCGTCGAAGGGCTCCGGCACCGTCCTATCCAACGATGCCCAAATTGTCAGGAAGCACTTGAATAAAGAAACGTCCGGGCCGCCGGACGGGCCGAGGCAGGCGGTGAACGCCTTCTCCAGGACGAGTTCATAAACATGGTGGCGGCAGGCCAGGTGAAGCATGTCCTGGGCGAGCCGTTGCTCGATTATCGTGCAGGCCCCGGCCCTGAGGCCAGTGTTAGAGGTAGTGATATCGAAACTGAGCGCCCTCACTCGGTCGTTCACCTCCCAGTCATCGAGCACCGCAAGGACAGCATCAGCCTATCCGGCACAGTTAGGAAGCTTCGGCACGGCCAGGAGCTCCGACTCGCCGTCACCGGAGATGAGGGCTGGAAGTCGGTCGACGGCTGGTCCTCCGCCCATGCTTGGAAATCTTTTTCCATCCGAATGGGCTGTGAGAGGGACGGTCGGTGCAAAAGCGGCGTTGATCTCGGCAGCCGTAGCCTTCCGGAACTGTATCTGAGACTTGCCAAATGACTCACGGTTGATGACCATCTCTTGAGGTTTGTGTCCCAGGCTTAGTGCCGGCGCCGGTAGGACGTAGACACCATCGTGGTGGGACATCTTTGTTCGATCCATCGCGGTTACTAGCTTTGTACTGATGAGCTTTGTTGTTGCACGCCGACGCTTGGGCGGTAAACAAGCTGCTGTAGAAGTCGATGGACCAGGCGAGTCGTCGCCGTCGCGCTCTTGGTGGACGGAGCGGGCGGGGCTACTGACGGCACTAGAGGTGCTGGAAGAGTTCAGCTGCGCAGTCTCGTCAAGATTTTGTCGCTCCATCTCAGCCGTCTCTCGATATCGTTGTGTCGCCTGCTCCTTCTTCCGCTTCCGGTTTTCGAGGGCGGCCGTCCTTCATCGCCATGCAGCCGCGCCGCCCCTTCTCGCGCTGGCTCTTGAGGAAGTCCTTCTTCTCCTTGATCGTCATCATCGCCAGAACCTCCTGATGAGCGATGTCAAATAAACCGGTCGCCGACCCGACAAACTCTTTCTCCTCCGTCTCCTACATCTTCGTCCGCCGCTTCTTGTCTTCTTGAGCGCCTCCTACTTCTCGTGCAGGTGGATCACCTATTCCAGTGCGCGCTGCCTCTTCTGCATCGGGATATGCGCGCGCGCTCAGAAGGGTATTACGGCGGTCATTATCTCCACCGCCGCGAGTCATCAGCCAGTGGCGGATCTAAAAAACGTCACGCTGTGAAAACAGCGCTACAATATCACTTTGTGGTAGAATTTTTGGGGTATTTGAGGCAAAAAGCAAAAAAAACGTCACAAGATAATAAATATGGGCTCGAGATACTTTTTCCAGTCCGAGGCCAAATATTTACACTGATCTTAACTGGTTCTGTAAGTTGAGAGTTGAAGCACCAAAATCTTGCTTATAAACTAAAAAAAGAGTCGGGGGAAAAAGGAGATCGATCACTTGGGGGAAACATAGTTTTTCCCCGAGCTTTTCCGTTTGGGGGGCAAATGCCTTTTTGCCCCCCTTGGATCCGCCACTGTCATCAGCCTCACTTAAATGTTGGCCTTACATATGCGTCAGGACACGACCTACGAGCATCACAGCGTCCCCATGACTGAGCCCAATTCCAAAGAACACAAAACGCTTTAAAATGACCCGATGAAGCAAGTCGCTCTTACACCCGTCGCAGTGAAATGTTTTACGCTCCTAGGCAGAGCCAGAAAGAAGATGCCCAGAATCACAAAAGTTCAGTAAAATATGTTATTTAACTAAGTATGGTTTGATCAATGCAAAAAGTTACATATTTTTAATTGGAATTTTATTTTTAAATCCTGAAAAAGTTTTTTTCTCGCCAAAAATAGAAACTTTAACCTCCTTGAGCGACCTGTAAATATAAATATTTTTCAATAACAACTTACACACGTTGTTTTTGCGAGGGATAGAACAGATCGGCTGCCCGTCCCAGTGGAAATTCCAATTGCCGAAAATAAGTGCCACCCTAACCAACGGTGCACAAATTTTTTACAGTGTAGCCAAGGAGAGGTGGCTGTGACGGCGGCTTCTCCTCTGAGTGCCCGGAGAGCCCTCTCGAGGATACGGGTCGTGTTTTACGCGGCCCGCCTGCACCTGTGCTCTGTAGAGTGGTTCGCCGTACAACTTCATTTCAGACTTAAGCCCTCTCCAGCACTCTGTTCTTTAACAAGTGGGGTCTCCTTGACCATCCGAATCCTCTAGAAAAGAGAATCTTCTGAATCGCTGTGGCCCCAAGTGCCCTCCGTCGACAGAAGGACCCTCTCTGGTCAGCTGGGTCCTCGTTAACCGATAACGTCATCGCGGTCAGCAGGACTCTTTGGGCAGCAGGGCCCCAGTCAGTGGCGTTAGCCAGGATTCAACCAGGGGGTCCGAAAACCGTCGGGGCCCCCCTGGCCGGTCCCCTCAGTAACCGGGGCATATATCCTGTATTTTTCGCATAGTATTTTAACATAATATTTATACGAAGGAAATTTTCCTGTGCCTTTTTATGTGTTTGTTCTTATTTTGCTTATTGTTGGATGCTTTTATTTTGTTTATAGTTGGATTTTTCTCAAACCGACCAAATGTTGGTATATTTAGGTCACCAAATATTAAGGCAGGCTCATACCTATATGGCAGCGTGACTATAATAACAGCTTTATGGTTCATTTCCGGAAACTAAATGTTGCTGCGTGCATGATGTTAAACATGATTGTACCATGGAATAGAGATACCTGGAATGAAAACCTCAATGCAAACCCGCCCCGCTTTTGAGTGCCAATCTAGGACATGAAAAAATCCTTCGGTAAGTAAAGCTCGGTAAGGACCAATGTAAAGTCTATGGGAGATGTGGTGGCCGATGACTTTGATGCGTCATAACTTATAAACCGTGGCTTGCACAGGAAAACGACCATGCATTTCGGAAAGCCCAATCTGTGGTGCGTCCACTAAAATACATTTTAGGCATGAAATACCTAAAATCTTAGAGCAAAGCGAAGGAGAAATCAGAATCTGATACTGCAGCTCAACTTGTATTATAACACGTTTTAAGCGCGTGCGGCCCAGCGCCGTAATAGTGCAGTGTGTTAAGCCTCGTCTAGTAATCGAAAGACCCCGGGTTCGAATCCCACGCGTCGAACTTTTTCATCTTCATAATGGTAATTTCGTCGCTCAATAGCGCAGTTGGCAGCATGCTTGTCTAGCAATCGTAGTGTTCCGGGTTCGAATCCGGGCTCACGCTGATTTTGCATTCATATTTAATGGTTATTATGCAAATATTTAGGTTTATATTGGATAAATAATACCTCAGTAGTAGCTGTTTCCTCTGGGTTGAAGTAAGGCACGCGCAAAGGCCTGTTTTTTGTTAAATATTTACTGCCGTCTATATCTTAATGTTCTTGGCTATTTACCCAATTCTTTTTAATGAGCCCCACAAAAGCATCCCACAAATCAACGAGCCTTCCGTTCCAGGTATCTGTATTCCATGATTGTACCTTAAAGGGAATGTGGCACCTTGGTCGAATCCTGAAATTTAGTGTAATTAGGGAAACTTTAGCCGAAAATCAAGGAGTCGTCCTTGATTTCTCTAAAAAGTGTGTATAAGCCCAATATTTTGATTTTTAAAATGTTCCTCTAGAAAAAGAAATAAATATCTGCCTGTGGATGATGTCATGATCTGGCAACCACTACCATATTCAATACGATTCAAGGGCTTCGATTGGCTGATACCGTGACGTCAGCATATGTCGTCACAACAACAGCCATCACAACTGTGGCCTGCTGCTGAGGGTACATGAGGAGTACATTTCAGGTAGGTTTTAGTTTTTTCTGCGGAAATCTCGAGTTCCAAGACAAATGGTATTTTGAGTACCGGGTTTTCCGACTTGCTTTACAACTTGGCTATCTCAGTTAAGATCACGTTATGGAGGTGTCACATTCCCTTTAATTCACTCTGGGAATCAGGCATGAAGTTATTGAAGGTCAATCGTTTTGAGTACGAAGAAATGATCTTCTACAGGGAATGATAGCAAATTCTTTCTGGGTGTCAAATTCATGAACTCTAATCAGGAAGTTTCCAAAAAATGGAAATATGAATAAAAATACATGAGATATGGGAGTGTGTCATGGACGTTGTATAATGTCTATTCCGCGTACAGATCCTGTTGAATTCACCATAGTTACCTTGTTACCCTTGCTATGTTGTAAATGAGCATATTACCAAGACAATAGGCGCTCGATCGCCTTGGCTCACTCTTTTATTGTTATTTTCAGCCTTTCATACCTATCTTTCTTTTTGGGTTTATGCTGATCAATTTCTGTCACTACCCTTGCGTGTATGGTTTCCTACGAACATTTTTGAAAGTTGTTTATTTCAGAATATTTAGGCAGGTAGTTGTGGGGGTTAAGCTAATAGATTAAAATCAGCTGAAGTTTCAAATTCCCTGTTAGATTTGCTCTTACGGATGATAAAAGTAGATTAATTTTAGCCTTTCCTTCGGTAATGGTGCCTGATCGACATGTTTCAATTTGTATTTTTGATACGCAAAGGGCATTTTTTCCACACATTTTTCACATTTTGCACATTTTCCAAGGCATATGGTGTTCGAAAATCTTTGAATGTAGGATCTCAAGCGATATCTCTAGATTCTATTCTTAAATCTAAAGGAAATGGACAGGAAAAAGGATGCATTGCTCAATAAAAGAGATATAGGAGTGTGCCCCCGATGCTATATAAAACCTATTCCGTAGACGGTCCTGCTGATGAAACCGCTCACTTACTCCTCCCTAGACATTGGTTGGAGGTCCGGGGGGAGGGGGGGTGGGGAGGTCAGTACTTCCTTGTACTTTGGGTCTCTGATAGACTTTGTACAGGGCTTATATTGCTGTGCCAGCGTTAAACCATCTAGGACCACAACCCATCCCCCTCCCCTGCCCCCTGGGTCGAGAAGAGATCTCCAGGGGCTTAGCACTTGACATAGCCCAGAAACCAGTACCTTGGGATCCCCAAAAACAACACCTTTCCCGCAAATCAGTACTTACGTCCCCCAAAACTAGCATTTGGAGGTACCCTGAGACGGCCTCCTGGGACCCCCTGGAACTTAACACGCGCATTGACGGGGCGGGTACCCGCCCCCTCAGGTTTTTCGGAGAGAGCAGAAAAACGGCGGCGCATAGCGCCGCCGTACTTGGCATACCTTTCCCCTCATCATTTTTACAACTTCTGTGAAAATTTTAAGGTTAGGTCAATTCCGGTCAGGTCACCAGTACAGGTCAAGTGACCTGACCTCAAAAAGATTTAAGATAGCATAAGTCGGAGCAGGGCGAACTTATCCGATTGAAACTCATATCACATAATGGGCCTACTAGTTCTCTAAAATATGTTCTGTTATTTTTATATCGATGACCTAAGGTCAGGTACGAGACGTGACCTCTCCATTGGAAATACAAGGGAAAATGGTTTTACTGAATAACTCAGTAACGGATTGTGATAGAGCGTTTATTTTAGCTGCATTAGACTCGCCTTGTCTTTGCAGTTCTAATAATATGCATTTTATATAATTTGACCTTGACCTGACCTCAGGTCAGGTTAAATCCTTGATTTGACCTAGCAATGTCAAATTATACATCATTCGATTCGGCTTACGGGGAGGATTCATATAGTTCAAGTAGTTTTCCTCTATCTTTACTTGTTCAGATGAAATGGCCGAAAACATTAATTTACATGTTATCCCTATGACGGCATGTTTTGACCTCTCGTGACCTTAAATGTGACCTGACAAAAAATGATTCAAATATTTACGATGGAGAAGTGGATGGGCTACCCAACGCCGCTTACTGTTTCTCACAACCTACCGTGGTTCTCGAGATTTTAGGGGGCGGGTACCCGCCCCTCGTCAAAGCGAAGGTGGCTCAGACCGCCGTCAATGCGCGTGTTAATCTCGTCGGGCCTTGAGGATAAATCTGAGCGGGGGTAGGGGGAGGAAGATGAGGAATGCTCGCTGAGATTAGCTCGCTCGCCAAGTTCTTGGGGGCCTGAGACTAGCTTTGGGGCCGCCTAAGACCAACACTTGGTGGCACTCACAAGGCTAATTTTCGGCCAATCTCCCGATTAGATCTCAGGGGGTGTCTGAGACTGCTTCATGGCGCCTCTTGACCAAAGCTGGGGGTCCCTGAGGAATCTCTCGGGGCTCCTGAGATTAGTTATCGGAAGCACCTCTGAGCCTAATTTCGTCCCCCCTCAGTTTTGCCCTGGGGGAGGGGCTGAGACTGACTCGGGGCCATCCAGATTAGCTCTTGGGGTTCCCTAAGGTTGTCTCCGGGGTGGGGGGAGGTGCTGGGAATGACTTCCGACAGCCCTCTGAGGCTAACTCTGGGGCGCCCCCGGGGACCTACACTTAAGGGGGGTGCAGAAGCACCCCTGAGACTGAGTCTTTGCCGCTCCTGAGACTGCCTCTCGGAGGCCCCAGATTAGCCCTCAGAGGCCTAAGGCTAACTCCGGAACCCGTGAGACCAAAACTCGGGAGCAGCCTTAGGAATTACTCAAGAGTCCCAAGATTAGCTCTCGGATGTCCCTGAGACTGACTCCCGGTAGTATTCTAAGACCAACTTTTGGGTGCTCCCTGAGATTGATTCTCGGGGTCCCTTATACAAAAACTCGTGGGGGGGGCACAGTGAGGCTAAATCTCGAGGGCTCCCAAGATTACCCCTCGCGAAGATTTTTTGCTCTACAGACCTAGTGTAAACACCTTTTTCAAGAATTCTCCGGCGTTTAGAGGGGGCCTAAAGTTAGTTTGGCCCCCTCCAGCGCTTTGGGGGCCATGGCCGGAATGCCCCCCCTGCGTCCGCCAATGATCATAATACAACTAATGTTGATGGCACTAGTGCCGCTCTCCACACAGGAGCGATAATTCTTTAATGGTAAAATTGTCTCCACCATAAGTGCCGGAATCCTTACCTCCCCTGCTAAACTTTCCGGCTAGATCGGCCCCTGATGGCGAATGAGCCTATAGTTGAAGGAGCGGGAGCTCTCAGCGATCATTGTTCATTTCGGCCTATATCACTGGTACCATGCCTAGTCAAAATAAGCCGACGAATTGTTCACCAGCAGTGGTCGTACTATTTGGACTCCAACTATTTGCTTTCTGAGTCTCAACATTAATTTCGCCGCTTTCATTCAACTGAGTCCGCTTTTCTGGCAGTAACAGATCGTATATTAGAGGCTATGGATGACGGCAAAACTACTCTGTTGGGTGCTTTTAGATTTGAGCAAATGTTTCGACATTATCGGTCTAAAAAGTATAGTCCAAAAACTAGAACTATACGGTATAGACAGCACCTGGTTCTGCAGCTATCTCTCAGGCCACTACTAACAAGTTTGGTTGCCCTCTGAGCGAAATCCAACGTCTGCTGTAAAACAATTCAGAAGATTCACAGCTAGGCCACCAATCTGAATACCCCCAAAATTATGGACGACTTCCAAATCCAAATTGGTGTCTTACATCACACACTTAAATTTCATCTCCTTGAACTCCATCCACACACTACACGGGGGCGGCTGCGCCCAACCCGACCAGCCAGGATCGGTGGATGCTTACTATGCCATCCCAGCGAACTAACAGAGCTGGCTTCTAATACGGCGCTTTACGACCGCGCTACCAACATCATGCACCAATGCTGGACAGTCTCACATAGATGGATATCGGAATCAGCCACAGCACAGCGCCGCCCTGCGGCACGATTCGGCCCTAGTACAAAGGTGGCACGGCAATGCGGTCTGTCAGCCTAGAACAGTCACCTCCCCAAGCCGGCTGTACGAGTATAAAGGACTCCCATCATACAAACATATCTTAATGCGTTGGTTATCACTGCTCGTCACTGTCATCCAGCAGCCTGCTTGCTGCATGACAATATAGGGGAATGTTAGCGTTTGGTTCGTATGATTAGTAAAAAAACAGCACAGACCACCGCTTATTGTAAATTTACTAGTTACTGAAAAGCGGATGGAAAAGGTTTGTAAAGTTCCGTTTTCACTGCGTGAGAACACCAATGCACCCCGAGGTGCCACCCAAACAATGCATTTCTAATATTTGTCGATTACTGCCTCCAGGCAGAGTACATGTCTTGGCCCCATCGTCTTGGACATCTTCTCCAATTATTTAGGCCTCAATCTTGAAAGCGGTGGTTATAATATCTAATACGCAGAGACACCCAAATTCTCCGTTCTGGGAAGAAGGACCCATTTGCCGATTGGGTGACCAATCTGGAAACTGTTTTTCAGACTTTACACTATTTGGTTCAGTCAAAATCACATGAAACTCAACATTGGCGGGCGCAGGGTTGGGGGGGCATTCCGGCCATATTAGGCCATGTCGTGATCACCACTTTTTCACAGGATCTTTGATTACCGGGTGTTTTCTAATGTATTGATGGCCGCTGATCACGATTTTCTGGTCTAAAATATCGAATTTGAAAAATATTTGCCCGCGCAAGCCGTTTGAAATTCTTCCGGTCTACCAAACTTTAGATGTTTTCATATCTCAACGGACAATCAAATGCAACTAATGTATTGAAATGGTTCCAGAACTTTGAAACCATTGAATCTGAATAATTTGAAACCTTTTTGACTCCTTGAACTATGTATTTACCCGAAAAAATACCTTGGAAAGACAGGGATGTTTGAGCTTAAAAAGATGATAATAGATGGCGCGCATGACGCAGCCGTCAATCAGTGTCCCGCTACGTCGCTTATGACAAGAAGCTATTAGCCAAAGGAGCGGGATATAGGATTTGAGCCTATTATGAATTCGATGAATGAACATCTACCTTCACAAGATGATCTAGATTTCTCTTGCTTGCAGTTTTAAATATTATTGGTAATGGTTGCGTTTAAAGCAGGTCCAATTCAGATCAGCCAGCCATATATAGATTAGGTATCTAAGCCTTTAGTCACTGCGGATCAATTTCAAGTATTAAAATTTATGCAAGAGCCAGTCGATTATATTTAGATTAGTCTTGCTATCACTAGCAAGGAGAATACCGTATTTCGGGGAAAAATGAAGCTACACGACACCCAGATTGCCGTCAAGCCACGTATGCTGCCGCATAATCAGCTCTCGACTGGGGCTGACGTTGTCGGTCGAATTATGATGCTGCGGCTTGAAGAGATGGAGGCCAGGGAAGTGGACGAATTTCATGTTTCAATAGCTTCAATATTCGAACCGACCGCTGATGAAGTTACCGAGACTTACGGAAGAGCATCTGTGCCAGCAAGAAACAGGTACAAAGTTCGCTGTGAAATAAGGAAACATTATAATTGGAAAGAAGCGATGAGAATGCGCCGACAAAAGATGAAGATATTGTAAGCATGGACAAAGCATGACAACATTGTTTAATATATCAAACAGAGCTCTACCATCAAAGGTATCGGCAAACAAAAATTTCTGGAAGACTAGCGAGGAGCACGTAGGTTGTTTATTGGTGCCTTGGATGCAGTTGTGACGGACCATTGGAGAAGGCAGCAGCTGCGGCAAGCCACTGCTGCTGCCGCCAATAAGGCCTGATCGGGAGGCAGGGTCGTCCGTATTCGAGCACAATAATATGACAATCACCCGGACAAGTCTATAAACGACTTTCGTGTAACATTTAGAAATAAGTTTTCTTTCCGAGATTGATTTATACCTGCCAGAGCCCGTTCGCGTGCGGCGTCTGTCAGCAGCTGGTGTGATGCTACAAATAGGAAGCTCGCTGCTGCATATACCACCAGCGGTCGTTGTCAATGGTGCCGTTACGTTCTGACGCAGCTTCAGCTCCGTCAGAACGCAACATCCGGAGAACTCTTGGTAGCCACAACGACAGCAGCAGTCCCTTGCCTCAGCTGCTGCCGTCTCCAATGGTCTGTCACGACTGCATCCAAGCCACCAATATACAACCTCTGTGCTCCTCGCTGGTCTTCCAGAAATTTCTGTTTGCCGATACCTTTGATGGTAGAGCTCTGTTTGATATGTTAAACAATGTTGTCATGCTTTGTCCATGCTTACAATATCTTCATGTTTTGTAGGCGCCTTCTGATCGCTTCTGTCCAATTATAATGCTTCCTTATTTCACAGCGAACTTTGTACCTGTTTCTTGCTGGCACAGATGCTCTTCTGTAAGTCTCGTAACTTCATCAGCGGTTGGTTCGAATATTGAAGCTATTGAAACATGAAATTCGTCCACTTCCCTGGCCTCCATCTCTTCAAGCCGCAGCATCATAATTCGACCGACAACGTCAGCCCCAGTCGAGAGCTGATTATGCGGCAGCATACGTGGCTTGACGGCAATCTGGGTGTCGTGTAGCTTAATTTTTCCCGGAAATACGGTATTCTCCTTGCTAGTGATAGCAAGACTAATCTAAATATAATCGACTGGCTCTCGCATAAATTTTAATACTTGAAATTGATCCGCCGTGACTAAATGCTTAGATACCTAATCTATATATGGCTGGCTGATCTGAATTGGACCTGCTTTGAAAGCAACCATTACCAATAATATTTAAAACTGCAAGCGAGAGAAATCTAGATCATCTTGTGAAGGTAAATGTTCATTCATCGAATTCATAATAGGCTCAAATCCTATATCCCGCTCCTTTGGCTAATAGCTTCTTGTAATAAGCGACGTAGCGGGACACTGATTGACGGCTGCTTCATGCGCGCCATCTATTATCATCTTTTAAGCTCAAACATCCCTGTCTTTCCAAGGTACTTTTTTCGGGTAAATATAGTGTTCAAGGAGTCAAAAAGGTTTCAAATTGTTCTGATTCAATGGTTTTAAAGTTCTGGAGCCCTTTCAATACATTAGTTGCATTTTATTGTCCGTGAGATATGAAAACATCGAAATTTTGGCAAACCGGAAGAATTTCAAACAGCTTGCGCGGGCAAATATTTTTCGAATTCGACATTTTCGACTAGAAAATCGTAATCAGCGGCCATCAATACATTAGAAAACACCCGGTAATCAAAGATCCTGTGAAAAAGTGGTGATCACGACATGGCCTAGATTATCCACCCAAACAAATGGAAGGGGGGCCAAACTGTCTTGGGCCCCCAAAGGCCGGATTATTTTTCGAAAAAAGGTGTTTACACTAGGTTCGTCGAGCAATTAAATATTCGCTCCCCCAGAAGAGCGATCCTGGACTGATGGTACTGAACTTATGGACTGAACTTATGCTAGGTCTTTCGAGCACTCAAATCGCACTTCCCACCCACCCCCCGCCAGGTAGGAGAGGCAGACATAGGTTTGCCCCCCCAAACTCAGTTCTGCGTCCGCTCCTGCAACCCAACGCAGCAAAAACAACAGACGACGACAAGACCGAAAAAAACTGTCAGGACAGAAGCCGTGTTACTTACTTTGGTCGTCATCGGCCTCTGTCACAGCTTTTCCACTTAGAAACCCCTCAAATTCGAAAAAAGTTTCAGTTCCCGCCAACCATACAAGGCACAATCATCAGGGATTCTGACGTAAAGAATCTCGGTCCAGACTCATGGATCGCCATATGAGCTACGCATACCGCATAGATTGTATCTCAAAAGATATACGGGCGTCCTTGTCGGACGAGTCCTTGTCCTTGTCCTTGTCGGACAGTCACGTGAGACATTGTTTGCCGAGATACCAGCAATCATTAATGGTCTTGTGGTATCTATTTTGTGCAGTATTGTATCAGTGTGTACGGCAGCTGCTCTCTCTCTGTCGCATGGCCTGTGTCCAGAAGATTCTCGACTTCTCCGTGAGAGTTATTTCTGGAAAGAGGAGAGATCACATTGGTCTTGTGGTATCCATTTTGTGCAGTACTGTATCAGTGTGTACGGCAGCTGCTCTCTCTGTCGCATGGCCCGTATCCAGAAGATTCTCAACTTCTCCGTGAGAGTTATTTCTGGAAAGAGGAGAGATCACATTGCCAGTGTTATTCGTGAGTCTGGATGGCTGTCGGCGCGAGATCTTGGCGTGTATCACGTAGTGTGCCTTTTGACAGGGGCGTAGGAACGGTTTGAGAAATGGGAGGGCCAACATTAGAGGGGCCCACCTCAAGGGGGGCCCCAGCCCACGGGGCACATAATTATGAACAATTCTAGATAGCTCGTTTGGTTTTAATAAGGCACGCAAGCACACTAGGTTGTCAATATATGAAAATTTGAAAAACTAAATTTTGTCATATGATTTCGAGGTTACCTATTATGATGTAATAAATCATAGCAAAAAGGCAAAAAATATTCGATGGCTTTTTACATATACCCTTTTTCAAATACGAAATACATTTGTAAGCTTTTTGGAGGATTTAAATTATTTTTTACCACGAGTGCGCTTTTTATATTTACAGATGTTTAGGCCCTTCTCATCATATATACAAAATACGCTGTTTAGAAAACTACAAACAATGATTTGATACCAAATAGCCTATCTTCGCTAATGCCTAATCAACTTGTATTTACTTATTTAATGACAACAAAAATGGGAACATTTATTTAGGATATTACGGATCACTTCTTTGCATTATTAGAGATTGATTAGGTAAAGGCTGATCACAATAAATCCGCGCCTAGCTATATTTCGATGCCTAAGATGCAGAGTTCCAGTATGACTGCAAGTGCAATGTACTTGATGACCAGCTTTGTGACACCGAGGTGAGGGTATGGTTTTATAGCGATTAGCAACCTTGCTTTTCACGCGGCCGACCCGGGTTTAAGACCCGGCAGATTCCTTGCTCAAGGAGCAATTTGACTCCCAAGAAACCCCTCCAACAGGGAAAGAGTTGGCGAAGCCATATAACCCTGGCAGTTGGTGCGTCGATAAGCCCAACAATTATACTGGTTTCCACGCGGTCAACCCGGGTTCAAGGCCGGTGGATTCCCTAAGCAAAGATCAATCTGGGTCCCGAGGAACCCTTCCACAGGCAAAGAGTTAGCAACACCATATAACCCTGGTAGTTTATGCTACTATAAGCCCCAAAATTATTGTTATTATGCCGAGGATGCCCAGCTTTGATCCTGAGCACCAGTTCGATGTGCTATACCCTTTGGCAGATGAATCCATCCCTCCTCTCAGCATTACAGACAGAACTGGCTCCAGCTGTCACTTCCTTTACAGCTCTCACTATGGCCTATGTGTGGGCGGCAGGGGAAGTACTCTACCTTCATGTGCTTCCCCATGAACTCTAGCGACTTGCACTTGGTCAAGCTGCAGGCCATGATAAACTCGGTGGTGGCCTCCCGGTCGATTATATTATTGAGGGCAGACTCCTGTGTGTTGAGGCAGGACATGATCCGCAGCCTGAGGGAGATGTTCACCTTCTCCTGCTCTCCTCTGACGGAGATAATCTTGACAAAGACGAACGTCCTCCTCCTCGCTGCAGAACAATGTCATCAGAATCGCCTCGTTGTGAACGAACATTGCAGAGGAGCACACGGCGGGCATGAAATTCAACTGCACCACCTTGGGCTGGGTGCGAAGGCAGGAAAGCTTGAACATGACTTTCCGAGGGCTGTCCAGCCAGTCGTTGCTGGTCTACACCTGTAGCCATTAGGGAAGGTAAGGTTCGATAATGATAGCGACGATCTCCTACCATGTTCCAATTTCCCTACTGACTTCAGATGAAGGTTATCAACAACTTGGTAGACGGTCCCAGAAACGTCCCTATCCTTGCTCTCATGCCTCAGGATCCAGCCCTAGATGGTGCAATTGACTGCCATTTCGACCGTGTCCTCCTCTGGATGGCTCGTTCACTCTGAGGAGATCCTGATGAACAAGGCATGTTCTACAGTGAGGAGGAGAGAAGGACCACCTTCCACAAGATCATCTCTACCAGAGGGGAGCAGGAGGTGGGAAACACCTCTCAGACGGCGGACTCTGCCCTACGTCAACACACATAGGACCACTCTCAAAAATATAATTGACTGCAACGGGGTCACCGAGCCTATCATCACCTGCAGCTTGATCAAATCCAAGTTCCCAGGGTTCATGGGGAAGCCCATGGTCTACACCAAGCCCATGGTCTACACGGCCACTCAGTCCAGCGCGCGCAGCGCCACGGTGCGCAGTGCTGCCGTGACTCTCCTGCCACTCCGGTGTGCCTGCCTACCCGACACCTACCTACCGACTAGTGCGAGTGTAGAGTGTGATTGATAATGAGCGAGAAGTGATTGCGGCACGTTGATCAGTGCTCCACTAGTTGATACTAGGCTCAACCAATGGCGATTATTGACTGAAATCTACTCACCATAATGGTTGAGGTGTGGATGTGTTTTGCGCGGCCGGCCACTCTGCTCGTGTGGGCCCTGGTGATCCTTCACACTGTGCATGTCGTATTGCATGTTGCCGCACCTGCTGAGCGACCATGGCTGCAGCGGCCCTCCTTCCACCGGACACACCCACTCAGCCCTTCACCCATCACCGAGCCGTCAGGTCACCGGCCGGCGGCCGGCTCCGGCTCGGCCCGATCAGCTGACAGAGGTACACACCGAGGCCGCAGGGGCGGCACCAAGAGGTGCGGAAGGCGAGGAGGTGTCAGCTGGAGACGACACGATGACACCGGCGACAACGACCTTATTTTCCGGACATGTCAACATTCAGTCCCTTAAGCCGAAGCTACCAGAACTGCGGCAGGATATTAGCCAGGTATATAGTTTCGATGTGCTTGCAGTTTGCGAGACCTGGCTCGCCTCGAATGTGCCTGATCGCCTACCAAACATCAGTGGATACAGGATATTTCGCCGCGACCGCCCAAGCACCATGAACTTACCGAAAGGCCGAGGAGGTGTTGCGATTTTAGTGCGTGATGACTTGAACTGTGATCACCTGACAACGCCCACAACTGCCATCGCCGGCTCTAATTTAGAGAGTATTTGGACACTAGTAAGAGTCAACAACCAGACCTACCTTGTTGCATCTGTTTATCGAGTTCCAAGAAATAGTGTGAATCAACTATATGCGGACATAGATGATCTGGAAAGGCAAATTCATCACATGATCGCTAGATATCCCAATGCGACTTTGCTCATCGCTGGTGATTTAAATTACTGTCTGCTCAAGACACAAGCTACCGAACACAAACTTTGCCAAATGTTCAATGTTTACGGATTGCGTGTGACCAACAGTGTTAGCCCAACTTACCGTCCAGCAAGCAGTGTGTTAGATGTTGTGGCTACTAACCGCCCGGACTTGGTTCGCCGCTGCGGGGTTACCCGCTGTCATTACGGCACCCCACACGATTTTACTAGGGTGGTGATGGACTGCAGGAGGCAAACCCGCTCGCTTCTACAGTGCGTGTTCAGCGGCGCTGTTTGGGTAGGGTAGATGCTGATGCTTTTAGCATGCACCTACAAATGACCGACTGGACACCGATGTTCGAGTGCCACGAGATTGACACTAAGTGGGAGATGTTTCGTTTAATATTTTTGCAACAACTTGACCTAGTCGCGCCTGTTCGTAGTTTGAAAAGTAGAGTCCGCACATGTATGACGCCACCACTAAGTGCTCAAACACATCAGCTGATACAGCGCCGTGACATCGCATTAGTCTGTAACGACAGGGATAGATACAAGCAGATAAGTAGAGAGTGCAGAGCAGCGATCCGTGCCGACACATACGCTTACTATCAACGTGAAATCAACGCAGGCGGGAAGCACCGACTTTGGCACATATTGAAACCTGTAATCGGACGTAAGAGGGCGCAAGGGGGACACTGAACGTTACACCCGATGCGTTAAACGACTATTATGTGTCGATAGGCCCCATCACAGCAGCGAGTGTGCCAGCTCCCACTGCCGCTGTTCCGGTACGCTTACCGAGAGTATCCACCAGCTCATTCAAAGTGCATCCTATTGAATTTCAGACTTTGCAAGCGACTGTGCAGACGATAAAAGCTTTCACATCCATAGGAAATGACGGGGTGAGCATTGCAATGTTCCAAAAATTCTTTCCGGGTCTCGGCTATTCACTACTCGATTTAGTTAACACCAGTCTCACCACCGGCCAAATTCCTTCAGCATGGAAACATGCTTTGGTCACACCAATTCCCAAAGGCAAAGTTTCAGATGATCCGGCCCAAACTCGACCTATCTCCATTCTTCCGGCAATTATGAAATTAGTAGAACGTATTGTTCAGGTACAAACAATAGAATATCTGGAAACAAGTCATCTTTTGGCAAATTCGCAGCACGGTTATCGAAAACTACATTCAGCAGAGACGGCACTACATGTAGTGACCGACCAGGTTCTTAGGGGAATGGATAGGGGTGAAATTTCTATTTTGGTCTTGTTGGATCTCTCAAAATGCTTTGACGTTGTGCCCCATGACAAACTACTAGAAAAGCTCACCCTTTACGGAATCGAAAATGAATGGTTCAAAAACTATCTCTCTGGTCACACTTAACAAGTTCAAATTCGCACCGAAAACGGAAACGGAACAGTTCTCAAGTCGAAATCCAAAAACAATCTACCCGGAATTTTCCAGGGGGAAGTTTGTCCTGCATTCTATACATGCTCTTCGCCAAAGACCTCGGCCTTTATGTGCAGGACAACGTAACTGTAGTGCAGTTTGCCGACGATACCCAGGTACTCGTCACAGGACACAAAAATGACATCCAGGAACTTATTGAGCGGATGGAGTGCGCGCTCTCATCAATTTTCCAGTGGTTTTGCCACAATGGCATGAAGGTTAATGCCAATAAGACACAGATGGTCATCCTCGGAACTCCAGCAATGCTCAGAACGCTACCAATCATCAGCATTCAGTTTTGCGGAAAAACAATAAACGATTCCAAAGTCGTCAAAAATTTGGGCGTAATGATCGACAGACATCTTAGCTACGAGGCACATATCAATTCGGTTTACAGTAGATGCACGGGTATATTAATTGCTTTGAGCCACGCACAACATGTAATACCGAGACGTGCTATGTCAAGCATTGTATAGGCTTTAGTACTATCCATAGTACGATACTGTCTGTCCGTGTATGGTGCGTGTGGTGCTACCCAGACCCGCCGCATACAGAAGGTTATCAACTTCTGCGCGCGCGTGACGAGCGGCCGTAGACGCAGTGATCACGTGGCGGATGTTATTCGTGAGTTGCGCTGGATGCGAGCTGATCAGCTAATCGAGTACCACACAGTAGCCGTTTTCACAACGTGAATTAAATCTTGGGTGTCTTTTTGAAACGTTTTTTGGTAGCACTGTAATATTGCTGCCATTTATCGGAATTTCACAAGAGTCTTGGGAATTTATTGAGTAAATTATCTGGCACATCTGGCAGTGCTTCACAGTCGCCGGGCTCCCTGTGTTGAGTGTTGCGGAATTAAAAAGAATGAAATTCAACTTTAATAAGTCGTATAATGAGTGAAATTTGCATCAGTTATGCTTCTGCTACCCAGTCGCTTCAATTTACATGTCGTTTTTCTCTCAGTTTCTATATTAGCTGTGTAATAAGCTCAAAACAAAAGGAGTAGGGATTAGGGTAACGTCTGCTTGTGTAATACTCAGGCAAGTTTCCAATTACATTGAGAAAAAGTGTATTACCTAGGTAACCAACTCGCATACGAGCAGGGGTGTCCTAAACAAAGGGTGACAGGCAGAGGAATCCCTAAATGTAAATCAGGGTAGATATTATGCCAAATTTTCGGGGTTGAATGATGTTTTAATTGCATTCTCATTACAATTAATGTGTGGATCCACCCAAATTTTGAGACTTGCTAAATTTTTGGCGAATTGTTTGAGCAGTATCATTTGAAGACAAAGAATTAGGTCCAAAATTTTGTCCCACTGCATGTTTTCCCCGCTATTTGTAGTCTGAGCATCTCCTCAAATAAAAATTAAGTGGTGATGTCTGGTATCCTTAATTCAGGGTATGGGTGTTTTGACTGTAAGCAGTTTTCACCTTGAAGTGGGCGTTACTGGAAAATTATAATTTATCTTGGTTTCTCAGGTTTGCTTGGGTATATGTGCTATGCAACTAGTAATACACTAGCGTGCAAAGTATGGCATTTTTAACGATATCTCATCAGTGCCAGTGCCCTTGGCGACAGGAGCGAGTGGTGCAAATTTCTGAGACTGGTGTGAGGAAGGTGACACTGAAAACCTAACAAATAATGGCTAAATAGTTATAATGACATAGGAGGGGCCTTATAAAAGTCCTCACCTAACTACCTAATAAGAGAGGTAGCATTGCATTGTGTGGGTGGGAATGAGTGCGCTTTTCTCCCTGGTATATGGCGGATCGGTGCTAATTTTTGGTGGCTGACGGTGTGAGAATTTTAGGTGGCTGGTGCGACTCATTTGGCCTGCTGCCATACTTTGCTGACTGAGCAATACAAAATACTTTGTTTATTATTGAAATAGAGCTATATCTGCTTTTCAGGCCAGGTCAGGCTTTTCTTGTCATTTTAAGAGGTTTGCTTCAAGGTGGTTCCAAATGAAATGCAGGATATGTACAGATTATCCCTGTTTTCAAAATATACCTACAGGCATTAATGCTAATTCACCATAATAAGATGGCGTAGCTTTGTTGGCTGCATTGCTCATTTACCAAAAAAATACTGGGTTTCCTGAGATAAGTAAGAAGTAACTAAAGGAGTTTCCTGATGTTGATAATTTTGTCATGCTCTTGGGATTCATACTTTGATACCTTAAAAGTATCAAGCTCTAAAGTGGTGCAGTATCAGGCTTAAGTTTGGTACCATTTGTGAATTACATGTGTCAGCAAGTCACATGATGCCTCACATCGGCGCCCCTTCCAGTTAGGGCCACCGTCACAGAGTTTTTACAGGGGGGACAGACCCCAGCTGGTTCTGACCTGGGAAGGCGAATTTTGAGCATATTTGGTACCTGACAGCATGAATGGCAATGGACCAAAAATTTGGAGGGGCATCCTTTTGGTTGGCTAACAGGGGAGATGCCCCCCGCTTTCGGCGCCCATGCTTCTAGTGATGTGAACCAAAGTTTGAGGTTGACATGCTGGGTGAATCAACCCCACATGCTTCAGCAAGCTTGGCTTTGCACATTAGAGATCTACAGCTGACATTTATTGCGTATTTACTCCAGGAAAATACAGTGGATGGTACAATTCTATGCAAAGGGTGGGAAGTTGAGGTACACTGTTTTTACCATTCTTGTACCATTTTAACATGCCCAGCTGGGGTCTCTTGCATGACGCGCCCCCCTTCGTATCTCGGTCCCCACGAAAACTAAAGGAAAATTATGGGTGGTGTTGGAAAGCTCTTGACAAGACGAAGCGATTTTATACGAAGAATTTTCATGTCAAGTCAATATTGAGGTCAGCATAGGTCAAAGAAGATTCCATAGGCTTACAACAGAGCAGTGTACGTTTCTCTCTCTAGATCTGCCCTCAGGGGAGCTAGAGCAAATCTTTATGCATCATTGGATTCCTCTCATCGCTGCGAATTGAATGATGTATAATATGACCTTCCTAGGTCAAATAGTGAAAATGACTTGACCTCGAGCTAGGTCAGGGTCAGAGAGTGACCCGGTATCGTCATTTTGCATATCAATCGACTTCTCGTGACAATATAAGCACAATGCAAGCAAAATTGGAGCTTTATCTAAATTCAATGAGCAGTTATTGGCCAAATAATCACTCTATGCTCCCGTGACCTGATATGACCTTTGAGAGGTCAGATGGTTAAAAACTCAACTTAATTTTCAAGATCGTGGTAAGAATAGACGGCTTGAGGATTTTCAGCTTTATCTATGCAATATTTACTGAAAACGAGCCCATTCTATTTTTCATCATAGACTTATTTATAATGGGGTGACCAAGAAATTGACCCCACCTTAGGTAAAAAATATAGAAATTCCGAGATAGCAGATCATATTGTGGAAGTTTCAAAGTGATCGGTTCGCTGATGTTCCCTGGGCACCGCTTCAAACTCGTAATTTTAGGTTTTGATGTCGGGTCACTTGACCTTGAATAGCTCCTTGACCAGACATGACCTTAACTCAAAGATTTGGTCAGATGTGTAAAATTGATTAGGAATAAGGTACTGTAAGTTTCGTTGCTCTGCGTCTCTTCGTTTTTGAGATATATGTGGAAAAAACCAGGAGGGGCGAATTTCACCCCTGCGGGGCGCGTGTTAACTTCACAGACGCACACTGCCCATTTCACCATGTTGACGTACAAACCCTATGTATGTTTGGTAAGCTATGGCCGATGGAGTTGCCGCCTACTGGAGATTGCGCGGCAACTTGCCGGTCGCCGCATTGTGAGAAGTTATTCGGCGCCGGCGGCTTCCCCACCTGGGCCTGCGGCAACGGTAGTCGCCTGGGTAACTGAGGCCCAACCCGGGCCAGCGGCAGCGACCGCCCAACCCGGGCCTGCGGCGGCTCCTTGGAACAGCGGTGGCCCCCTCTGATTCAGTCAGTCCTCGACACACTCGTGAACGTGACACCGGCGATATATCGACGGAGGAGATGCCTCAACTGTTCGATGAGCCGATGTGCAGTCTACGGCGTCATGGTCTCCCCCACCTCCCTCCCCCAACTATCCATCGCCTCGCGCCACACGAACACCGTCGCCTCCCGCCTCCGGCCTTGCCAGTGCCGTCACCTTCGCCTCACCAGTGCCGTCACCTCCCACATCACTAGTTCCGTCACCTCGCGTACACGGATCTTGGGGGGGTTAGGATGGACCCTCGGCGCCATCTGAAATGGTCATGGCAACCACCTGAAAGTTGAATAGCGCCCCCTGAAATGTCGCTTCCCATCCCCCTAGAATGCGAGAATCGGCGCCCACCGATAGGATTTTGCGCCCACCTGAAAAGTTTTGCAGGCAAGAAGTGGCACCCACTGGAAAGGTGCCCCCGATCGGCAATGTCGGCGCCGTCTAGGCCTTCCCGGGGGCGCCATCCGGACCAGGGGGCGCCACCTTGGACCGGCAAAATATTTCAGGCGGGCGCAAAATCCTAACAATGGGCGCCGATTTTCGCATCTTTGGAGAAAAGGTGAAAAGCGATATTTCAGGGGCGCCATCAACCCTTCAGGCGGCACCGTAACCATCCAGGGCATAAGCAGAATCCAGGGGGTGGGGTACGTGTCCCTCCGATTGACGCTCGGCGCCCCTAAAATGGTCACAGCGCTGCCCTGAAATGTCGGTTCTCACCCCTACCCTCCCCAGGATGTGAAAATCGGCGCCCACCGATATGATTTGGCGCCCACCTCATAGTTTTTTGGTCAAAAGTGGCACCCTCCTGGTCTGGATGATGCCAACCCGGAAAGGTGCCCCGATCGGCTATCCTGGATCCGCCTATGATTCAGGGGCACAGATGGTCGATAGGAGGGGCATCTGCCCCTTTAACTGACCCCCGATCTGTATGGTGATGGGAAAATGTCTCCCTGACTGCCGCAAAAAAAATTGGTAACGATCAAATAATTTCAATCAAATATTTAACTTTTGTTCCTAAACACACGTAAAATAACGATCGTAGCTCATATACCGTGAGAAGAGAAACATTAGAGAACAAACTTTTCCCGAACACGTTCCCCGAACGCGACCTCTCTCTCTCCGGGCCTTGAACGCGGCCATGCTGCTCCCAGAATACTGTCCGATGATTGGTTCTTGGCTATGACGTAGGCAGTGACGTCAAGCGGGCAAGTCCTGCATAAATCACCGACCTCAAAATTCGCTCCTGCATATGGAAGCCTCTGAAAAATCTCTCCAGACAAATCTGGAGACCGAAAAGACGGGATCTAGAGGCTTGGGTGTCTTTTGAAAAAACCGACCCTGGAGGTCGGTTTTTTCAAAAAGACACCCAAGATCTTGGGATATTTCCAAAATATATATCCATTAATTTAGATTTATCTATTGAATTTAATGCCAGGAAAAGCTCAGAATCAAGATATTTAGGTTCATTGCTTTCAATTTTGGGTAAGCATATTTGTCAAACTTCTAGAGTTTCACTGAAATGAACGCTGTTTTTTTGGCTTGGGAAATGTTTAAAAAACTACCAAAAGACACCCAAGGTTGATTTCAATTTATTCACGTTGTGAAAACGGCTAGTATGTGCGCTACACTCGGCTGTAACCACCGGCACGCCGGTGTACATGGCAGAAACCATCGGAGCAGCTGCCAATGTCCTTCACGAGCACGACACGCGCCGGTCGCAAAATCTCACCCTGCCGCGAATTAGAACTGAAGCAGGCCGGAGAAGACTCAACTACCGAGGAGTTCAGATGTATAACGAGCTGAACATCAATGGGACTCTGCCGTTTCGTGCCGCAGTGAGAGCTATTTTATTGTCACGGTGATAGCGATTCTTCTTAACACATGTCATTTCATGGTTAGGTTTTTAAGTGTCTCGCTACGTCTAGGGCTTTTATTTTAGGAAAATTTACTGTTTTTATGTCTCTGAGCTTGTTGATAGATTTCCTTACGAATGCGTGAATGACGGTGTGATGAGTCTTGTACCCACTTTTAGATTTCGTTTTAAACAACTTGACGTGTCGGGTGAAAAACCATGTTGAATGGATCTCAGACAAAATAAACTACTACATGGAGGTAGAGCACTTCGTCTGCCACGTCTGGAAAGCAAATGACAGCTGCCAATTCTGTCTGTAGTGCTGGAAGAGGAATGGTTTTATCAGGCGATGAGCCCACCCCAGCACACCAAACTGATGCTCAGGATCAACAGCAAGCAGGGCCTCCTCGGCATCACAAAGTTGAGGATCAAATAGATGGAACTTGCAATCAACCTGAAACTATATTTTAGGCCTCGAAAGACAGATAGACTTATCGTGACCATCCTTTCCCTGAATCGATTACTATTGCTGCAAAGGAGTCCATAATGATCTAAATAGCTCGTCTCTTTTGTGTCCTCAAATAGGTGATCCAAAGCTATCGAGGCATAGATAAGTGTGGTTGTTTGATATCAGGGCACTGTTTGTGCTTTTCTAAATATATTTTTTCTAAATGCGATAAAAAGCCGAAACATCTGCAAATATAAATAACAATACTCTTGGTGAAAATGGTTTGAATTCTTACCAAAAAACTAGAAATGTATTGCTAGTCGATAACGGGATAGGTAAAAAGATCTAGACTATTTTTGGCTTTGATTATTTTTCATTAGGCCATAATAGAACTGGAAATCACGTGACAATATCTCATTTTTTATTTTCTATACAGTCTTTAAAGTCTTTAAAGTCTTTAGCACTAAAACATCTTTGAATAATGATATTATTTATTGAAATCTGCATCTGAAAGGCAGGTTCAGAGAAATGGTATAGCTGGTAGACATATTTCTTAGCGTTCAGCGTGAGACGGTTTCCCACCAGATGATTATACACTCCTTGTAGCCTATTTGTAGTTATACTTTGTAGTTGATCAATATTGTCAGGCGTATATACGAGAGCAGTATCAGCAGCGAAAAGTAAAAATTTCGGGGCCGCGAGATGAATTTATTATAGAGTCGCCACCAAACTCCATGTAGAAGACCTGAGGTGAGGTCCCCAATTCTTCCGCAAATAGCGATGGAAATTGCTAGTAATGTACATGGGGGTTTTTGCGTTTCGCCCCCACCGTGGCTATGCTGCAACTCAAAAATCGGCAGCGAATCTCCTGGTTGCGGTTATCAAAACTTAGGTTGCTGAGGATAATGAATGCCCAAAAGACCGGTCATATGGTAAAACATGTAAAATGGGTCAATAATTCTCTGAGTGTGTTGCTCATGGTGTTAAGGAGAAGCGGCAGAGTTGCCAAGGAAGACCACTGGTTTGGCACCGATAAATGGAAGCCTCGTTACATCGGCGATCGTCTGCATTCAGCTCACCCGAGCGAAAAGCGAACTGTTAAGTGAAATGCGAACCAAATGGGACCTGTTTGGCGGGAAAAGTTCGCATGTGGACCAAAGATCGAAATGCGAACTCAAGAGACACCTCTGATTACTTCGTACAACCCCTTTGGAGAGTTGTTTTGTAATTGTCTTTGCTCTGGAAGAAAATCACCGTTGAATATTAAACATTAAACAATATTTTTAATATGGTGTGAAGCTGTGCAGCCAGCCAAAGTAAATTTTCATCCATTAGTTGTGGTCCATGCTGTGCTGGAGGTACTTTTTGTGTCCGACGCTTAAAAGCGAAATTCAAGACAGCGCCACCTTTTTACAGATGCCCTTCTTTGGCGATAGCCACTCTGGGCGGCCGTGGAACACCTAGCTAAGAAGTGAGAGAATTCCTCGAGGGTAATCCTGCTCGCCGCCAGAGGCGATCCGGGGTGGTTGTCGCGCCCTCGGCGCCGGAACGCTGGCCGAGGCTGTTGCCTCGGCCACGTGCTGGCACGGGGGCGTGCTGGCCCGTGATCCTCTAGCTGGGGGCAATGACCTTAGGACAGGTTATATCCTCCTGCCTCCCATGTCGGCCACTGTCGCTGCTGTAGCGGCTTGCACAGCAATTACCTGGCTTTTCAGTCGTTGCCGAGAGGGGCCCGCATTGTGATCATCGGGGCGCCATACGCACCCCGGGGCTCCGGCTTGCGCGTCGTCGCGCCGATGATTTCAATTCGGCCATGGATGCCACCGCAGCCGTTACGGGGTGACTTTTCGACCCGACGGCGGAGGTCGGGGGCGTGAGGCCGTTCTATGAACGTCACGACCTTCACCTGGCGGCACCATTCCTGGAGGCCATCCTCAAGGTATAATACATGATACATTTGCATGCGCTTAATATTAATATTGTCAAATGTTGAATATCCTGTCTTTTATGCTTCTGAAATATCAATTTTTATATTACTTGCATGTACTTTATATCGCATATCCTGCAACTCAGTAAAACAAAACACTTGATCATTTGTATACACTAGGAGTTATACATAAATATTAAAATTGTTTGGTAAACCTGATTTGTACCTGTGTTATTTTTGCTTCAGTCTGTGTAGCTCACTAGAATTAAGCAGGATGTATAATGACTTAAACTATATTTTCAACCATTTTGCTGAATGGTGTACACGTCACAGTATAAATCAGGTGTCTATGGAAAATTATTTATTTCTTGCCACCATGGTGTCTATATGCTCCCCCCCGAATTTAATCGGTACGTGCACACAAACACACAGCTAGACAGTTATCTGGCGGTATCTGAAATAACTATTTTTCCCTCTGTCATGCCAGTAGACATCAATTCGCATTTTCCCTGGAATTAAACCTCCAGCGAATCTGATCTCCATCTTCCTCTTTAAAAATATATTTGCAGTAAACCTGTCCCGAGTTTCCGTGCCAATTATGAATCGATTGGTTTTTAAACTAAGAAAGCTACACGTATCCGATTTATGACTGCAATAATCCACACGGGATGTGTATCAAATCTTGACTTTTGAGCACCCATTTCCTGAAATTACAAGTGTCAACCTAACGTAGAGATTGCATTGCTCGGTGTTTACTGTTCAATCACTTGTCAGTCAAATGTTTTCAGGACATATTGGGAAGACTGCACTGCTCTCCTACGATGACCTCCATTTCGCCTGCCGCCACCCCCTCCTCTGCCGTCCCAGGCGCTGACGCAGCTGCCCTAACCCCGGCGTCGCGCAGCCGCTGGCTGCGACAGCGTCTGCACCAGCCCCGGCGCCGCCGCTGGCTGTGACAGCATCTGCACCAACCCCGCCGCTGGTTTTGGCAGCACCTGCACCAACCCCGGCGCCGCCGCTGGCTGTGATAGCACCTGCACCAACCCCGCCGCTGCCACCGCTGGCTGGGACAGCATCTGCACCGACCCCGGCGCCGCCGCTGGCTGTGACTGTGTCTGCACCAGCCCTGGAGCCGCTGCGGCCGCTGGTTGTGCCAGCGTCTGCACCCGTGTCGCCGCCAGTGTCTACACTAGTGTCTAGACCCGCGTTTGCACCCGTGTCTGTGCCGCCTCAGCCGCTGGTGGCGAGGAGAGATTCAGTGCGTCATTTGTCAAAATGGTCGTATACAAAATAGAACCGTTCTTGATTTTTAAGTATTGAGGAAAGGTTAAGAGATTGACAATTGAAATGCACTAAGACGACCTGCTGCGTGTTATTGAGCATGCATATTCAGAGAGATAAAGATGTCACTGCATTGGAATACTGCCTAAAGTAGAACAAATTATTACGTGTTGGGAGCAATGCGTACAACTTTTAATGCAAATATTCAAACTAGTTTGTCCTGAAATTGCAGAATTTGTAATTGCTTCAAAAGGTTCGATGTGTGATCACGAACGCCGACCTTAGCAATTGTATTAATCATTTTCTTTTGGAGAGTTATACGTCTAGTCAGCCGAGGGGGAGTACGTTACTCCACAGAGTTCGGAGCAGTTATTAAGTTATGGGAGTATAAATGAGTTATAGAGCATGAGTATGTTTCTTGAATCCAGAATACATTTGGTCCGGTTTATCAGCTATATGTTCCGGGCGATTGTGTGTTCTGTGTTTTTTATGAGATATCCACTTTAGATCCTCGTGAATAGTTATCCCAAGGTATTTAGCACTAAGACATATTTGAATAATACTATTATTAATTATAATCTGAATCTGAGAGGCAGGTTCAGAGAAATGGTATAGCTGGTAGACATATTTATTAGCGTTCAGCGTGAGGTGATTTCCCACCAGACAATTATATACTCCTTGTAGGCTATTTGTAGTTATACTTTGTAGTTGATCAATATTGTCAGTCGTATATACGAGAGCAGTATCATCATCGAAAAGTAAAAATTTCGGGGCCAACGAGCTAAGCTGTATGTCACTAATATAGAGGAGAAATATAAGGGGCCTAACAATAGAGCCCTGTGGTACGCCCATTTTAAGTGTGTGACGATTTTGTGAACAGATACTGTTAAATTTCACTGTGTCCTTTAATCATTGGACAAGTCCTGAAAGCCATATAGCTTTTTGGGCAAAATGCCATGATTTACGGTGTCAAAAGCCTTCAATAGATCGAGGTAAATTATTTAATTTCTTGTAATGAAGAGGTAAGATCATAATGAAGATCGACCGGCATGTAGGTACTATGTTTTTCTGAACCCAAATTGATGCGAGTACAAAATGTTGTGCCAATTCGGACAGTGAACCATCTGGAAATTAACAATTTTTTCAAAGACTTGAGATAGTACGTTAAAGAGCAATTGTTCATTAGCTATTTAAATTTGATGGGTCCCCTGATTTGAAGACTGGTGTGATAACTGTATGATTTAAGCAGGAGAGTTCTGCATTTGTTAAAAACATAACCGAAAATTGGAAGAACTAAGTCCGTATTCTCCCCTCCAGTGTTTGTCAGTAATTTATTATAGAGGGTCGCCAACAAACTCTACGTAGAAGACCTGAGGTGACGTCCCCAATTCTTCCAGAAATAGCAATGGAAATTGCTAGTAAGGTGAATGAGGGGTTTTGCGTTTGGCCCCCACCGTGGCTCTGCTGCAACTCGAAAATCGGCAGCGAATCTCCTGGTTGAGGTTATCAAAACCTAGGTTCCTGAGGATAATGAATGCCCAAAAGACCGGTCATATGGTAAACAAAAACATGTAAAAAGGGTTAATATTCCTCTGAGTGTGTTGTTCACAGCGTTAAGGAAGCGGCAGAGTTGGCAAGGAAGACCACTGGTTTGGCACCGATAAATGGAAGCCTCGTTACATCGGCGATCGTCTGCATGCAGCTCACCCGAGCAACAAGCGAACTGTTTGAAATGCGAACCAAATGCGAACTGTTTGGCGGGAAAAGTTCGCATGCGGACCAAAGTTCGAAATGCGAACTCAATAGACACCTACAATTATTTCGTACAACCCCTTTGGAGAGTTGTTTTGTAATTGTCTTTGCTCTGGAAGAATATCACCGTTGAATATTAAACATTAAATAATATTTTTAATATGGTGTGAAGCTGTGCAGCCAGCCAAAGTAAATTTCCATCCATTAGTCGTGGTCCATGCTGTGCTGGAGGTACTTTTTGTGTCCGACGCTTAAAAGCGAAATTCAAGACAGCGCCACCTTTTTACAGATGCCCTTCTTTCGCGATAGCCACTCTGGGCGGCCGTGGAACACCTAGCTAAGAAGTGAGAGAATTCCTCGAGGGTAATCCTGCTCGCCGCCAGAGGCGATCCGGGGTGGTCGTCGCGCCCTCGGCGCCGGAACGCTGGCCGAGGCTGTTGCCTCGGCCACGTGCTGGCACGGGGGCGTGCTGGCCCGTGATCCTCTAGCTGGGGGGCAAGGACCTCAGGACAGGTTATATACTCCTGCCTCCCATGTCGGCCACTGTCGCTGCTGTAGCGGCTTGCACAGCAATTACCTGGCTTTTCAGTCGTTGCCGAGAGGGGCCCGCATTGTGATCATCGGGGCGCCATACGCACCCCAGGGGCTCCGGCTTGCGCGTCGTCGCACCGATGATTTCAATTCAGCCATGGAGGCCTCTGCAGTAGTTACAGGGTGACTTTTCGACCCGACGGCGGATGCGGGGCATGAGGCCGTTTTATGAACGTCACGGCCTTCACCTGGCGGCACCATTCCTGGAGGCCATCCTAAAGTTATAATACATGATACATTTGCATGCGCTTAATATTAATATTGTCAAAATTTGAATATCCTGTCTTTTATGCTTCTGAAATATCAATTTTTATATTAGTTGCATGTACTTTATATCGCATATCCTGCAACTCAAATATTAAAATTGTTTGGTAAACCTGATTTGTACCTGTGCTTTTTTTGCTTCAGTCTGTGTAGCTCACTAGAATTAAGCAGGATGTATGATGAGTTAAACTATATTTTCAACCATTTTGCTGAATGGTTTACGTGTCACAGTATAAATCTGGTGTCTATGGAAAATTATTTATTTCTTGCCACCATGGTGTGCTCCCCCCCCCGAATCCAATCGGTAGGTGCACACAAACACACAGCTAGACAGTTATCTGGCGGTATCTGAAATAACTATTTTTCCTTCTGTCATGCCAGTAAACATTAATTCGCATTTTTCCTTGGAATTAAACCTCCACCGAATCTGATCTCCATCTTCCTATTTAAAAAACTGCAGCAAACCTGTCCCGAGGTTCCGTGCCAATTATGAATTGATTGGTTTTTAAACTAAGAAAGCTGCTCGTATCCGATTTATGACTGCAATAATCCACATGGAATGGTTATCAAATCTGACTTTTGAGCACCCATTTCCTGAAATTACAAGTGTCGAACCTAACGTAGAGATTGCATTGCTCGGTGTTTACTGTTCAATCACTTATCAGTCAAATGTTTTCAGGACATATCGGGAAGACTGCACTGCTCTCCTACGATGACCTCCATTTCGCCTGCCGCCACCCCCTCCTCTGCCGTCCCAGGCGCTGACGCAGCTGCCCTAACCCCGGCGTCGCGCAGCCGCTGGCTGTGAAAGTGTCTGCACCAGCCCCGGCGCCACCGCTGCCGCTGGCAGTGACAGCGTGTGCACCAACCCCGCCGCTGCCGCTGGCTGTGACACATCTGCACCAACCCCGGCGCCGCTGCGCTGGTTGTGCCAGCGTCTGCACCCGTGTCGCCGCCAGTGTCTACACTAGTGTCTGGACCCGCGTCTGCACCCGTGTCTGTGCCGTCTCAGCCCCTGATGGCGAGGAGAGATTTAGTGCGTCGTCTGTCAAAATGGTCGTATACAAAATAGAACCGTTCTTGATTTTTACGTATTGAGGAAAGGTTAAGAGACTGAGAATTAAAATGCACTTAGACGATCTGCTGCGTGTTATTGATCATGCATATTCAGAGAATTAAATGTGCGTTGGAATATGCCTAAAGTAAAAAAATATACGTGTTAGGAGCAATGCGTACAACGTTTAATGCAAATATTCAAACTAGTTTGTCCTGAAATTGCAGAATTTGTTATTGCTTCAAAAGGTTCGATGTGTGATCACGAACGCCGACCTTAGCAATTGTATTAATTATCTTCTTTTGGAGAGTTATAAGTCTAGTCAGCCGAGAGGAGTACGTTACTCCCCGAGTTCTGAGCAGTTATTAAGTTATGGGAGTATAAATGAGTTATAGAGCATGAGTATGTTTCTTGAATCCAGAATGCATTTGGTCCGGTTTATCAGCTATATATTCCGGGCGATTGTGTGTTCTGTGTTTTTTATGAGATTTCCACTTTAGATCCTCGTGAATAGTTATCCCAAGGTATTTAGCACTAAAACATCTTTGAATAATGCTATTATTAATTATAATCTGAATCTGAGAGGCAGGTTCAGAGAAATGGTATAGCTGGTAGACATATTTATTAGCGTTCAGCATGAGGTGATTTCCCACCAGACGATTGTATACTCCTTGTAGGCTATTTGTAGTTATACTTTGTAGTTGATCAATATTGCCAGTTGTATATACGAGAGCAGTATCATCAGCGAAAAGTAAAAATTTCGGGGCCCACGAGCTGAGATGTATGTCATTAATATAGAAGAGAAATATGAGGGGCCCAAGAACAGAGCCCTGTGGTACGCCCATTTTAAGTGTGTGACGATTTTGTGAACAGATATTTTTAAATTTCACAGTGTGTCCTTTAATCATTGGACAAGTCCTGAAAGCCATAGAAATGTAGCTTTTTGGGCAAAATGCCATGATTTACGGTGTCAACAAAAGCCTTTAATAGATCTAGGTAAATTATTGAATTTCTTGTAATGAAGAGGTTATAAGATCATAATGAAGATCGACCGGCATGTAGGTACTATGTTTTTTCTGAACCCGAATTGATGCGAGTACAAAATGTTGTGCCATTTCGGACAGTGAACCATCTGGAAATTAACAATTTTTTCAAAGACTTGAGATAGTACGTTAAAGAGCAATTGTTCATTAGCTATTTAAATTTGATGGGTCCCCTGATTTGAAGACTGGTATGATAACTGTATGATTTAAGCAGGAGAGTTCTGCATTTGTTAAAAACATAGCCTAAAATTGGAAGAACTAAGTCCGTATTCTCCCCCTCCAGTGTTTGTCAGTAATTTATTATAGAGGGTCGCCACCAAACTGTACGTAGAAGACCTGAGGTGACGTCCCCAATTCTTCCAGAAATAGCAATGGAAATTGCTAGGAAGGTAAATGAGGGGTTTTGCGTTTGGCCCCCACCGTGGCTCTGCTGCAACTCGAAAATCGGCAGCGAATCTCCTGGTTGAGGTTATCAAAACCTAGGTTCCTGAGGATAATGAATGCCCAAAAGACCGGTCATATTGTAAACAAAAACATGTAAAAAGGGTTAATATTCCTCTGAGTGTGTTCACAGCGTTAAGCGGCAGAGTTGGCAAGGAAGACCACTGGTTTGGCACCGATAAATGGAAGCCTCGTTACATCGGCGATCGTCTGCATGCAGCTCACCCGAGCAACAAGTGAAATGCGAACCAAATGCGAACTGTTTGGCGGGAAAAGTTCGCATGCGGACCAAAGTTCGAAATGCGAACTCAAGAGACACCTCTGATTATTTCGTACAACTCCTTTGGAGAGTTGTTTTGTAATTGTCTTTGCTCTGGAAGAAAATCACCGTTGAATATTAAACATTAAATAATATTTTTAATATGGTGTGAAGCTGTGCAGCCAGCCAAAGTAAATTTTCATCCATTAGTCGTGGTCCATGCTGTGCTGGAGGTACTTTTTGTGTCCGACGCTGAAAAGCGAAATTCAAGACAGCGCCACCTTTTTACAGATGCCCTTCTTTGGCGATAGCCTTTCTGGGCGGCCGTGGAACACCTAGCTAAAAAGTGAGAGAATTCCTCGAGGGTAATCCTGCTCGCCGCCAGAGGCGATCCGGGGTGGTCGTCGCGCCCTCGGCGCCGGAACGCTGGCCGAGGCTGTTGCCTCGGCCACGTGCTGGCACGGGGGCGTACTGGCCCGTGATTCTCTAGCTGGGGGGCAATGACCTCAGGACAGGTTATATACTCCTGCCTCGCATGTCGGCCACTGTCGCTGCTGTAGCGGCTTGCACAGCAATTACCTGGCTTTTCAGTCGTTGCCGAGAGGGGCCCGCATTGTGATCATCGGGGCGCCATACGCACCCCGGGGCTCCGGCTTGCGCGTCGTCGCGCCGATGATTTCAATTCAGCCATGGAGGCCTCTGCAGCAGTTACGGGGTGACTTTTCGACCCGACGGCGGAGGTCGGGGGCGTGAGGCCGTTCTATGAACGTCACGGCCTTCACCTGGCGGCACCATTCCTGGAGGCCATCCTGAAGGTATAATACATGATACATTTGCATGCGCTTAATATTAATATTGTCAAAATTTGAATATCCTGTCTTTTATGCTTCTGAAATATCATTTTTTATATTAGTTGCATGTACTTTATATCGCATATCCTGCAACTCAAATATTAAAATTGTTTGGTAAACCTGATTTGTACCTGTGCTTTTTTGCTTCAGTCTGTGTAGCTCACTAGAATTAAGCAGGATGTATGATGAGTTAAACTATATTTTCAACCATTTTGCTTAATGGTTTACGCGTCACAGTATAAATCTGGTGTCTATGGAAAATTATTTATTTCTTGCCACCATGGTGTGCTCCCCCCGAATCCAATCGGTAGGTGCACACAAACACACAGCTAGACAGTTATCTGGCGGTATCTGAAATAACTATTTTTCCTTTCTGTCATGCCAGTAAACATTAATTCGCATTTTTCCTTGGCATTCAACCTCCACCGAATCTGATCTCCATCTTCCTATTTAAAAAACTGCAGCAAACCTGTCCCGAGGTTCCGTGCCAATTATGAATTGATTGGTTTTTAAACTAAGAAAGCTGCTCGTATCCGATTTATGACTGCAATAATCCACATGGAATGGTTATCAAATCTGACTTTTGAGCACCCATTTCCTGAAATTACAAGTGTCGAACCTAACGTAGAGATTGCATTGCTCGGTGTTTACTGTTCAATCACTTATCAGTCAAATGTTTTCAGGACATATCGGGAAGACTGCACTGCTCTCCTACGATGACCTCCATTTCGCCTGC
This sequence comes from Lepas anatifera, assembly GCA_034440635.1. NCBI lineage: Eukaryota > Metazoa > Arthropoda > Thecostraca > Lepadidae > Lepas > Lepas anatifera. The sequence continues at coordinate 32,237 of JAOTON010000941.1, read as the reverse complement.
CGCCACCCCCTCCTCTGCCGTCCCAGGCGCTGACGCAGCTGCCCTAACCCCGGCGTCGCGCAGCCGCTGGCTGTGAAAGTGTCTGCACCAGCCCCCCTGTGACAGCATCTGCACCAACCCCGCCGCTGCCGCTGGCTGTGACAGCATCTGCACCAACCCCGCCGCTGCCGCTGGCTGTGACAGCATCTGCACCAACCCCGGCGCCGGTGCGGCCGCTGGTTGTGCCAGCGTCTGCACCCGTGTCGCCGCCAGTGCCTACACTAGTGTCTGGACCCGCGTCTGCACCCGTGTCTGTGCCGCCTCAGCCCCTGATGGCGAGGAGAGATTTAGTGCGTCGTCTGTCAAAATGGTCGTATACAAAATAGAACCGTTCTTGATTTTTACGTATTGAGGAAAGGTTAAGAGACTGAGAATTAAAATGCACTTAGACGATCTGCTGCGTGTTATTGATCATGCATATTCAGAGAGATTAAGATGTCGCTGCATTGGAATATTGCCTAAAGTAGAAAAAAATTATTACGTGTTAGGAGCAATGCGTACAAAGTTTAATGCAAATATTCAAACTAGTTTGTCCTGAAATTGCAGAATTTGTTATTGCTTCAAAAGGTTCGATGTGTGATCACGAACGCCGACCTTAGCAATTGTATTAATTATCTTCTTTTGGAGAGTTATAAGTCTAGTCAGCCGAGAGGAGTACGTTACTCCCCGAGTTCTGAGCAGTTATTAAGTTATGGGAGTATAAATGAGTTATAGAGCATGAGTATGTTTCTTGAATCCAGAATGCATTTGGTCCGGTTTATCAGCTATATATTCCGGGCGATTGTGTGTTCTGTGTTTTTTATGAGATTTCCACTTTAGATCCTCGTGAATAGTTATCCCAAGGTATTTAGCACTAAAACATCTTTGAATAATGCTATTATTAATTATAATCTGAATCTGAGAGGCAGGTTCAGAGAAATGGTATAGCTGGTAGACATATTTATTAGCGTTCAGCATGAGGTGATTTCCCACCAGACGATTGTATACTCCTTGTAGGCTATTTGTAGTTATACTTTGTAGTTGATCAATATTGCCAGTTGTATATACGAGAGCAGTATCATCAGCGAAAAGTAAAAATTTCGGGGCCCACGAGCTGAGATGTATGTCATTAATATAGAAGAGAAATATGAGGGGCCCAAGAACAGAGCCCTGTGGTACGCCCATTTTAAGTGTGTGACGATTTTGTGAACAGATATTTTTAAATTTCACAGTGTGTCCTTTAATCATTGGACAAGTCCTGAAAGCCATAGAAATGTAGCTTTTTGGGCAAAATGCCATGATTTACGGTGTCAACAAAAGCCTTTAATAGATCTAGGTAAATTATTGAATTTCTTGTAATGAAGAGGTTATAAGATCATAATGAAGATCGACCGGCATGTAGGTACTATGTTTTTTCTGAACCCGAATTGATGCGAGTACAAAATGTTGTGCCATTTCAGACAGTGAACCATCTGGAAATAAACAATTTTTCAAAGACTTGAGATAGTACGTTAAAGAGCAATTGTTCATTAGGTATTTAAATTTGATGGGTCCCCTGATTTGAAGACTGGTATGATAACTGTATGATTTAAGCAGGAGAGTTCTGCATTTGTTAAAAACATAGCCTAAAATTGGAATAATTTAAAATTGTTTGGTAGAACTAAGTCCGTCTTCTCCCCCTCCAGTGTTTGTCAGTAATTTATTATAGAGGGTCGCCACCAAACTCTGCGTAGAAGACCTGAGGTGACGTCCCCAATTTTCCCGGAAATAGCAATGGAAATTGCTAGTAATGTACATGGGGGTTTTTGCGTTTGGCCCCCAACGTGGCTCTGCTGCAACTCGAAAATCGGCAGCGAATCTCCTGGTTGAGGTTATCAAAACCTAGGTTCCTGAGGATAATGGATGCCCAAAAGACCGGTCATATTGTAAACAAAAACATGTAAAAAGGGTCAATATTCCTCTGAGTGTGTTCACAGCGTTAAGCGGCAGAGTTGGCAAGGAAGACCACTGGTTTGGCACCGATAAATGGAAGCCTCGTTACATCGGCGATCGTCTGCATGCAGCTCACCCGAGCGAAAAGCGAACTGTTAAGTGAAATGCGAACCAAATGCGAACTGTTTGGCGGGAAAAGTTCGCATGCGGACCAAAGTTCGAAATGCGAACTCAAGAGACACCTGATTACTTCGTACAACCCCTTTGGAGAGTTGTTTTGTAATTGTCTTTGCCCTGGAAGAAAATCGCCGTTCAATATTAAACATTAAATAATATTCTTAATATGGTGTGAAGCTGTGCAGCCAGACAAAGTAAATTTTCATCCATTAGTTGTAGTCCATCTATACCGAATATCTCGCCCGATGCATTAAACGATTATTATGCAACAATAGGACAAAACACCGCGGACAGTGTGCCAGCTCCCTCAGCGGTCGTACCCGCCTTACTGCCACGTGTTTTGACATGCTCCTTCAAAGTTCGCCCTATCGACCTAGACACTCTCTGTATAAATCTCGCTACTATGCAGGCTTCGAAATCTACCGGAGTAGACGGAATCAGTGTTCACTTCCTTCAAAAGTTCTTTTTTGGTCTAGGCTTTCCACTTTTGGATGTCATCAACCATAGTTTAACTTCTTTGTCTGTGCCTGCTTCGTGGAAACATGCCCTTGTTACACCCATACCCAAGGGTAGGACGACTGCTGGACCAGCGGATACAAGACCCATCTCTATATTACCGGCCATTACTAAATTAGTAGATCGTATTGTTCAGAAACAATCGACAGAATATCTTGAAAATCACAGTCTTATTTCTGATGCACAACATGGGTACTGGGAACAGCATTCGACTGAAACGGCTTTAAGTGTTATTACTGACACGGCACTTCGGGTTATGGCAGAGGTGAAATTTCGATTCTTGTCTTGCTTGATTTTTCTAAATGCTTTGTTGTGGTGCCACACTCAAAACTTCTTAAAAAACTTGCTCTTTACGGCATTGACACCCGCCGGTTCAGCAGTTACCTCGCAGGCCAGATGCAGGCAGTTGATAGCTCAACGCGGCGTGGCTGTTTTGGAGAGACAGTGTGCTCTCCAAACCTCGGCATATTCCTATGGGAATTTTCAGGGCGGGGCCTTAAGTTGTACCTTGTTTTCTTTGTATGCCAATGATCTGAGCCTGGGCGTGGGTGATGATATCACGATAGTGCAATACTGCGATGACACTCAGATCATGGTTACCGGCAAGAAGACAGATTTACCAGGTTTGGTCATTAGACTAGAAACTGCATTGAAGTCTGTATACCAGTGGTGTTGCTTAAACAAAATGAAACTGAACACGCAAAAGACTAAGATGATTGTTCTTGGTACTGGGGCAATGCTGCGCGACCTTCCCCCTGTTAGTTTGAACTTCTGTGGTGCCGTTGTGCAAGAAACGATTTCAGTGAAAAATCTAGGTGTATCGATAGGCAACTAAATTATCAGTCGCATATTGATTTGGTAGCGCGAAAATGCACTGGGATTCTTGTGGCACTAAGTCACGCAAGACATGTTATGCATAGTGTAGGCCCTGGTATTGTCTGTCGTTAACGACTGTGCCTCTGTGTACGGGTCTTGTGCCACTCAGCTGCACCGTGTGCAAAATATTGTAAATTTCTGTGCGAGTGTAGGGACTGGTCGGAGACGCCGCGAACATATTTCTGATGTTTTACCTCAATTGGGATGGTACACAGCCCAGCAACTCGTCGAATACCAAACTACATATGCTGTGCGACGAATACTTATGACTGGTTCACCGCCTCAGCTGCTGGCGAACATAGGCCCGCCAGCCTCTAATTTACATAATCACGACACGCGCCGAGCGGGTCTCTTCACTCTTCCACAGATTCGAACAGAGTGGTCGCCGTAGACTCAACTATCGTGGCGTTCAATTTCTCAATTCCACTGGTCTGAATGTTAATGGCCCACTTTTTTGCAAAGCACTAAAGCAAATGATTTTAGCCAGAACCGACATCGCTTGAATTTTACACTAAACTGTTAAGAACAACCAGCAACTAGTCAGCCGTTTTCAATATCTAGTCATGGGTGATGTTTTTCGAAGTTTACGAAGTTTTTGAATGTTGTATTTGTTTTGATGTTAGTTTTGATGTTTGTAAGTGAGTGAGTGGACATGTGTGTGTGCGCTTTAGCAGGGGCGGATCCAGGGGTGCCGCGCCCCCCTCGCTGATAAGGCGCCCCCTCGTCACTAAGGCACCCCAGGGGGCCGCCTCCATTTGCTCCACATTTGCATGCCAAACGGAAATACTGGCGCCCCCTGGTAATTCTGATTGCATGCAAACACCACATTTTGACAACCCGCCCTGCATAACTGTCGCGCCGCCATGGTGCATCATTGGTGCCCTTGTTTTACTCCGCCGACGGCCCCAAGCCTCTTCCACCTCTTGAAAAAAACCGCCATATATTACCGGCGCCCCACTCTTCACTACGGGCGCCCCCATCTTCTAGAAATCCGCTCTATATCACTGGCGCCTCCATGGTGCAGCATTGATGTCTCGTTTTTGCTTCAGTGGCACCCCCACGCGCCACTGTGAGCGCCACAACTTTTGAAACCCCGCATGTACCACCGGCGCCCCCATTGGGCATCATTGGTGCCTTCGTTTCACTCCACCGGCGCCCCCAGGCCTGATCGTGGGCTCCCCACTTCTTGGCATCCCGCTATAAGCTATCGGCGCCCCAATCCTCACCACGGGCGCCCCCACCTTCGGAAAATCTGCTCTATACCACTGCCGTCTCCATGGTGCAGCATTGATGTATCCTTTTTGCTCCAACGGCGCCCCACGCGTCACTGTGGGCGCCCCACCTTTGGAAGCCCCATGTACCACCGGCGCCCCCATTGGACATCATTGGTGTCTTCTGTGTCCTTCACCGGCGCCTCACGCTTCACCGTGGGGGCCTCTGCTTTTTAGAGCCGCTCTTTACCATTGGCGCCCCCGTGATACATCATTGGTGCCTTTTTGCCCAAATGGCGCCCCCATGCCTCACTGAGGGGGTCTTCACCCTTTACCAGCCCGTTTTATACCAGTGGAGCCCCCCTCTCTCCCCACTCACCACTACGGGCGCATCCACCTTCTAGCAATCCGCTCTATACCACTGGCGCCTCCATGGTGCAGCATTGATGTCTCGTTTTTGCTCCAACGGCGCCCCCACGCGTCACTGTGGGCGCCCTACCTTTTGAACTCTCATGTACCACCGGCGCCCCCATTGGGCATCATTGGTGTCTTCTGTGTACTTCACCGGCGCCCCACGCTTCACCGTGGGCGCCTCTGCTTTTTAGAGCCGATCTTCACCATTGGCGCCCCCGCGGCACATCATTGGTGGCTTTTTGCTAAAATGGCGCCCCCATGCCTCACTGAGGGAATCTTAACCTTTTACCAGCCCATTTTGTACCAGTGAGCCCCCACTCTCTCTCTCCCCGCTATGTACTACTGGATCCCCACTCCCCACTACGGGCGCTCCCACCTTGTAACAATCTGCTCTATGCCACTGGCGCCCCCATGGTGCATCATTGGTGTTTTCGTTTCACTCCACCGGCGCCCCAAGCGCCTCACCGTGGGCTCTCCCACTTCTTGGCATCCCGCTATAAACTATTGGCGCCCCAATCCTCACTACGGGCGCCCCCACCTTCGGAAAATCCGCTCTATACCACTGGCGCCTCCATGGTGCAGCATTGATGTCTCGTTTTTACTTCAACGGCGCCGCCACGCGTCACTGTGGGCGCCCCATGTGCCGAAACCCTGCATGTACCACCGGCATCCCCATTGGGCATCATTGGTGTCTTCTGTGCACTCCACCGGCGCGGCGCCCCCACGCTTCACTGTGGGCACCCCCTGCTTTTTGGACCCGCTCTTTACCTCTGGCGCCCCCATGGTGCATATTGGTGCGTTTCTTTTTATCTCAAACAGCGCCGCCATGCCCCATTGAGGGGGTCTTCACCTTTCAACAGCCCCTCCTATACCACTTGAGCCTTATGATGCTTTATTGTTTTCTGCTTTTAGCTTTATGGGCACCTTCCTCCCGCCTCTTTCCACCATCTTTTGACACATCGTTCTGTATCACTGGCGCCCCCATAATGAATCATTGGTGCCTGTGCTTTGCTCCACCGGTGCCTTCATCTCCCGCCGTGGGCTCATCGGGAGCGCCCCCACATTTCGACAAACCGCTCTGCCTGGCGGCACCCATGGTACACATTGGTGCTTTTCTGTCGCTCAATTGGTGCCCCCACACTTCACTATAGGCGCCCACATATTTCTGCTGATTGCTTGATGGATCATTGGTATCTTACTTTTGCTCTACCGGCGCCCAACCACCACGCGCCCCCCACCACGCGCACTATGTGCGCCCCAACTTTTGACAGCATGCCCTGTGCCTCCAGCGCCTCCATGGTGCATGATGGGTGTCTATCGTTAGCTCCATGAACGCACCAACACATCCCTGCCAGAAACCCCATGCAGCTTCTCTTTACTTTGCATTTCTTGCATCCCAGACGTGGCCCGTTGTCTTAACAGCGCCTCCTCTTCACAGCTCCCACAAATTTCATTGAATGCGAGTACCCCCAAGCTGTATCACCGGAAGCTCCAAACTTCAGCCTCAGTGTCTCCTTGATGACCAAATTGCGCCGTCAGCGCTCTTCCCATGCACTGTCTTCTCCTCCTTGTTGCCCAAGCAGTACCCTATTTGTGTACCCCCCCTTCTACCCTGTTGTTACCCTACCAGTGTCCCTATGATGGATTATTTACTCCCACAGACGCTCCACTGATGGTTCTACGCCTATGTACTAAAGGCGCCCCTTGCCTGCAGCACCGGTATCCATAATTCCAGTCTCGGTATCGCCTCGGTGAAGTATCAGCGTCCCCCCCGATGCACTATCACCATTACCATCCCTCGCCCGAGAGCCAAAATAAATCCCTTGGGTGGCGGGTCGAAACTTGGAACTGGGTGGCACCGTTTACAGGTCATAACAGGTCAGACTGCTAACCCAAGTCAAGAGACCTAACCTCGAAAAAAAACTTTAAAGGTGCATCAGTAAGATCAAATTTAACCTATCGTGCTTAGATTCACAGCACATAGTAAGGTCACCGAGCAAGATAATTTTGCCATGCAGGATTTCTATATCGATAGCCTGGGACAACGTCAGGGTCACCATCTTTCTATTAGAAATGCATGGGATAATTGGTAAATTTTGATAAATTGCGAGAAATGAGAATTGTCGAGAATTGCGATGGAGGTTTTATTTTTACGTTGTCGTGTCTGACTTGCCACTGCAGTTTTATTAATATTCTTTTTACCATACACACCTAAGCCCGGATCTAGGTCAAAGCAGGTTTATTTTGAAATTTGACTAGACAAAATTATAAGATATATAATCCGATTGGGCTCGACAAGAGCATTCTAATTGTACTGAACATTTTTTCTACGACTCTCCTCTGTCAGCTATTTTGCCACAAAATGTAGGTTTCCACTTAGTTCCTGTAAGGAATACTTTGACCTCGAGCAACCTCAAAGGTGACCCGACCAAACACTCGTATGTTACATTGTCGGTAGTAATTAAAACTGGCTTTTTAGCGGTGTCGCTCCCAGTGCACTGTTCATTCTACATGGTTTACTGAACAGCAGAGATAATCCTCAACTAGGCCACGGAGATTGTGTGATAAAACATACCTCCAAACACAACACTGCGATAGCTCGTTTTTTCAAAACTAATGCCTGGAGCATGAAAGCGAGAGAAATGACCGAATAATGTACATCTCCTGACGGAGATCTGTATTGCACAATGCAAAAATATATCTAACTTCATCAAATGGTGCTGCCATGCACACGATTTCAAAGCAATGCAAATGTTTAATTCCAGTGCAAAAGTTCGAAGCAAAATTCAATAATGTAAATGAAGTGTTTTCACTACGTCTCACAGCAAGGGTGCCTGCGACTATATTGAGAGCACTGCGAAACCGGCAACATATCACGATGGTTTAAAAAGTCCAGTGAAAGATCAAATACGTGATGCCAAAGGCACGCATGCTTTTCTTACGCATACATTTTTCAGCACGATGAAGTTCTCGTACATTCCACAATCAAACATAGCCAATGTTGCCAGACAGCTCCAAAGTCTGTTCGCCGATGTGATTATGGAAAAATGAATACAACTTTCAAAGAATACCAGTGGTAAATATGACTGTTCATGAAATCTCTACAAACACAGGAAGGGAGATTCGGGTTTCGTATACCTAGGTTTGAACCAGTGTCGTGCTGTGCAAATAGACTTGCTTTTATGGGTGCTGCTGCGTGAATGGTCGGAAATTTAGTCATGGCGAATGTCCAATGCAAATGGAATATTAAACATACTGTATAGATTATTTGGCTTAAGTAATGAGTAATCTGACGGCCATCATTGCAGGTGAATGAATGCGTCTGTACAGGACAAAGTCAGTGTCAGTGTTGAAGTCATCTCAATGTATTCCCTTATTCTTCAATGATTATACAAGGCACCAGGAGTGTGGAATTATATCTATTTGTGGGTGGCCGACCACCTCCAATGAACCGTGGAAACAGTGGTAAAACTGGTAAAACATCCTTTGAATGTTCTCTTTTTCATTTGAAATACTACTTATTGGTGCAATGTAGTTCAACCGGTCTGTGAGAGGGCAAAACACATGATACATTTTGTTATTTATTTTCACGTAGTGGCTCTCGATATTGGTTCATATTTGTCCACCCCTAATCATTAAAAAACACCAATCAAAAGCCTTTCGAAGTAGCATTTGAACTGGGATCCGTATCAGCTATGAAATGATCACCTTTTAAAAATATCATGTGAGGCAGCCTGTTCAAGTGACCAAGTCGAATGCGTTATGATTTCAGAACATTTTTTCCATATATGAGCAGATTAAAATTGCTTTCTGAGAATGAAAGCCTTTCAGACGTTTTTTCACATTGTATGAATCCTCTCAAAAGTATACTGTGTTATAATGGGTCACCTTGTATTGATGCTATTTTTCCATCTCCGGGAACGATGTAAATGTGTAAGTTAGTGGTGCTTATAGGATAAGTTATACTTGTTTCAATTATAGATGAAGTCGCGACATCTTTGTAAATTTTCGTTTAAGGCTGTAAGGCCCATTACTAATAAGTTCCTTTGCCCTCGTCTCCATCGAAACAATGGATCCCTTTCTATCACCTCTAATGGTTGCTATTTTTCTTTTTACAAATTTTGTCCAAGTTGTTGCCAGTTCAGTTTTAGGAGTCGGTATCTCACTAGAGTCATCAAGGGACTTTTTACGGAGACCCCGACCCCACCACCCAAACGAGTAACTCCCACGATGAAGGGTTGATTAAGGTACCAAAGTTGAACGTCCCACAAGGCATAACGACGGCCATCTACCTCAGGTCACCCACCTTCCAGTCAGTTGCCAGCTGACCTACGGTATTTACGGTACCTACCATCTGCCAGTTGACCTAAATTATTTTGCCAGAAGTTGAAAAAATGTCAATTAAGAAGCACATGAAGTACAATGGCGCTGCGGGAAGGTGTTGTTTTTTTACTGCCTGTAGAAACCTGAGGAGGCTGGTTGCCCGCCCCCTCGTGTGGGCGCGTGTTAATTTTCTTAAATTCTGACACTTGCACGATGAAAATTTCGTAGACAATGGAATATGATTGCAAGCAACCGATTACAAAAGCAATCGCTTTTTTGCAGTGTTAAACATAAGGCTGTACTACCGCAGTGGTAAAAAACCGTCTGCATACCTACGTTAGGTGCTAAAAATCTGGAATTTTTAGCAAGAACGCATTTAAAAAATATATGGAAAGATATTTTATGAAGCAAAGTTTTTGAGGTGTCTAAAAGGGCAATTGCAACTGCGAAAAGGTCAAGGTAGGTAAAAAAAGGTCAAACGAATTAAAAGTCAAGCTTTTTTAAATTGTGAAAATTTTCTTTTCTTCAAAATAATGTATAGTTCAAGACAAGTTTAATGATATACAAAACTTGTTAATCAGGCAATGCCTTCTGGAGTTATGAAGCATCAAAGATAAGACTACAAGGTGACCTCCCGAAAATGCCTCGGGCTATATCTCGGTCACCGTTCGTCGGAGGGAGCTAAGATTCATGGAGGTGGATGCAAGGAGTTGGGGCTAGGAGACTTAAGTCCTCCCCCAATATGCTGGAGCATCTATAGAAAATACATAGATGGAGGTTGTTTCCATGGTGATCTGGGGTATTTGAAAATGTAAATGTGTTTATACCTACATGATTATTTACCTGAAATGTATTATCCATACTAAAAATTTTAAATAGAGTCAGCAACCCAAAAATGCAAGAAATATAGAAATTATACGTTATCCTAAATGAAATAAAAGTGAAGGAAGAGAAAAAGTAAAACAAAGTAAAAGTAAGAGAAAGAGAAAGTGAAGACTCAGGATGAATTGAGCTTGTCAGAGAATGGAACCAATAGGCCACAAGGGCCTCCAAAATTTACTCAATAATTGTAGGTAAGGTAAGGTAAATGACCTTACAAATTAGCAATTACAGCACCCAACATAATTGTTGTACCCTAGACAGCAATTAGTTAAAATAAAATTAGAATGTGCCAGAAAAATTGAACTTAAATAATTATCAGAGAATCTTTAGACAAAATACCTACCAAACTACTGCGCCTTGCCAGACTGGTCTGGTGCGCCTTGCCAGATCACTGCTTGTAGTGATTGACCTTCTCTGCAGCCCTCAGCTAAGCAACATACTGGCGACTAGCGTTGAGGCTGTTCGGCCTCACCATGGTAAAGCTGAAATCGATGTCTTTCTGAGGCTTGGATGGACACCAGGAAACTTATCTTCCAGCACTGCCATGAAGTCATTCATCAGGCTTTCATTTCAATTTCACTTCAACAGTGAGGGTCTGATGTACCCTTTGACCTTTTTTCTAAATTTTTCTAAATATCAAAATATTTTAAACCCTCATTTTTATATTTTTTGTGGCAAGCTTAAATAAAAAAACGGGCAGATATTAGCAATATCGTCCAATATGCTACAGCCCTAGGTGAACCACAGCCAGATACTGCCCGTAAAAAGGCGCTTACATTAGCAGTCTGATTCCACTGACTATAGAAAATACCAGAGCACAATGGTCACAAGAAATTAGTTCCGCTTCTTTTCTCTTCTCCTATAAACATGGAGAGACAAGAAATAACACTTGCCCTCTCTAAAAGCACCTATAAACTAAAACAAACTCTTACCTTATAAAGAAACAAATTAACACAATAGACAAACTGAAGTGACTTCGCCGCAGAAATACAAATATGTTACATTGCAGCCGACCGCACTACTAGCACATTTTGGTTGGCATTACTTATGGCATTATTCCAATTGATTTCGTAGAAAATGGCTTTCAAAACAAATTGTTTACCTTCCAGAAACAGCCTGAAGATCCCCTACACCCTAACGGTGGAAAAACGGATCGTGGGGAAATAGTACCCACAATAAATCTTGGTCCACCGCTATTAGGGGAATATTACCCACAATGCATCTTGCTCTACTGCGAATAAGGGAAATATTACCCGCAATGCCTCACACCTTTGGGGTACCCGTCCTTTACTACTGTTTTTTTCTACCACTTATTTTTTGCTCTTTTTCTTATTGTAAATTTGCCCAAAATATATCGCGAGATGTTTTCGTGCAAAGATGTTGCCAGGTCCTCCTCACGGAGAAGGACCCGGCCTCAACACATAGTGACCAACCACCTGGCTGAGAGGTGCAGCGGCCCCATCACAAAGTACAGCAAGAGTCTTACCAGGGAAGACCAGCAAAAAAACTGCTGAAGAGTGTGGAGCGCAATTTCATTAAGACGACAATGAAGGACAAAAACTACTGGTAGTTGAAGTTCAAATGTTTACACCGTATGAGATGAGATCTGAGATTAGATCACCGTGTGACACGAGATCTAAACTGAGAATCTAGGCCGGCGGTGCCGGTGGCGTCGGTGGCTTGAAGGTACTGTGAAGGGAGAACCATCAATGCTTCTTACGATTGACTGTGACAAGTCACAGTCCGTGTCAGTCACAGTCAAGTCACAGTCACAGTCACAGTCAGTCACAGTGTACTGTGTTACACGTAAAGCTTCATTCGTACTCTATGAAGCGCAGTAAACGAGTGTGTCTATTAAATCGATAGTCTTCTTGCTAGACATATTTGATAGTTCAAAAGCTTCATGGTCTAGTTTGGAGTATTGTATAGTGATGCAGTGGACCTAAACAACAGGATGAACCCGTTAAAGGTGACTTCTTAGAAATACCAAATGGATATGATCACTTTAAGAATTCATTTGAACATGGGAAACCTTGCTTACCGTGTCACGTCGATTTCACGGCTGTTGAAACACGAAACTTGTTTCCATGTTACTACATACCGGAATCTTGCTAAAAAATAACGGCATGATTTCAAACAAGAATCGCAAATGCTAGCACCTAGCCATCGATAGTAAAAGTACACCATCGTTATTCAGGTTTCTGTGACCTTCTGGTCACAGACATACGGCTCAGCTAGTCCCCACAGCATAGTAAGAACATTTTAATAAGGACATGCTTTGAAAATAACATTCCCACACAAATCACGTTTTCTTAAGCCGGCAAAAAATGTACTATCAGGATCAGCTTGAGAATTACAGCGAATAATTGAGAATATGTCCTCTATAGTCTTTAAATGGTGGAATCATCAGGTTGGTATCCGGCGACTGAAAACAGGTTTGACGGTTTTAGTCCTTAGACTAAAATCGTCAGAAATTGTTTTCGGTCATTAGATGCCAGCTTGATGATTTCACCATTCAAAGACCTTAGAGGAATAAAACTGGCGATTTTACACATGTCTATACGTAAAACCACGGAACATGGCATTAGCTGCGGTTGTCGATATGCTCCAAATCAAACACGTTTCCGCATAAATCGCAAGTTCTGCTCTGCTTATTGCTTTTGGTCAGATTTTCGGCTTTGTAGTGATTTGAACCAATTGTACTGAGCACCAGAGCCATCAAATACCCTCAATAGTTTCTGTGATGGAACTGAAAATGATCGTCAGCAAAGCAAATTTTGGTGTTTTCATGCGTGACCAAAGCGTGATTTGACGGAAACCTGAATTCAAAACCCAAGTATGTTTTGCGTTTGTTTGAACCATTCAATGAAAAGCCTTCTAGTTAATTAAAATAGATGTTCTATCATTACAAGCTGTTGATTAAAAGGGACCATTATCCATAGATGGATCCAGGATTACCGATCGGGGGGCACCTGGTGACACCAAGATGACACTGCTATTCAGGGGCGTAGCCAAGGGGGCGGCAGGGACAGCCGCCCCTCCCTGAGGGCCCGAAGGACCCCTCCGAGGACACGCGGCTCGCCTGCACTATGCTCTGTGGCCAAATTTGGCACTTTATACCAGACAGGACCCTCTTAAGCCCTCTTCAGCACTCTATTCTGTAACCAGAGGTCCAGAGCATCTCAGGTTGGCTACCCACATATCCTTGATGCGACCAACGTGGCTACCTGAAGTGAAAGACTTTTGCGTGAACTAAGGCTTTAAATTGCTCCCAGAAAATACGTCTTAGTGAGTAAAAATTTACCTTCAAAAGTTGAAATATGAAATGAATTAAATTTACTGAGATTTGGAGACTAATGAATTACATATAGTATACTCTTAGTACCAAACAGCGAAAGGTTAAGTATATGTGCAGTGATTACAAGTTGTATGTGCTGTAATACAAACATGTGTCCATTAGCTGCGTATATTAATCAGCCAAAAATGTTATCAAATACCTAATACAAAAATACATGAAAAAATAATATGTGTTGTCAGAGTCTAGTACCCTTACTGCAACTGCTTGCTATGATCAATAATTGCTTAGATTATCATTGCTAAAATAGCAGACAACCACCATTTGACTGTAGCAGTCACCACGCTGAGACTTAAGCTACTTGAAGCATACATTTAATTCACATTTTGTTAAAAGAATACATATAATTTCAATATATCCAATGCCTGCAACCAAATATAGGTACTCAGCCAGAGGACAAGTACCTCCTAATACCACAACCATCATCCAGCAAATACTAGAAAGATTGAAGCAGATCAATGAACATCACCACATTCACCTGCTCAATGGAAACTTTGGTGGAATCATCACAATTTTGTTAAGCTTGATTTGATAAAATTGACCTAGGTAGGCACGAAAGAAACCTACCTGCAGTTTACCTGACTTCATGGGCACCAAACAGCATCTAATTTTCTAGGTGCAAAGCCAGAACTTGCAACTCTCATCTTGATCTCCACAGGTCTACAGTTTGAATATCTCGCATGCACTTGATTAACATGTGTGCTCTAATTGACACCCTCAAATCACACTACTTTCCTGGGCTTTTGAGATCTGGCAGACTTCACTTTGTCCTACGTTTCTCTGGCTGTGGCATAATATATAAGATTTAGTAGTGAGTTTACCACTGACAACAAAACCTCCTACTTTGATTTAGCTCAAAATCTACAGCCTCATAGTAAGTAAGATACCCACACAGCAGCTTCAACACGTATTTCTGACAGTTTTCTTCTCGCTACTCCGGCGCCAGAAACGCAAAACTTTGTGGTTACCCAAGTGGCTACCTGTGGTCCCTAATCGTAATTTTCTTTGCCAGTCTGGCTACCAGACCATCTCTAATTCCGTGAAACGAGTCCTCAAGTACAACGTAAGCAGTGGAGTTACTATCTTATTCGGAGTAATTTCACTATGAATCCTGATACAGACTTTAAATTTTCTCTTCTTGTTGAAAATAAATGGTCGAATTCATATAAGAGAATGAATATTACCGTTCTCATGTCATCACAATTTAGAGTACCTTTATCTCATGGTTTTATATGGGTCAATTTTGTTGCCGATATGGTCACCTACCCATCTCTAACTTAGCTGCGAAAAACGCGAGTGAGAAAGGATAAATTATTTGTCACTAATTTGTATCGTCTGTCACTAAAGTTATAATGGTACCTAAAATCAGTCAAGGTAGCGTTGCATGTTATGGATCGTTCTTTTTACGAGGCGGTAAGATCGTGGAAATACTTGGTTTGTGCTGGTAAGTGCAATTCTTGATGTCTGTCCATTCTTCATGATTGGCTACCTAAATTCTGGTCCTTGAACCTCATTTGGCCACCCACAAGCGTGGGCGAGTTGGTGAGATTCTTGACCTCTGTCTGTAACAATGAGGGCCCTTTTTACCCATCAGGGTCCTTTTTGTGCTGTCGCAGGGGCCCTTTTCGGGGTGCCGCCCCTGAGCGAAATCCTGGCTACGCCCCTGCTGCTATTCAAAGATGGAATGTTTTTGCCCCAGCTGGCGATAGACCCCAGGGGTTCGCTCAGAATCGTCAATTTTGGGGGCAGTTTGATGTACAGGTTATGGCGAACACTTTGGCATAAAACCGATACTTGTGACCCAAAAATGGCTGCACACCAGTCACAGGATTGTGTAATTCTGTTACCAATCTATATGATATAGCCATACAGATTAAGACACCGCATTTCACCATTCGGCGTGTCCGTCCCATTAGAGACGGTCCGAGCAGATTGAACAAACACCGATGCTCCTGTTGACATACCACAGGAGTCGTGGCTTAGGGTCTCGGTCACGCAGGAGGACGTGAGGCTTGAGGGTGATGGGGAAGAGGGGAGGAGGAGCTGGGAGGGGATTTGAGCCGCTGAGTGCAAACCGAAATAATTGCAAAAGAAAATCGCGGGCTAGTCATCCTCCCCTGAACGGCGGGCAGGTCATTTAGCCTTTTACGATTAAGAGAAGTCCTAGCAAAACCCTACACTTAACGCACGCCCCGGCAGGCCTCCGAGCCACCTTCGCCCTGGTGGGGGGGGGGGGGGGTGAGACATACCCTCCCTCGAACTCGGCTCCTATGCGGGATAGCGAAAATGCCAGAGCTGTTGGATAACTCACAAAAAAAATTCAAGAAGCAAATCAGCCATTTTTGCCTCAGTTCAGTATTTAGGTCATGACAGGCCAAAGAAGGTGACATGTTATTGAAGAGTTTATGGGCTTTGACGTCTGACAGAGTTGAGCTAGAATCAATTTTTAGGCGCCATTCGCTTCCTCTCCTTACAGCAAATCGAATAATGTATGATATGACTATATGAGATCAAAGCAAAAACGACCTGACCAAAGGTCAGATCAATGCCATCATTTGGCATAGCATAATCGATATGCATATATTAATCGACTCGCAATTACAATACAAACTTAATAGTATCAAGATAAAAGCTTTATCACATTTTCTTAAAAATGTATTGACCCAAGTCTGAAAACCTGATTTAGTAGTCCCAGATGACCTCTCAGAGGTTACAGGCCCAAAATTGCAGCATGAACCTGAGAAGGAGCCTAAGATATTACGATTTGAATAATATGAAGGTATTCTGAGCTGTGTTTACATAAAGCGAGCCATTTTTCGCCAAATTCCCGTTTTCCCATGCATTTTCAATGACCTAGGTCATCAATATAAAAAATATCGGAGTGTTGTTTGTAGCGCCCGGATGGCGCATCATGTTCTATGAGTTTCAATTGGATATACTAATCCTATTCTTGCTTATGATATCCCAAACTTTTTTTCAGGTTAGGTCACTTGACCTTCACTGGTGAACTGACCTGAGATGATCCAACCTTGAATTGTTGGGAAAAGTCGCCGAATTGATCAAGGATAGCATGTGCCAAGTACGGCGGCGCTTCGCACCGCCTTTTTGGTGCCTCCAGAAAAACCCGAGGTGATGTCTATGAATGGTTCTTGTTTTAGTTTGCTGATTCAACCAGTAACTCTTCACGATCCCAAAATGAATAACAAGTTACGTAGGTACTCTTGCCAGAGTGGCTCAGTAAGAGTACACAAAAGAGGAGATTAAAGTAGGTACGCATCGATATCTGGCTCCCTGGAAACCGTTCCAACAAGAAAATATTTGGCGACGCTATATGACCCTGGCAGTTGTTGCGTCGATGAGCTCCAAAAATTATTAATGCTGCAATGCTTAGCTTCCCAAATATGTATAAATTATGCACTCTGTCCCGAGCAAAAATAAGTACCTTTATCTCCTAACCGTGCCTACTCTTGCACGATGGTCTACTGCGTACTCTTACCGAACATGCACCTTTTGGAAGCAAGTCTTCATACCAATTTTGGCATGCCTTTATCGTGGACCCCAGTCCTGGGACACAGTTCTAGTTCAACTTTCTTATTGATTACAGACCTTAAGCAGAAACTCTTGATACTAAGAGCAGGGTATACAAGTTTCCCTGGTCTCTTGATATAATATCAAGGGTACCAAAGAACCGAATTTGCTCTGTGCTCCCGCGGAAAGAACAAAGGCTTCTCCAAATCTTTTTTAGCAGCCAAGCCACTGTTTTAGCTATTTTATACTTAGGCCTTCACCACCTCAGTGTTCGCTAAGTAACCAAAACATCTGCTTGTTCTCATCTTTTGCGTACTCTTTATTCTCCCTCGCTGTAGCTTTCTGTTATCATACGGTTAATGCTGAACACTGCTTTAACGTAAAAGAAGCCCCAGGTAAATTTGAAAAATTGGTTGACCACATATAGCCTTTGCAACTGCAGTGCCCTAAGATCAAGAAAATTGATTAACGAATAACATACTCCCCTTTTGTTCTTCCACCCACGGTGCTCCCATAGGCGAATGCAGGATTTTTTATCGGGATGGGCACATGGTCGAGAGGTGCCATCCGAACCAGGGGGGATGAGCACTTCTGGACAGAAAAGGCTATCAGATGGGTGCCAAATCCTATCTCAGAGGCGCCGATACTCGCATCCTGGGGGAAGTGAAATTCCAGAGGCGTGATCGACCTTTCACTGGGGCGCTGAGGACCGATCAGAGGAAAGTGTCCCCCTTGACCTTTGGATCTACCAATGGTATCAGCTACCTACCTACCATTCCAGCCTGGGTTGGGTGTAATCCGCGAACCAGGGGCGTGGATTCTTGATAATGATGGGGGTGCTCAAATTTGAAACAATGTCAAGGACTACCATGATAAAATGTGATAACACAATTCAAAATGTGTTTTAAGTTTCTCACATGCCTGTTGAAGAGCAAAAAACCCATTCAAAATCATTGAAATTAAAAATACGAAAATATTAAGTACATATATTTTAACACCACTGGAACGTTTCATTGGGGTTGTCCAAGCACCCCAGATATATAAACCCTTCCACCAATCGTGTTTTGGACAACATGGTAAAAATAGATTCAAGTATTTTGCTTGACGAACACTAATTTCAACAAGCTAGAAACGCATTTTCGTGAATTACACGAATAATATATATATATATATATATATATATATATATATATATATATATATATATATATATATATATATATATATATATATATATAGAGAGAGAGAGAGAGAGAGAGAGAGAGAGAGAGAGAGAGAGAGGATTTATAGAAAACACAATTATAAATCACCAAATCTGAGGGGGAGGGGGTGCCCACTGCCCACATTCACCCATTGACGACGACCAGATACAGTGCTCATCCACCAACAATGCGTTCACCATATTATCGGATGGGCACGAAATAGTCATCGCAATGAACGCGTGAAACCCCAAGAACGAATTCACACAGCTTTTACCATTGGCAAAATGATATCGTTTTCATGAAGGATTTTTGCCGATAGAGGAGCTCCTAGGTAACTATCCAGCTGTTAAGCAATATGGGTACTTGTTGGGGTGTACCCCAACAAGTACCCAGACCGGTCTGAAGAAATCCCTAGGCACAAATAATACATATACTCGAAAAATCTAACAGGTTCCTATCACTGGACTTGTCTTAAACATTTGAAGTGGTGGAACGCACCACAAAATATATTTCAAATCCCTCAAAAACTTCTCATCTTAAATATTTAACATTACTTCTTTACTTCAACCGCTCCAACAACACGCGTCGTCGTCGCTGATTGTTGTCGTCAGTGGTCGTCGTCTGAGAACAGTGTGTGCGCCACTGCTGTCTTTAACACGCGCACTGGAGGGGGCCTCGGAGGCCCCCCCCACCTGTTTTCCGAGGTGGCCGGAGAACCGCTTGTAGCCAAAAAACGAAACGTGGCCACATTTAACAGAATTTAATAGCGCGTCGATTGGTGAAGACTTTTTGAAAATCGACCGAAAATTTTTTGACTTATAGGCTTTCAAAGTCAGACCTGCATTTTGAGATCGCCGTAAACGCGCGGTCGGACCAGTTAGCTTGCATTGAAGACCGAGTGGTGACGTCATAACGTCATATAAGCGGGACTATATGTCAAGGTCACTTCACATGAAAGTCAAGGTCAAGGTCAAAGGTCACATGTCAAGGTCATATCTGCACTTTCAAGGTCACTGACCACTGTGCGTCCGGCCAAATGACGTTACCCCGTCTGACATATATTATGCTATGACGTCATCGGTAGGGTACCCCATTACAAAGGTCAAGGTCAAAGGTCAAGGTCAAAGGTCATTGGGAAAGGTCAATCCTCATTTCCCGCCAAACAGTGGCTATAGTGTTAGTCAAAGTGTAAATAATAAGTAGTATACCATATGGTGACCTTAAAGGTCAATGACCTTGAATGACCTTGACCCAAAAGTTGTGGGGAAGCTTCTTTGAGACATCTTCTCTATGAACCTTGTCCGCCTTTAGCTTATTCCCGCCATTTTCCTGCATAATCACAGCATTTACCAATCGATCCCAGCATGGCCAATATTTGACCTTTACAACCTTGTTTGACCTTGAAGATATTGACCTAGGTCAATGAAAATTGGTCATCATGTAGATCACCATAGCCCCCACCCACCTACCAAGTGGCGTTTTTCTAACCCTCTTAGTTTCCGAGATCTTAGGGGGGGCCTACCAGGCCCCCCTCCAGTGCGCGTTAGTGCCAGACCCCCTCCAGTGCGGGTGTTAAAGAACAAATTCAATTGAATATAGGTTCAAGCTTAACTAGCCTCAAGGCAAAAAGTGTAAATATCACGTGATAATTCATAAAGCCATGTAAATATTTGTATACCTACAAGCTTTATTGTTCCTTTTGTCCTAAATAGGCCGTCTGTCGCTGCTCTTTTCATTTGCCCATTAAAAGAAGATATTGCTATTAGCATAGAAAAATTGAGCCCCTGATTAGACAGAAATGTTGAGACGCCTTTATCGCAAGACTCAGAGGAATTTGCTACTGTTTTTTTTCCGATCAGAGACCTTCGCCTGGCGTCCGTGTTTTATTTAGAAAGCTATACATTACACATTTTCTGTGAAGTCGTGCTCCACTTTTGAAGAGCGATAGGTATCATAGGCGGATCCAGGATTGCCGATCGGAGGGGGCACCTTCCCGGGGGGGGCGCCACCCGGACCAGGGGGCGCCACTTATGACCGGCAAAACCTATCAGGTGGGCGCCAAATCCTATCGGTGGGCGCCGACTTTCGTATCCTGGGGGGTGGGTGGGAAGTGACATTTCACGGGGGCGCCATCGACCTTTCAGGGGGCGCCGAGGATCGATGAGGGGCACGTGCCCCCCCTTTCCCCCCTGGATCCGCCTATGATAGGTATATACTGTATTAAAGGTTCTCAAGCTAAAAATTGGATTGGGTTTAAAATATAAATATATTAAAATCCAACACCTTGATAGAATTTCCATTTCTATTGTCCTTTGTCATATATGGTATACTTTTTCTTAGGGTTTGCTGTAGTTCTTAGGATTAGCAATTGCAACTACATACTCTAGTAAATATTGCTTAACTTTTGATTTAACTCCTGACATAGTAATGTTTAATTTATAAAGATTACCTAGCATCGTTCCGAAAGGGAGATACGCGAAAAATTGTATTGGCGGGATCAAAAGGTCACAAAAAGTTGTTTCAGAATTCCTTTTCTCATTTTTGCGAATTCGGCCTGCAAATGCCTTAAAATTGCTCTCAAAGCCAACATTTCTAGATGACTTTACCGGCACATCTCTTATCGATGTAAATGACGTTCCCCCGGCTAAGGCTATCAAATCCTCTAAAAAACCGGTCCCATTTTTCCTAAGCAGTGAATTGAAAGTTTAAAACTATTAAATAAAAAGTTATTTTGAAAAAGCTACAGCCAAAAATAGTATTAGAACAAAATATAGGATTCTAAGAAATCACAATTGACTAATCAGAACGTACAGCCACCTCATAGGGGGATCACGTGACCTTTCTGACGCAAAAGTTTTGTCATCCCGGGGCTGAAGCAGAAAACGACTCCAGACCCGAGGTACGAAACAGCTGAAGACTTGAGTAATTATGTGTTTTTTCGTTTCTAGGGCAAACTAATTCATGTTGTATTTTTAAAGGCCTTGTAAAATCAATTCGAATACAAACACAGGAGAACAGACATTTTTATTACAAAAAAACAATACTTTTCAACTTTAAATAGTTTGCGACAAGTAAGTGATGGGTGAATGCTTCAGTATTTTATGGGAACTGTTAACCTATTTCGATAATAAGTGAGTGGCCTCCCAAAATTTTGCCGAAGATACAAAAATAATTGACAGTTTCGTTATCAGGATTTTTCAAATAGCAAGAAACCACAATAATATTTTTTCGCGTATCTCCCTTTAAACAGAAAAAGTAATACCTATACCATCCCTACAAATACAGCTTATATCATCCTTTTTGCTTGGACCTTTTTTGACAGTATGGATGCTCAATTTTTACCTGTGTTGGTGTAACCTTAGCCCTATTAGGTTCCTTTCTACATATTTCATTTACTTCGTTTAATATGCAATGCTCCTTTTAGAAATAATTGTGTAGTCAGGGGGACCGAAGCTGTCACCAAAATGTAGACGGAGTCTCCTCATGGCCCCGTCGGTATGAGCCGCATGCTCAAACTGCTTCCGCTGTTTCGGTCGTCCAAAAGTAGTGATGCCGTTTCTGGTTTTATTTTATAACATCTCGTGACTTCAAATCTTCATAATTCTGCCCTGGGAAACATTTTAAATATTCAAACACTCGTTTGACAAGAACCCAACAAACCACAGGTAAATCATAAATCACAAGCCAATATAAATCACATCTAAATTTAACACCGTTAGAATCAATCAGGTTTTACGCAAACACGTTTACAATTCCATATCAAATATCAAATAGTCGCAACAGCATTTCCGAATACACTTACGTTCACAGGAAGGTGTCACCCGCACACACACGTGCGCTCTCGCTCGATGCTGCAGCGGAAATGACCCGGGGTCAACGCTTGACCTGGCCGCCAGGCGGCAGTCGGGGCAGAGCCGGAAGGGCAAGTTATGTGGGCAGTAATAAATGCTCACGGTGAAAATAAGTGCGGAGACTAATTAGTTGTATTAACATTTGACAAGAGAAGTTCACAACATAAGCCTAGAAATCAAATAAACCTATCTTTCAGAAAATCAGTATCCAACCGGAAGACTTGAGCGACACTGCTGTCTAGCCGGCAGAGGCTCACGATGACGTCACAGGATGCGGCACAGTGACGTCACCGATAACAATAGTGCTAGCGCACTTCGTCCAGCAACAGTAGACACAGGTCTACAATTGCAACATGTTGTAGCTTTTTTGGGCAGTGACAGTCTAGAAAAATTAAAAAGGTTTTCATGGTGGTTGGCTAATTGTTAACCAACGTTTGAATGCCAATTGATTAATTTTGTTTCTATTGATATTCTGTTTGGTGTCAGACTTTCTGAACAGCTTGTTTTTTCTATTTTGAAAATGAGTCGAAGTTTGAGTTGAGTTGAGTCGTGAGTTGAGTCAGAGTTGAGTCGGATGAATTTAGACTTGAGTCGGAGTTGAGTTGAATCACTAAACTCTTGATCATGAGTTGAGTCGGAGTTGAGTCAACACTTCTCAGCACTTGAGTTGAGTTGACTCAAGAAAATTCTGAAACGCACAACTGGTAAGATGTCGCAGCTTTCTTCAGCCTAATGCCAGATTCACCTCCTATCCTCTCTCCTAACAAGGCATGAACCCCTCCTAATTAATTCCCTTGCCACAGTGGGGGTGTAGGAACACCCTACTTCGGGTTTTTCTAACGGCACGGGCCATAAAACAGGGGCGTAAAGCGCCTGCGTACTCACAATGCCTTATTGATTGATATCGCAACTTTTCCGAAAATTTTAAGTTTGGGTCCTCTCAGGTCAGTTCACCAGGCCAGGTTAAGGGATCTTACCTCCAAAAGTGTTTGAAGCGGCACCAATGGAAGCAGGATGGATCTATTGATTCTGCTATTTATATCACATAATGGGTCACCGAGTGCCAAAAGTAGTGGTTATGCGATTTGTCATATCGATGACTCAAGGTCAGGCACGAACTATGCAAGATACCTTTACTTGAAGGTACGTTCAAGTGGGATTCCTCCACGCCCGAGTGACGTCACTCTGACGTGGATAAATTCCTTTACCATTGGGTCGTGCGTCAAACTACTGCCAATGCCACTGCCCGCTTACGAATTTGTAAGAATACACGGTAATCAAATGTATCCCAAATGCAATAAATAAGCGTTCTCTCCTCGATTCTGGGCCTCTTTATGCAACAACTTTGATATTTAACCATTTAATTTTCTCATGTTATGTGCTACGAGGTCTGACGTCACATCCGGTGATCTGCGCTTGCTATTGGAGGGATTCTGCGAATTATGACATCTCCATGCATGGGAAATGAATGGGGCTAACGGGAGTAGGCGGAAAACGGCTCTATTTCTGTTGATACGTCTCAGTAACATCTTATGGCTCTCTCCAGGGTTGTGTTGCACTTAAAGATTGAGTTGTAAATTTGGAGCTGTGACTTCCGAGAGGGCATCTAAGACTATTTAAGCAGGTTTTCTTATTTGGGTCAATAGCTTCAAAGGAAATGATGAATGATTCTTTGTTTCGATACCATTACGTTTGTGTTATCCTTGCCAAGCCATTTGACATGCATATTGGCTATGTTAGGTCTGATGGTGACCTTCAACTGAGTGTAGGTCAGGTCATTCTGATGTGTTGACCAAGTATGGTTGCAATTATTGCTGCCAGAGATTTATATCTGCAGTTTTTTCACTTTTCGTCGGCAGACCAGTGTTGTGCTTGCAACATCGTGCATCATTCCATTTGCCGAAGTGAGAGGAAGCGAATGGCTCCTAAAACTTCGCCTAACTCAACCCAGTGAGATGCTAGTGTCAAAAATCCTTCTCTAACTTGGCACTTTCTTTGACCTGCTGGCATGACCTCAATATTGACCTGAGTAAAAAAATGACCGATACCGTTTCCTCAATATTTTTTATTGACTATCCACCAGCGTTCGCGTTTTTTTTTATTCATAGCCCGCATAAGAGCCTAGATCGAACGGGCGGTTCAAACACCCTCCCTCCCATTGGTGTGAATGTGGCTCGGAGGCCCACTGGGGCGGGAGTTGAAAACTGGAACAATCTCCATTTTCTTTCGTTATTTGCGTTTGTAACCACGGCGTCTATCAGAAGCAGTTTTCTGCTGAGTCGCCCATGACATTGGAGTGGAAGTTTTTGACCAAGACAGAAGCCACAACAGAAAGGTAGTCGCCCGAGCCACCGACAGTGGCTGCTCAGGGCCGGCTCTGCCTGGCCACGCTGTATGCCCCCATAGTGGAGCCATATGCTTTTCCTGGAAGAGTAGGACCGGCCACGGGCTACCCCTGGAGTGGCGCTGTGGCTGATCTGTAAATAGTGGCAGGTCAAAATGTACTACGGCGACCCCCAGGAGCAAACACGATTCCGGAAATGGATCCACCGCGCAGTACTAACGCACCCCAGTCGTTGGCTGGGGCTGGGCCGCGATGGGTCTCCTCCTAAAATGGCTGCTGGTGATCCCAGCGATCATGGCTTTGTCCTTGATGACAGCAAGAGGTGCCACTATTTCAACCTCTGCGATATCATCATCTGGTTCCCGACGGGAT
The DNA here is from genome assembly GCA_034440635.1 of Lepas anatifera. Taxonomy (NCBI): domain Eukaryota; kingdom Metazoa; phylum Arthropoda; class Thecostraca; family Lepadidae; genus Lepas; species Lepas anatifera. The sequence continues at coordinate 7,236 of JAOTON010000941.1, read as the reverse complement.
GTGGCGCTGTTTGGAGCGCCGCCGCTGCAACAGCACGGCGTTACCTCTGTCATCCACTGTGTGGCACTCTGCCTGAGAAGCTCACCCCTATGCTCCGCTGTCACTCTTCTGCCTGGGAACGCCTCCATTTGCCAGCTGCACGAGAAGAGGCTGTGCGACGACCCTCAGCTGTCCCTTGTTCACCAACCAGGTGCCCAGTATTTGGAGATGTATGTCTCTGCTGCTGAATTCGCTGAGAAGGAAGCATCTGACTGTGACAAGGAAGGGCCGTGTTTCCTCAGGTGCTGTTGCATCGACTGCCCTCCGGAGGGCTTCATACCCCCGCCAGCTGCTTATCGTCGCGTTGTGGACAACTGCACAGTCCGCGAGGACTTCTATCTCCACGAAGGCTATATCTATCTACCCAAATGGCAGGAGATTGCTACTGACGGCAAGTTTCCCGTGAAGAAGAGCCGCTCGTCTCGGTCAGAGGCGGTCCGGTTTGAAGTGCGCGTCAGTAAGATCGCACAGGTTTCTCTCAAGGTAACGTTCCATTACCTGGACGGCAGTAATAACTGGAAGCTCCTTCGCACGGACGAGTTGAGGCTGGGGACGGATGACAATAAAGGTATTCAGCTAGTTCAAAACAGTGGCACAACTGTGATGCCATCCGGTGAACTTCCCCTCCTATCCACAACAGAATGGTTTCGCATCGCTCTCATCTGTGCAGATAATCGCTGCGGGATCTATGGAAAAGACGAGGCTACAGAGCTGCTCCAAATTCCGGAATTAACCAGCCTGGGCTACAACAAGCTTGAGTTCTTCTCCCCCCATGGGCGTGCTGTCTTACTGGCGAATGGACGAGGGCGTGGTGGACGAGGTTCTTATGCAGTCTGATGGTGCGGACGGTGATCCCAGGCACACACTTTTTCGCAGAAGGCGCTTTCCTCCGAGTGAATTCGACTCAGTCCCTCGACTTCATCTTTTCGGCTGCTGGTTTCCGCGACGTGTGGGTTGAGTTCCGGGAGGAGTATTTGTGGCAAGCCGACAAAGTGGTCCGGGTTGGAATCTATCCTAACGGGCGTAATGTCGTCGCTGTCTCCATGTCAGCCGCCTCGGGAAGTTATGTTGAAGAGTCTCAACAAGAGATGACCGGTGCATCAATACTCAAGTCGCGTGATTTAGAAAGCCTCAACGTGACACTGGCAGGGAAAGATGTCAGCATTCACTCACCGCACACCGGCATCACGGTACAGCTGCGGATCTCAAAGCCGCTGGCTAATATCAACTATATCGGCATTGGCTGTGACGAACAGTGGGGTGCTTGGGTCAGGTTCCCGGATGGCAGACCGGGCTGGAGTACGCTCGGATGGAAGGAGAAAGGTCATGGCTATAGTACTGGTGCTAACCTTGTCTAAACCCGGCTCTGATATGCCGATACTAAGCGACCTTGTAAAAGTTCGAGGAATGTCGCACGATTGTCGACTTTTTAGGCCTTTACTATATGCTAGGCTGCCGGCGTGTAGCAGTTTAGCTATTTGCGGCCCCCACGTGGAAGACCGCAGATAGTTGGTCGCAGGGTCCTGAAATTCAGGAATTTAGGTGGAAAACTTACCTTTTTCAGTTTTTAAAGGACTCACTCAGACTTTTTTCGGCCTCACCTAAGTAAGGTAGCCAAATGCACCCGCAACGGCAGAATCCCGACCACTGTACTTGCGATGTGAAGGTGACAACAATACACTGAGATCACCAAAGGTGTCTACTTCTGGATTGATTCCAGAGTTCTTAATTCGCCGTTCCATTTTGCAAGAGATAATAAAACGTAAAAACAATACCACGGAAACATCGCACACCATACATACGACACGGCCTGGCGCTCCAATCATAGGCCAAAAGTTTCCTGATCTCAGTAAAAATGTAAGACAATCGAACATTTTTATAACCAGGCAGTGTGGAAGGCACAGAGGCACCACAATTCAAAGTTTTTAGTCGTAACTTGGAAAGTTTCTTGTAAGCATCCGGTTGAAGTTTGGCCGGCCCTCTCAATTTTTATCTGTGGTGACACTTGTCCTACTCCTGGTGAGGTTGTTCTAGCCTCTTGTAGGTTTAGGAGCAAAAGCTATGTCCTGTCACATTTTTGAAAGATCAGAGTATCACTGTTAGAATTTGATTTCCTTTCAGAAAACCACAGATGCAAAAAAAGTTGATGAAGATTCAAATGCTTTAAATTACAGAAATTTGCAGAAACCTGCTTATTCTGTTCGCGCATAATTTCTTTGTAGAATACTTTGTACTGACCTGTGTGCATAAAACTAACCCAGTTGGAACGTGGGCTGGGATCAGACACCAAACACTTGAAGTTCGGGTAAAAAATTTGTTGCTCTTGAGGGTTCAGTGTTTTTCTCAATGATTAAGAAATCCTCTTATGCTACCTGGAGCAACTATGGTCTGTGCAACATTCTGAATGTATGATCATAGTATCAACATGCATGGATAGGGTCCATGGTAAGACAAGTTAGGTACTTTGCCTACATTAGGGGTTTTTGGGAAACCTTTGAATTTTAATGTCTTAAATTTATGTTTAATGGAAATAAAAGATCCCTGGTATAGTTTAGCGGGCCAGTGCTATGGGAGCATGCACAATTTTACTTTAAGACATAACTGATTTTATATCCAATGTTTGTGTGTAGTTAAAATATATTTGTAAATTGTATGAATTTAGTTAGTCTAGCCACTAATTAACTAACCATTCTAAACAAACTATTTTTTCTTCAAAGAGGGTGAGTCAGGACTTTCAGATTTCTTAGCCAGAACAACCCAAGGAATTACTCCATAATGCTTGTATATTTTATTGGCTTCAAATTCAAATGAGCCAATTACCTTTTAACGTACTTGCTGCTTTTGTTTGTAGGTTGTATCTCATTCTGGTTTTTATTTGAACTTCTTATCTTAGTTATTCCTTTTAAAAGGTCCCACAATTAAATCATTGTTTTTAATCTATTCAACCTGCGGTATACCCCTAACTCGGGTTCCTGGCTGAGATGGGTGTTTCAAGTGTGAATGGAATGCAAAATGTACCTGAAAAAGAAGTAGGAACAAGGTTTGACTGATGTGTGATAAGCCCTCAAAATTTTTTGTTTTTGTTTTTATTTATCATTATGGAACTAAGCACTCGATAATTATTGATGCAGAATATTCAATACAGATTGTGGTAGTGGTTCCCAGGGGCGGACGCAGACCCAAGTTTTGGGGGACTAAACCAATGGGTGCCTCTCTTGAGGGTGGGGGGGGTGGGACATGCAGTTTTGGTGCTCGACAGACCTAGTATAAGCTATCTCTCCAAGTACATGATCGCTCTCTGGGGGGGGGGGGAGGGTGGGAGCGAATATTTTTGCTTGACAGACGTAGTGTAAACATCTTTTTCAAAAATGTATCGGGGCTTTGGTAGGGAAAAAGATGGTTTAGGACCCCCCCTCGAGCGCTTTATGGGGATGACCGGAATGCCCCCCCTTGCGTCTGCCAATGGTACTCCCATGTATTTCTCTCCATTTGTAGCCTACTATAAAGCTAAAAATGTGTTCTATTATCTCCTTAATATTTACAATGTATGCTTACTTTGGTGTCTTTAAGCACTCATTTGACCGACTTCCTTGGCGGCTCTTGTCGCATAAGTGCTGAATTATTAAGTCTCAAGTGTCGCTAGTGTAGGCGGAAATAACATAGGGGGCGTGATGCTAGTTAAATAACAGGCACAGTAAACTGTGGCATGAAGTTTGTTTGAAAACAGGATGGGGGATGGTTTGTCGGGATAATCTACAAGAGTGGAAAAGGATGAATGAGTGGGATGGAGCTTGGGAGAGGCGGCGTGCAAGTCACACGATCCATAGGTAAATATGAAATATGTACCTATACGTTGGAAGGGACAGGGGATCCTGCCTCCCTTCTTTTCATGGATTTACAGAAATAGGGAAGGTTTGTAACAGAATTTGAAGAAGGTAAAAAATAGTCCTAAACTGACAACATTAGGTTTAAGACTGCAGAGTTTCTTGTCAGCAGCGGGATGATGGTTAAGTAGTCGCTCCTCTATGTCATTTTGAAGCTTGTGGGGCAGTAGTGGGCAGAAACATTCATATTATGTGCAGTATTTTACATTAATATCGTACATATGCAATCTTAAGTCTTGAAAATATTCAGAAAGCATATCATTATCAGATGAGATTTTATCTTAAACTCAGCACAGTTTCATTTAACATCGAGGCACTTGCGGAGCCTTGAGCAAACCTGGCAATGATCTCCCCGAAACCGCCCTATTTTTATAGCTTTTCGTTACAAAAAGACATGTCTTTCACTATGGTGCAGCTCTCTGCCCCCCCACCGTCGGTCTGGATCCGACCCTGTATCCAGGAACCATCAATTGTCTCCTCTTCGAATGCCACCTTGTTGGAGAACCATGTCTACAGGCCACTGCCTGCTTTTGATACTGAACACAGACGTGACTTGGTGCAAGTCTTGGGAACGATTATTTTACATCCTTTTCAGATTCTTGAGTTATGTTATTTCATCATGAATACGATAATTTCGTATTGCATCTTTTTTGTCTGGTAGGTATAAATGATTTTTCAAATGTGTGTTTGCCAATGTATTTTTAATTGGAACGAAAATAGGGTGTGTTACGCTGAAGTTTTTGCTAAATTCAAATTTTCTCTCTCCTGAGGTCCTGTTGATCCCACTTGCCATTCGCCTCCTTGAGACTTTTCTGTTCTGTCCTGAGACTTTTCTTCTCTGTGCGGCTTGCCTTCGCCTGTCCTGTACCTACACCACGTCCTACCTGAGCATCCTCTACGCCCATCAAACGTCTGGGACATTCCTCCAGGATGGGGAGGTCTAGAGTTGCATTCGGAAAGGGCGACAAGCTAACGGGTGTCATATGTTTCTGTATGGTAGTTGAAAAGAACATAACTCGTCATGGCGCAGCGAAACATGGTGTTACGCTCAAGGAGCTCACATCCCTTTCGGTTGAAGTGTGAGCGCAAAACATTGAATGACCGCTTGAGCCTGCTGCGGGTACGGGCGAGCGGGAAGGAAAAGGATGCCCGAAGGGACCTAGAAGTAAGAAGCGATATTGATGGTTCAGAGGACGCAGTGAGCTTTGCTGATGCAGCTGTGACGGCCTTTCGTGCGCGTGATACCGAACACACTGTCCATGGCACAGAACACACTGTTCAGTCCTCCCCATCAGGAACCGACGCCACGGCTCCATCTCATGCAGGATCTAACACGCACATCTCAGGGAGACATCTCAAAAGCCAATGACCATCGCACAACTCGAAGAAAAAAATGGATAGCCTCTTCACCTCACTTAAACAGGACATACAATCGTGCAAACAAACTTCACACAGTACCATTCATTCACCCGAGACCTCAGGGGACGAAAGCGAGTATGGTGAAGACCTGTCGTGGGCAGTGTCTGACATGTCAGGAACAGACGAGGTGCTCCAGTGCTCGGTATGTGCGAAATTTGCAACCAACGTTCTGATCGATGGGTGGGCCAGGGCGTGTCTGTCGGTAAGGGGTACCGTAGCATGAAGCTGCGGCGCCATGCGCGGTCATCGCGCCATAAAAAAGCCTTGTCCATGCGCGATGTGATGGCAAAAATTCCGACGATCCATTCTGCGACGAGCAAACTGACCAGTGAGGCCAAGGAGGTAACTGCCAAAAATATGGCCATCATCTACAACAGCATCCTCCGTGCAAACTCGTACGAGGACCACCAGCACCTCCATCTCCTGCTGGATGTGCTGGGAACGCACTTTATAGAAACCAACACCAATGTCCGAGCTCAGCTGCGCTGGGCGTGGATGCCATTTATGACGAATTTGTCGAGGAGGTCGCGAGACATCTCAAGGACTCGAACCCCGCGACGGGCCGACCTCGGGATATCCACTAGTCCTTGACAAATTCACAGAGACAGGAAATCAGCGCCAGGTTGTGAACCTGCGAGTCCTGGACAGCGATGGCACACCTTTCCTGGTGCACGGGACAACAGCGGTGCTGCGCCGCGTGGCCGATCCCATCCCAGAGTATACGGCAGCGCAGCCGCGTACACCAGCCGCTACTAGGGACCGACACGAGGCAGATGGGCGAGGCGTCTCGGTCCACGCCGCCGAGTGTCTGCCTGACCAGGAGATCGGTCTGCAGGTCACCTCCTCCTGCTCCGTCTGTGAGGCAGCTTATCGAGGCGATAGGAACGATTTTGGGCGTGTGTGGCGTGAGATGTTTAATGAAAGTCACGTCCATCTCGACAATAGCGACCACAGGCTGGAAAGTTTGCTGAGCAGGATCCAGGATTCCCATGATTGGCTGGGAAAATTCTACATGGACCTGCAGCAGGTTATAGGCTTTTTCAGGGTTCTGCACTCCTGAAGCGCTTACCTGCATCGCGCCGGCACCCAGGTAGACGAGGTCGTCTGCTCATTGCATTGCCTCATAGGAAACCAGATTTATCGAATACCTTGTGTCTGCTGTCTCCCGTGTGCTGCGGTGCCGTGCTGCGATGCAAGTAGTGTTAAATGATGTGCTGGCGAACAAAACCATGTTGAGGGAAGGAGCACGTCTGGCCCTCAGAACCCTTGAGAGCAAAGAGTTCCTCCTCCATGCCCTCGTCGTGATCGACGTGATGTCTCCCGCCGTCGATTTAAGTAAGGCTGGACAGGCCAGCATCTACACTGTCTTCCAAGACCGTAGGGTGAGGGATGTGTACATGGACGCCCTCCAAGTCATGTGCACTGACGAATTCGGTGGCTTTTTGGAGCGGGAGGGTCCCTCGGTTGAGGGCAGGCTCATTTCGTGGGGCCAGTTTGGGTGGGCCGTCTAGTTATCCACATCGAGAGGCTGCACGAGAGGCGGACCGTCTCCAACTGTCTATGACTGCTGCTAAGCTGGAAAGAAAAGGTCTCGTCGAGACTATTCTTACGTTAGCCCCATCATACCTGTCGCAGAGTACACTGGAGACTGATATCACTGAGGCCTTCCTCTTCAGCCTGTACGCTACCGACCAAGAGCGCTGTTTGGACGCTTTGATGCGTGTAGTGAAGACACTGACACAACGCCCCCTCCAGATCTCAAAGATCCGTGCGGAACAGCATGTGCTGGCCCCAGTGCTCCTGCCTCAAACGCCAGTTCACGGAATTTGCTGGTCGGGTCTTGATAGCACAGGCCGACACGAAAGCGTGTGGCTACCTTCTGGGAGTAAGAGAG